>CM050405.1:67033939-67346439 GCA_027580255.1 Therioaphis trifolii | reverse complement strand
ATATATATATATACAGTAGTCATTCGATAATTCGAAAAAAATCCATAAATCGAACTAAACGCTACGTCTCCAGAGAAAACCTCTATAATTAGAAAAAAATACATGTATTCCGGTCCCCTCGAAAATTCGAAATGTCTGTCGGTGAGGCACACTCTACAATTCGAATTTTTTTTTCACCAATTTCTATATTTCGAATTTCTTTAAACACGATTATATGTACGTTCATATGTATAAGGATTATGTACAATCTATTTAACGTTCTCGTAATGCAACTAATAACGACGATGGTTAAATATTGTCGTAGTTCAATGTTATCGTATCTTACCTACCTAATATATACCAAAATAAACATCTGCTATGGGTAAACCGTTATTGAAATTGAACAAACGTAATCAGTCGTAGCTAACGTATGTTAGGATTACGTCAATTTATTGAGCAATCTGAAATGGACGAAAAAAGATGCGATACAATTTTAAATGCTATCAGTAAGTTCCCAGATAGCATTTTCGTAATTATAATATTTAATTAAAAATATCTTATTATTAATATTATAAAATATAATAATATTTTTCGTAATAATAATTTAAAAATATTAATAATATGACATCATAAACGAAATGATAAATTGATAATCTATATTAATTATTATTATGTTAAAAATGAATTGTTTAAAATATATTTTGAATATTATCATAATATAACATTATATTTGAAATAATAATAGTATAGTCCGAAAATATGATTATTTTATTATTAGTAACGAAATGTCTAAATTATATTTTGAATTTATTAATATTATTGTATCATAAAAGCATTGAAAATTGAAATTATAAAACAAATTTTGAAATATATGATATTAAATATCTTATTAAAGCTAAAATGATTGTAAAATAATATTTTTAATTGTACCTATAATAATATGTATAATGAATCACGATACAGACTTAGGTATATCGTGTAAGCAAGAGCACCCATATGTATAACAAGATTATTCACACGCGTGAAAGCGGTATCAACGTCATGTTGTATACAATAATAATTACAATAATCATATCGGCTGTCAAACATGGCTCGTCGGCATAATTAATAGTGACTTTAGCTGTTAAGTTAATACATATAAAAAAGAGTACTTCTTCATTTGAACCTGAACTACTGGAAATATTTCTTGTGTAAACCCACAGATATATAAACATATGTATATAATATATGTGTATGTTTATATATCTGTGTGTAAACCGTACCTTTTGAACGTATATGATAACTATATGAACATTGAACAATATACTGCCTTATCAATTATTATTTCTACGAAAGTACGAATCTAATTAAACGCGACGCCTTGGTTTCTGAGTTTCTTCGATGATATCGTTAAAACGCGACTTTATTAACGCGTTGTTTGACGAGGCCTTTAAGGGGAAGGGGTGCAAAATTAAAAAAATCTAAATACGTAAATAATTAATATAGTACTATAAATACTATAATAATAATTGTTATTACGTATTATATAATTATGTTGACAAACAGTCTTTGCTATCAGAAATTTTTTTCGCATAATATATACAATGATTTTTCATTATTAAATTTAAATTTAACATATCTATCACAGTGGCTCACTCTTATGTACTTCTTCTTCTTAGGGTCACAACCCGAGGGTTGGTTTGCACCTAGAAGAAGGTGTTACTAGGGAAGGGTTTGTACTGTGCAGTGGTTTCCCGTTGCCTTCTGCACAGGGAAGATGGTGGCCGCTCTCTCTAGACAGTCGCCTGCCCAGAGAGAGAGAGAGCCGCCCGTGACCGAGATATGAACCGGCGACAGTGTGCGTCAGCAGTGATGCCTGGTTCCACTCGGCCACTCCGTCTCCCCTTATGTACTTATTGGATGTTATATTATATTACATTATTTTAAACAAAATATGTTTTTGCTTTTGTTCTCTTTTTTGTTTTGCTATTTGTTTATGGCCTATTATAATATAACACATTTTAATATATTATACCTACATTTATATTTCTTCACTTCCACTTATCCCCTTAGAAACCCCGCTGGACAACTTACTATCACGCTCATTGCCCATAGGCCATAAATTGGTCATAATTATTTATATCGCGTCGTTCCTAATTTCCTATTATATACTAGTGCGTTCGCCGTTCACCAAAACTCTGCAGCATTACGATATTTTTGAACTATCTGGTTTTTCCCAACTGCCACACAGCGCATCACGATTCACGATAACGACGTTGATACGGCTAGCTGTTCACTCTACAGTCTACACACATTGTCATTGTATTTTACCGCCAACAATCAATCAAATCAATTGTCACCTTTTGTTTTATTACCTAGTTTAGTTTATTTTATAAATTTTAACTTGTAAGTTTTATTTGATTTTCATACTCGAACATTCCTGCATGTTCCAACGTTCAACGTCTAATATACGAGAATTATATTAATATTTCGGTAAGTACCTTATTAATTTAATAAGTGCCTATATATCTATATTGTTTAATAAAATATATCAATATCATGCAAACAAGCAGTGGCGTATGTACGGGGAGCCGGGGGGTCCCAGCCCCCAGGTTCAAACCACCCCAGAACAAAAAAAAAAAAAAAATTAATCAATGTTATACGTACTCGTATATTATAATATTATGTTATTATAACTAAAGATGCATTTTGTTCTTATCATATAAGTGATATTAAGAAAAAAATGATTTTATTACCTTCAGGTAGTAATTTTATTACTATACCATTACTTCATACCACTGTTAAATAGAATTATAATATTATATACCTATCATGAATAATATTATATAATTATATATATCATAACCATAAGTAATATGACAAATTAGTAACGATTTATTAATGGAAATTAGTCTGGTCATTGTATTAAAAATCTAAACTGGATTCCCCATTGAAAAGAATTGTATTTTTAACAAAATAAAAATGTTATATATAATATAGCCTATGTCTATTTTGGAACAAATATTTAGTTATAAGTTTACTTATTATTAGTTTTAAATTCAATTGTTTGATACGTTTTATAATTAATCAAGTTGTTATTATTCTATTATAAAATGTTTTATGTTTTTTTTTATTTTTGAAAATAAACCGTCAGCGGCTGTGGACATTTTATTATTCAATTGGTATAATTATCAAATCTATATTGCTAAATATTAACTATAAAAAAATAATACCTATATGTTTTTATAAATACAAGAGGTTTTTTTTTTATCGGGTTAAGTGCTTCAATATTAATTATATTATTATTGATATGTATTTATTTTCAATTTTTGTAGTGTATGCTAATGCAAGAAAAAATCATGTGGTCAGTAGTTCATTTTATAGATGATAATACGGTTGAAGCCGTCCCATCATTTTGGTTTGAAAATCATTTCTGTGCATGGCCAAAAAAAAATGCTAGCATTTTTATAAAGCGTAAAACTATACCAAATAAATTTGAATTTGATTATTTATCTGCAAGAAAATTATATAAAGATTTAGGTAATACCTTTGAACTAGATCAATATAATTCATTTTAGGATTGAAATATGCCTATCACTCAAAAGTTACAAGATATGACAGCATTATACATTTGAATAATATTTTTCTTTAGAAAGTTTTTTAGAAGCTAAAAATAAGGCAACTACTGCTCAAGAAACACCAAATTTATCATCCGCCTATGAATCTTCTGAAGAACTACATACCAGACGCCAAAAAATTAAAAAAAAATCTGAAGTTAAAGAAAAAATATCTAAAGCCTTATGGGATCTTGAATCTGAAAAAAGTAATTTGTATTTATAAGACCAAAGTAGTTTTTATTTATATGGTTTGATATTTTAGATTCATCTGATGAATGTAGCCAAGATGAGTCAAATTCACTTACATTGAAACCTCAAAGTGTCTTTACTGGTATGTTAAACTATATTAATTAACAGTTTAATTTATACTTATTTTTTAATAATTTTTTCAAATAAATAGATATTTCAATTAAAATATCTATTTCAAATTCGTATGTTGTTTCTAGAAATTTTATATAATAAAAATAAATTTACATCACATTATTTTATTGTAAAACCTTAAACTAATATTACAACAAACTGTTTTTTTTTTCAAAATTTATATTAATTATTTTTTAATCATTTTTATTTTAGAAACTTCATTTCACACAACTGAAAATAAAGTTAATGACTTGTCTTTGAATTCTTTTAAATTGAAAAAAGTAAATAAGAAATTGAACTTTGATGATAAGTGTAAATCAACAAACATACATTTGAATTCTTCTAGTATTGGTATGTTCTAATTTTGTTTAAGAAGTATATTGATTGAATTACAAAATTGATAATTATACACTATACTGTTTTTATTTTTAAGGAATAACAAGTTACAAGCCATTAGAACTAGAACCTAAAATTATTCAAACAACTGCCTCTCCTTTTAAAGTCATAAATTTAGATTCTACTACCTTAGCTAATCTAAATTCTACTACCTTATCTATAGATAACTCAGGTACCTTTATTGAACTATTAATGTATGCTTAAATTTATGATATCAATAAAATAATATATTCTTATAATTTTTACCAGACATTTTGAAAAAAATAAACAGAACTACATTAAATTTGTTGTATGAAATCAAGTCTGTAAACGAGCGCCTTGAAAAAATAGAAAATTTACTTTTAACGAAATCTATACCTGAAAATAACGAAAAGGATATGATAGATATTAATGAAACTTTTTATAGTTTACCACTAACTACTGAACAACAACTGATTGAATTTGAAAAACAATTGCTTGAATCAAGTTTCAAAAATAAAATGGTAAACTATTGCCTATTATTGACACTTGAATAGTTAAATTAATGTAATAATATTATTCAATATTATATTTTATGTTACTTAATACACATTCCAATTAATCCAATTCTATATTATATGTCTAAATATGATAGATTTAGCATCTTGTAGCTGTTAATAATACAATACATTAGCAGACTATTAAGCTATTTAATATTTAAAAACAATAAATTAAAAATTCCTTGTTTTTCATTTAAAAAAGGTTAATATTCATAGTTTTAATGTTTGTTTATAATAAATTCACATTTGATGAAAAATATATACTATATAATTGTAACTTGTATAGAATCATAACAGGAAAAAAAATTTATGTTGTTAGTTTAATATATCAATTGACCTTTTATCAAAATATATGGTAAACATTATATGTGAAAATGTATACATTGGTTATAAAGATATTTCATTTTTACAGTTATAATAAATACTCATGAGTTCATGACTTACTTAACAAAATTAATGTTAAAAAAATGTATAAATACAGATAATGTCAAACCGATTGAATGTACTTCAGTATAAAAATTATCAAAATTAAATAAGTGCTGAATTCACACATATTTGAGAATATAAATGTAATATATTTTTATTTATAATGCAATTTTTAGTATGTTTATATAATTTTTGTTTATGATATTATTAATATTTTGAAATAACTAATGAGTACCTAGTCATTTTAATCATAAGGGAGATTAGGTTAGATATATTTTTTAGTAAATTAATTAAATTTTGTATATATCAAAAATAAGAAATACATTAATCTATTTAAAAAGTGTCCTACTACATTATTTCTACACCTCATTGTTCTTATTGATTAATAAATTAATATAAATACAATTTCTATAGGTGATAGAATTATCGCGTCTAGTGCGTCATACTTTGCCAAGCACAGTGAGAGCTATCTTAAGATTTTTATTTGTTGACTCTTTATTATCTGAGTACAGCTATAAGGGGCAGAAAAAGAAAAAAGTTTTTTCAACTTTATCAAG
The DNA here is from genome assembly GCA_027580255.1 of Therioaphis trifolii. Taxonomy (NCBI): domain Eukaryota; kingdom Metazoa; phylum Arthropoda; class Insecta; order Hemiptera; family Aphididae; genus Therioaphis; species Therioaphis trifolii. The sequence goes on along the minus strand of CM050405.1, from coordinate 67,340,607 downwards.
CTGTTCGTTGATATTTGGTAAAATTATTAAGTATTATGTAATTATTACATTAATGTATTTAAATTTACTAATTTATCCTTCAATATGTTTTCAGATTCTTTAAAAAAGATTCAAAAATTTAAAAATTTCAATTCAATTGATGTCGAAACCCCTATCAAAGTGTTCATTGCTGGTGCAAAATTTAGACTTAAAGAACAACCAAATGATGTGGTGCTATAACAAATGAAAAAATAAATTAAATAAATTATTAATACATTTTTTTTTTTATTGTTTCAATAATAATACAAAACAATTTGTATGAAAGTATTTAAACTGAATAAAGAGTTCATGATATAATTATGTACCTATTGTTTAAATTTTGAGAAGAGAAATGATTATATAAGTACTGTTCTAGTTTTATTATAATTCTTTTGAATCTATCCAATTCATATAGTAATCTTTGATTCATGAAATGTGTTGGCATTCAAACCTGTTGGGGCTTCTAAAAAGACTACAAAATGTTTACGGGGATTTTATGTACAACTTATTACATAATATAATGGTACTAATAAGAAACTGGTGAAAATTTAAGAAAATCGATATGAACAAATTTAAAACTTCTGAAAATGTAATTTTTCCTATTTTCCTCATGAATAATTCGTTAAATCAAATACACATTAATAAAATGCATTTAAATAGATATTTAACGTATAATGTATGTGTATATAATATATATATATATATATATTATAATATACTCATTAAAATATTATTAAACTATGATTTAAAATATATATTTTAGTATTATAATAAAAATAATATAAAATAAATATAACAAAATACTTATTTGATTATGATTTTAACTAAATTATTTTTATAATGAAACAAAAAAATGTAAAAAAAATAATTTTTCAGAATATCATATTAATGTCAAACTCGTGGCCAACCGACATTTTATAAATATTTTTAAAACATTTTTGTAATGAAAAAAATTGAAAATAATAATATTTATAAAATTATATTATTACTAAAAAATTATTATATAAATGAAAATAAAATATTTTTTTGCTATCTGGGTTAGACAATGCTATGGACCAGATTGTGACAAACAATTTTTCACAAAAAAAAAAACTGATTTATTTAATATGTATGTAAAATATAATAACATTAAAAATAAATGCAAAATATAATAATATGTATGTATAATAAATAAATATCAATTCATAATTTTAAAATATACATAATAATATTTATAATAAGTAAATGTCATAATAAACGTAATACATAATGTACAATTTTCCACCTTTCTTTAATTCGGATTAATTTTTTTCCCTCGATTATTCGAACACTCGGTAAATCGAAAACCTCTATAAATCGAATTTTTAACTCGGTCCCCTGAATTTCAAACTATCGAGTGACTACTGCATATATATATATATATATATATATATATATATATATATATATATATATATATATATATATAAATTTATGTATACCTAGTGTTATTCTTAAGACAAGTTTGAATAAACATTAATTATTTTATTAAAAAATATCCATCGTAAGTGAGTACTAAATACCTGTTGATTTGCTTAATTATGTGATTTAGGTATGAAGAATGATAAAATTATTAAATTATAAGTACTTATTGCCTCTCAGTATTTTCTAAAAAAACCGCCATTTTACTATGCACTACTCAAAGTTGGTAAAATAAGTAAAATACATTTTTTTTTTTTGCAACTTAAGTTGACATTTATGATCGAACACATTTCCAACTGCTGGTATTGTGTACTTTGTATATTTGAGAAATAGCCTATTTTTAATCGTATTAAAATTGTAGTAAAGTTTCAAAAAGTTTTAAAGAAAAACTCTGTTCACATACACACACACACACACACACACACACACACACACACACACACACACACACACACACACACACACACACACACACACACACACACACACACACTAACGATAATATTCATCGAAGTATTGGTAAAAGAACTCCAGGTATATGTACTGTGTATTACACACCTGATATGCACCTTTTTAATTATCCATGTAGGTACCTTACGTAGTCAAAATAATTTTTCCGCTTCTTTTGAACAATTTATTATTTACCCTATACAGTCGTATACACTTGATTAACGAGCACAACAATGTCTTCTTTTTTATTCTATTAGTTTCGTATTCTAAGGAGATGGAATAATGATTACATTAACATTTATTGGTTTTAAAATTCACTTGATATTTTTTTTTATCTTAATATGTTCAATGTTTCATAAAGATTATTAATATTATTATTGTACGTCAGGTTATTATTATAATATCGAACACAATCACGCGGCTATGGTAAAGAGTTGATACCGAATGACTCAATCACAGATCGTAACCGTGGTTGAATTACCGCGTTGTCAAATTTATCTGGAAATCGGTTGCCAATTTCTTGCCACGTCAGGTCCAAAACTTAAAATGTTGTGCATCAAATTTCGACAGACCTTGTTGGTATTGTTGTTCGACCGAACTTGTCCACTGTCTAGGTGGTATACTAGCCGGAGACAAGATTTGTCCAGAGTTTTAAACCGTACGAAATCCTTGGTTTCAGTTCCACAGAACTCTGATAACGCGGCTCCCGCTGCACGAATGTGTTCGGTAAGACGGACTTACAAGTTCGTAGCCCGATTTCGATACGTCGTATAGGGCGTCAACTTACTTTTCTATCAGTTGATTTCAATAAAATTGTAAACCAAATTTTGATTATTATTAAATTAAGCGATTCAATGATTGGCACTATGTTATTATTATTATTATTATTATTTTAATGGTATTAACTGATGTACGGAGTGTCAAGCGAATGCGTGCGCGTGGGTGCAGTGTTTAATTATTTTATTTGCCTACGCGTGGTAGTGAGTCGAATTGAATTGTGAAAAAGAATAATAAATGTTATTGTCTGTTCGGGAATTATAAGATTTATTCAACACGACAGTTTTTACCATCAAAAGCGGTTGTAATATCACGGGATTATTTACGTAAACCAGATGTGTGACCGATCGCTCGTTTTTTTTTTTCGTAACACACTGCCACTCATACGAATGGACAGTTAAATAAAATTAAAATATATTATAAACAAATTGTACGATTTTCATTTCATGTCACGTCCATATTAGAGAGAGGTTTTATTTATTATATAGTACATATATTTAAATATACAAATTTGATGTTACTTCTCCATCGATCAACTATATCAAAGTATTATCGGTATAGTTTTATGATTTACAGATTAATAATATTATAGATTCAATAGGTACGAGTGATTCTTCGATTGTTAACATATTTTAATCCAATCATTCTAATACTAGTTGTTTTTTTTTCAATAATATCTCTGTTGAATAATTTATGAAATTTCGAAAATTGAAAATATAAAATGTAATAAATCGTTAAAAATATAATTTGATTGTACCTGTTGTTTTCGCAATTAATACAATTAACAGATTCGAATAAATGGTAAAAAAATTAAATGCGTGTGGCCCATTGTCTAATTGGTGTTTTGAATTTGACATGCCCGACGTATACAGTGAACACTACGGTGGCGCGTATCTTCTTCCGATCGCATTTATGCCGCAGTGACGGCTTTATAACACAAACTAAAGCGGTTTTCGTGCAACTTGTCGGTTTTAAGTCAAACGTAAGTTTTAACCGTATGGTTTTAAGTGGCCGTACAGGTCGTAGGTACGTGGTTGTACAGTGGTGTTGATCAGACTAATATCGCGTACATATTATACACACGAGCATGTGGAAAACGATAAAAAAAAAAAAAAAAATTAAAAATAGAACACTAATTTTAAAAGGTTTAACGCGTTTTCGTGTTAGGACGGCGTGTAAACGTGTAATACGGGGGAAATTAATTAAAGCCAGCGAGTGTGTGCACCGCACATGACTGCAGACTCGTGATGGCAGAAATATTTGATAAAACGAACCGATTACGGTCCTCGACCCTGACCTTCGGCAACACTTCATGTTACCATGTACGGTAGAACTTCGATTATCCGAACTACAATAATTACAGTGTCCGAACGTTAAAACTCGTTGAAGCACTCGTATCCACGGCCGGTTTATCGAATCTATCATAAATTTTGGTTTTGGTTTATTTCTACCTAGTACACACGTATATTATGAATGTACGTGTGTGAACCATTAGTAGATCACCAAAACGTAACGGGCTTATCAATTAATTCGTTTTAAACGTTTGCGAGACTTGACTGCAAAAAATCGCGTTGCAGCTGTTAGTCGTCATATGAAAATCGATAATTTTGTCAAAAAAATGTAATAAACATAATATGTTCCTATGTATGTAATATATTTTTAATAATGTAATGTGTGAAGTAGTGATAAAATATTAGTAATAATAATAATAATAATAATACATATAGTACCTATTTAACTATTAGTATATTTAACTATAAGTATTTAACTGTTTAACATTTTTTTTTTTTTTTTTTTTTATTTCCAATATCCGAACTTTTGCGTCTCCGAACTAGGTGCCGTTCCAATTAGTTCGGATAATCGAGATTCACTGGATACCTACTGAATATTTCTTGGGAAAATATAAATCGTTGTGTTAAAATGGGATGTACTTAACACCATGAGCTATTATTCGTTCATCGGACAAGATAACAGCGATGAGTGTGTTGCGTTTCAAAGAAATTGTAAACCGTTTCTTTAGTTAAACGATTCTGAGCAAAGCTTCAGTATAAAAATATACCGCATTCACATTATGTGTTTACATTTTTAGTCTGATTGTCATTAGGTTTTTTTTTTTAAAGTTGTTAAAAGTTTTTTGTTTGACAAAAGAAACATTTTTTTTACCCGAAAGATTCAAAATAATATGTTGTTTTGTCTGTATGAAACTTTTTTCATATTATGACAAGATGATAACCATCTTTTTTTTATAAACATTTAAAATTGAAAGTTGATGTAAAAACAGTATAAAAATGTACCTAAATGATAGTAAAAAATTGCTGACAAATGATTTTTGAAATTTTTTCAGTTTTGTCATATGAGTGTATGAATATGATCGTTGTTAAATTTTTTAAACTTTGTGTTGAACATTAAATAAATGTATAAGAGATAAACTTTAAAAAAAATTCAAGTTTTTTCCAACTTCTATTTTTTGCCCAAAAGTTGTCAATTTTTTTCGTCGAGAATGTAGAAATCAGCTGTTGATATACGGTGAAAATTGCATGTTTCTAACTACATCACTTGCTGAACTATGACTAAATAATTTAAATCGATTTAGTGAATGTGTCATTTACCTGTTCAGTTTTTATTCGGTTTCTTGGCAGTTTTTCCTCAGGCCTGGAAAACTTATTGGAAGGAGAGAAGAATGAACCCTCCAAGTACCATCTACGTGCGATTCATAATCTATAGCAGTGATGCCAAACCTTTTTTCTTCGGTGGCCCACTTTGGTAAACAATTATCTTCAAGCGGGCCACAAAGTACAAACGTACAAAAATAATTATAAGTATTAGACTTGTTCTTTTACCTTTCATTGCCTATTGAAAAGATTATGGATTGAGGTACGCTTCGTAGGTACTCATTCGTTTGATCTTTGAGGATATGAACATTTAAATTTCAAAAAGATTTTTCATTTTTAGTTCAAGAAATACAAGCTCAAATTTTACATTAAAAATACGTGTAAAACACTTTTGTATAGTTTTTAGTTTTATCACTATCATTATTATTGCATTTTTGAAATATTTATTTACATACATTCATAAATTAATACGAAAAATATTTTGTAATTATTTTACTTTTAGATTCTGAGTGAAGCGAAGGATCTTATGGTTTTACAATGATGTTTATTTTTTTTTTTCTTTTTTTTTTTTCTGTAAACACTTTTTCGTATAGAAATCCTTGTCCAAAAGTTTCGTCCAGCAACTTTTTAGATTCGAAATTGAACTGAGATGGTACTTTAGAGAGGTCATTTTTCCAAAATCTCCATAGTTTTTCCAGTAATCAAGAATAACTATCGAAAAACTGAGTAAAAACGGTAAAATCGGTAAAAATCCGCCGTAAACGAGATTTTCACTGTTCAGATTTTAGGTATTTAGTCATAAATCGAAAAGTATTGAAGCTAGAAACTTGAAAATTTTATCCAATATCAAATACATACTTTTTTATATTGGACAACATTTTCAGAACAATTATAGCACTTTTGACTTAAATATAGAACTTTTAATTTACCAAATTGTTTGAAAGTTTTTATGTAATATAATTTTAAATATTTGACAAAAAGTTCTGAAAATTTAATATGACCTTACTCATATACCTACCTAATTATCCTAACAAAAGTTCAAAAATCGTTAGTCAGGATTTTTTTTTATACACACTTTAATAAATTATTATACGATTTTTTACGATATTGTCTGATTTCTTTTAAGTTTATTTCTAATGAGTTATAATTGTTATAACAATTGAAGTTTAATTGAGTTATATCTAATTGAATATTTTATGAGGGTTTAATTACAAAAAAACTCACCAAACATTATACAAATAACCGTAAAATACGTAAACAGTATTTAAATAATAATATATTATATTACACTGAAGCTTTGCTCAGAATCGTTTTATACTAAAGAAATGAGTCATCATTTCTTTAAAACTTAATACATTCATCACCAATATCTTGTCCGAGGACCGAAGGGACGAAGGTCGAACTTGTACCACCATCATCTCACTTACCAGCTATTTTAATATTACAATTGTAATATTTTAATTTAATTTAAATATTTTTATAGGTAATAATTCACTCTGCACAGTAAAAAATATAATTTATATGTATATAGCATGGATGTATTGTAAAATATAATAAAACATTTCTATATCCGCGTAATACGATCCCCCTCTTAAGACGCTATTTTTAACTGGTCCTTTGGAGAACGTCTTAAACGGGTTCTAATGTAGTTTTTTAGTTTTATTTGTCTTTTTCTCTAGTTTTTAATAGAACTTTTGACGTTTTAAGTTGTACAATATCGACTTTTCCATTCCACTGATATGTTATGAATATTCAACTAATTAGGACGTTTAATTTAGGGTGTCACATGATAATTTGTTCGGTAAAAAAATATTTACTAGTAAAACAATAATTGGTAAATTTACCGGTAATTTACCTTACCGGTAAATTTACGCGGCATAAATTTACCGAGCTTACATCTCTAATTTTAACACACTAGCGAACCGTACACGTCCAAGTCAGATCAAAAAAAAAAAAAAACCAACGTACGGTTATACGTATTTTGCTCCGCTACGTACTTATGCATAGTTGCATAGTTGCATACAGACATGTCCATTTCGACGAAAGCGAGATACGTGCAATATGTGAACCATGTGCATTAAGAGTTAAGACGTAAACGTTTGTGTCAACATATTATTCGTATCGTGAACGATGGCCGGTGTAAAGAAACGTGCTGAGCAAACCCTTTAGACCGGACGGCGCGTCGTGGGACCGTACACCGTGGGTGGTGTGCGTGTGCGGTGTAGGCGAGTGTTTACACGAGAAAAATATTTTTTACAACGTGTTCCGGCGAAGCGTTTGATATCACGTTTCTACTCGCATTTAAACAGACTCGAAACTATTATTTGTGATATTCACGGATACCATTTTTTATGTAGTAAATGAGGAAAAAATACGATGTTTGATGTTTTTCCTTCAAAACCAAAACAAGTGGTTGTTGCGGCAATGGTCCTGAATGGCCTGTAAACGCCTAAGAAGAAGAAGAAGAAGAAGAAGAAGATGTTTTTCCTACGAACGGTTTTTGGAAAATATAGCGAAAATGGAAATTAAAAATTGACATTTTATAAGTATTGTTTTTAAATGAAAAAAAAAATATAAACAATATTTTCAAATTTTACTTAAATTACTTAAACTGTATGATAAATTTACGGCAAAAATGTGCAGTAAATTACTCGTATATTGTGAGTTGCGAAAACGTCATGAGTTTTGATGCAGACGAGTATCTGCTCCATCACAATCACTAAATATATCATATTAGCATTATTCATATAATCAATACGCGAATGAGCAAAATTATTGTAAGTCGATTATTATAATCATACGTAATATCAATATAACATTCATTTCTGATACTTGAGTTAGGACTTTGTCGAATACTATTATATTTATGCTATCAAGCGACTAATGTCATTTAATTTTATAATACTTTTATTTATTTATTTTTTTTTTTTGTTCAAATGAACCCTCAGCAGCAGAGGCCATTGGATATTTATTAATACATCACATCATAGGTACGTAAATTACAAATATGTTATATGTCATTGTATAAGCTTAATAAAATATGAAATATAAAATATGCAATTTTGGTTGTGGATTTGAAGTTTATAATGCGTTTGCTAACTTTGTCAATGTTATATGTGCCGCATCCGGAGAATATATTATGTTTGACATTGATACGTAAATACTTTTATTGTTTGTCGTTTGTAGTAAGCAAATAAGTATTTTTTTTAAATTTCCATCATTTTTTGACGAATCGATTTTGTAGCTAACATATTGCAGGTATATCATTTTTCGTATTAATGAAATTACAAAAATATTGAACATAAAAGTATTTATTCAAATCTTAATTTATAATTATGACAGTAATTATTATTATTATTATTATTATATTGGTGCCCTTCCGATTATACGATCACTTGGCACACAAACAGCGTGCGAATTTGTGCATAAATTCAACAGATGTATTTCCTCGAAAACTCCGCAACTACCCTTCTCAACATAACATTTGGAAAACTGTTGTTTCGTTATTCCTTAATAAATAGTATTAAAAAAAAAAAAAAAGTTTGTATTTAGTTAGAAATTTAGCTAGTTTATTCAATAATATTCCGAATTATTTCTCTATAGAAAAAATTGGTTTGTGTGTTTATGTGTGTGTGTTACGTGTAGATATGTTGCATTTCATGGTGGTCATAAGTAATTAAGTTCCTAGATAGGCAATGATAGTGAATATAAAAACTAGCAAATTATTAATTTATTCTCAAATCAAAATGCAGTTAAAACGTAAGTCACAATTAATTTTATAAAATTATAATTATTGATGTTTTGCTATTTTAGTATTACATAGTCAAAACAAAATATGTTATGAATAGTATCTATTAAATAATATATATAGCAATGAAACGAGATTTTGAAGTTTAAGTTTCGCTAGCGACTCTCTAAAATTTGAAAAAATTGTTTTAATTATATTTAAAAGGGATCTGTTTAAAAAATGAATGCTACAGAGCTCGGTATATTATAGCTATAATATACCGTGATTCTAATTTATTCATTTTTATTGCGGAAAAAAAATAATTTTCAAAATATTAAAATAATAAACAACGATAACTGTAATGTTTCTCTCAATATTTTATTTATTTATTAAGTTAACATTTTCAAGCAGTAATCAACTTATTTCCCACTGTTTGAAAAATGTATTAAACAATTTAATAGACGCCATAAATAAATAATAATTGTAAAGTAATAAGCCTTCTTCCTCCAAATAAAAGGTAAAATATAATTTTTTAATTTTATATTTAAAAAAGAAAACCATATATATATATATATATATATATATATATATATATATATATATATATATATATATATATATATATATATATATATATATTCTCACTATGGGTAATTATCGCTTCTTGAACGAGACGCTGGTAACTTACCAATAACCAGTTGGTTATAAAAAATTTAACTATAGGATATTAAAAATGAACATTAAAACGTAATGCTTACCAATAATTCGTGTTTATCAGGTACCGTTGTAATCTTCTTAATGCAGTGGTTTTTATTCGCTTTTATGTGCTTTAATCTGCAAAACATTTTTAGAATCACAAATACGTATTAATAGAAAGTCCATTAAAACGTAGTTGCGATTATAAAAAAAAAAAAAACTCAAGTTTGAAATTTTCCAGAACAGTACCAGGTGACTCTGGCCGGCGTTTAAAGTGCAGCTGGTGCCGTGACTTACCACTGCCCACGCCATGAAGTGCTATTACTGAATAGTCTCTTCTATCAAGCCAAACAAGCCCTCTAATAATATATAATCCATTGTGCTTATTGTAAATATATTTTATACCGATTGTACAAAAAAAAAAAAAAAATAACAATTTTTTCGAACTCAAACTACCATTTTTTCTCGAATTGTTCAAACTCGAGGTCTAACTCGAATCTGAATTTTATTCAAACTTTCGAACTTTTCGAAATTAAAGAAATTAAAACATTTGAAAATTCAACAATAATAACAATTATAATCGTATTATTAATCAATAATAATCTGATTTAAAAAAGTTGCTGGTCCAACCTTTTGGACAAATAATTACCATGTGAAAAAATGTATACAAAAAATATAATATACAATTATGAATGTTTGACATAGTAACAGCTAACTAGTACATTAGGACTCGTTAACTTTAACAAGATAAATCTTAAAAAAAACAATACATTTTAATATTCTTAAGCATGTATTTAACAACCTTTTTTAAACATTTTTATTCTTAATTCTTTATGTAACCATTAAATGAAAGATATATTGACAATATCAGTAAAATTTAAGTAATTACACTTTATACTTTATAGTTGAAACTGTTTAAATATTACTTATTGAAAAGTAACTTCAAACTATACATTTTTAAACATTGTAATACGAAAATTCGAACATACCAAACTCGAACTATTCGAGATGTTCGAATTCGAATTTGAACTAACTTTTTTCTCGAACTTCGAACTGTTCGAATTTTTTTAAGGTTCGAGGTGTTCGAGGTGTTCAAGAGTTCGAACCCATCCATTCTTAATACATAACTTTTCATATTTATAATCATATGTTTTTTCTTCGAGTGATTTTGTTCACCTATCACTTTTGAGCTTTCTACGTGTCGGTTGATAACAACTGTCTGAATATTGACATTTACGCCACGAAAATGTATTATTTTATATTATAGTCAATTAAAGTATGGTATGAGTAAAATTAAATTTTTGAATATCTCATATAAAGATATAGACATCAGTTGGTCAAAAATTATTATTATATAGAGAACTTATGCATCTTTTACAACGTTTGGATAGCGTAAAGCCGAATCGAGTATAATAATTTCAAAACGGCGCTTTGTACACGCAATTACGCTACAGGAACGTAAACGAAAACGACGGTTTGCATAATTGAATTTAATCACGGATGTGAATTATACATATTATAGTATAATATATACCATTCATATGATATATGGTGAACATTTTAAGTTTGTGGCAACGAAACTTCGTGAGTTATGATCGGATGACTAAAATCGATTTCGCAAAAGTGTCGTTTATAGAAAATTTTTGTAGTTTTTACTCGGGTTTTCGAAAGTTTTTTCTAGCGCTTGGTGAAACTACTGAGAATATACATTTTTGAAGTACCGACTAGAATCTAGATGGAATTTCCGATCTACAGAGTAGCTGAATGAAACATTTGAAGCATTTTAAAATCCGAAAAAAGGGTTGACAAAAAAAAAAACAATAAACATCATCGTAAAACCAATAGACATTTCGCTTCACTCGGAATATAAAACGTACTTCATTATGACTCACGTCTACTCGGTAATGAGCAAACGCCTCCAGGTTGGGAATAACCTACTTTGATAAATCACTGTTATAAAACTATTCGTCACTTTAATACTATGTTATTTTAGAATCTGAGTGAAGCGACGGATCTATAGGTTTTACATTGATTTTTATTTGTTTTTCCGGAAACAATTTTCGTGGCAGTTTATCCTGGACAAAAGTTTTATCCGACATCGTTGTATACGAATAACAATAATATACGCATAATGGATTTTAGTTATTTAGTCATTAGAGTTCAACTAATCTTCGCACGCAGTTTCTACGGTATCGACTAACGGTTAGTCACTAACCGTTGTTACATCAATTTTCTATTTTTCTAGTGTGTTAAAATTACAATTTTCAAGGTTTTGATACAAAAAACGTACGAATGTTTAGATTAAAAATGGTGAAATGTGTAAATGATGCAATATATCAATTTGAAAATTGAAATTTGAAATAATTTAGCCCTGTCCGAAAACCTATAAGGAACAAAGGACGAAACTTTGACTACCGTTATCTTACCGGATTTTAGATTCTGAGTGAAGCGAAGGATCTTATGGTTTTACAATGATATTTTTTTTTCTTTTTTTTTTTTTGTAAACACTTTTTCGTATAGAAATCCTTGTCCAAAAGTTTCGTCCAGCAAATTTTAAGATTCGAAATTGAACTTAGATGGTACTTTAGAGAAGTCATTTTTCCAAAATCTCCATAGTTTTTCCAGTAATCAAGAATAACGATCGAAAAACTGAGTAAAAACGGTAAAATCGGTAAAAATCCGCCGTAAACGAGATTTTCACTGTTCAGATTTTAGATATTTAGTCATAAATCGAAAAGAATTGAAGCTAGAAACTTGAAAATTTTATCCAATATCAAATACATACTTTTTCATATTGGGCAACATTTTCAGAACAATTATAGCATTTTTGACTTAAATATAGAACTTTTAACTTATCAAATTATTTGAACGTTTTTATTTCATATAATTTTGAATATTTGACAAAAAATTCTGAAAATTTAATGTGACCTTACTCATATACCTACCTAATTATCCTAACAAAAATTCAAAAATCGTGAGTCAGGATTTTTTTTTATACACACTTTAATAAATTATTATACGATTTTTCACGATATTGTCTGATTTCTTTTAAGTTTGTTTCTAATGAAATGTTGAGTATTTGTTAGAAAGTTCTGAAATTGTAATCCAAGTTTACTCTTATACTAAACTATCAATACCGAAAAAATATCAATAATCGTGACTCAAGATTTTTTTTCCAAGCATTTAAGTAAATTATTATCACGATTTTTACAGAATAAACTGTTTTTATAGTAATTTTCAACTTTAAATATTTATATATGAAAATTGGTTCATCCTATTATAATGAAATTTTGGATTCAGATATAACAACATGTTTAAATCTATTGTTAAAAAAACTTCGTTCTACATCTACCGATGTAATTGGAGCATATTCGAAAAATGCAATATCGTCAATCTTTAAATCTTTTTCAATTCCTTCCATAGTATTTACTTGACCGGAATGTATTTTAGAAATCTGCTGCAATGTTTTAAATCCAGTGTTCTTCTCGATTACGTTCTGAAATTTGTCGTGAATTTCTTTCCCTACTTTTTCATTAGCTATTTTGAGGGTTTCTCAAACACAATATGATTTATAAACACGTATCGGTGGTAATTTACTGATAAATAAATCGTACATAAATATAAGTAACGTAATATCTTAACATTTGTATTTTACGTTAATTCGTGGTAGATTGCATTTCCCACCAATGTAAATATAAACGTTGAGAAATAATTTTATGATTGCTTTAAAATATAGATCGTTAATAATTCAAATCGTTTTTGAAAAAGTTCAAAAACGCACTGAAATATGCATTTCAAATTTCAAAACCATTAAATATGCAAAAATATGCAAAATAAAAACCAAATCACTATTCGATTCTGTAGAACGCGGATCAAATGTATGTCCAGGTCAGCATCATAATTTTAGATTAATAGAAAAAATATGTTAATATGCGATTTCACGAACATCCGAGTCATAGTGTTATAACACCAGCTCGCGGACCGGCAACGCCGCCGTGGAAACAACACGACGACGACACTCGGAGGCGTGTGACAATAATTGTGCGAATACCGCGTAAAGCGGGCGAGACGAGACGATAATCACACGGATTTCGCACACGGGACTCGGGATTTCGAACGCTTTCGACGACTTTCGGCGACTTTCGATGACCGTGATGAGCGACAAGTTGTCGGGCCGGGCAGAGACCGGCAGCGGCGCCGAGGACGTCGCGGAGGAGCCGTCGCGCGGCGGCAGGTCGCTGTCGAGCAAGGCGTCCGGTTGGTCGCCAAAGTCCAGGGCGGCACTCAGACGCAAGCGTTCGCAGGTGGTGCGGACGCCGCCGATCGAGCCGATCGCCGCGGCCGCCGGCGGTCTGGACCGCCTGAGGGACGGCTATTACCGCGACCTGCGCGCGCGGTTGCCGCCGGCCGACGACGCGCGACGCGACGAGCCCGGCCGCACCACCGTGGACAGGAGGCTGCGCGAGATGCAAGTCGCCATGGACGAGATCGAACGCGCTATGGACGAGCCGCTGCGGCTGCTGCGGATGCTGGACCGCGCGGACCGCGTCTCCGGTCCGGGGAACGTGCGGACACTGCCGCACGCCGGCCGACGCCGGAAACTGGACGCCGGTCGCGATCGCGTCAACACTTACCGGGTTCAGGCGACGGCGGACGACGACTGGCCCGCGGCGGTGGAGGCGTTGGAGGCGGCGGCGGCTGCGGAAGAGCTGGACGCGGCCGACGACGGCGCCGGTCGGTCCGCGGTCACAGCGTCCACCTCCACATCGTCCACGAGCACGACACGATAACGCCGTTAATATTATCATCGCTCGAGCCGACCCCTTTTTGTTTTTAAATAAAAATTGTTGACGAAAATACATATGCGTATATTTTGCTCACTTGACACCAGGGGCGCAAATTCGGAAAGGGCGCAAAATTATACGCTTAAAATTAGTATTTTTTTTTTTCAAGACGACATTTTAGTCATCTTTGTTTGGTTATTTTATTGTTGTCGATTCGTTATCGATGCGTACATCACGTTATACTTGATAATATATAATTTGTATTGTACTATTAAAAAAAAAAAAAAAGAAATAAACGAAAAAAAAATGTAATCGGGAAAAAGGCGTTTTTTTCTTAGTTGGCCAGGGGCGCTGGCGAGACTTCCTACGCCATTGCTTGGCACGGAACAACACCACGGCGAACAGGCGTTTTAATATTAAATCGTACTCATACACGGCGGCGTACTGCACACACAGAATCATGTTTCGCGTCGGTAGTCATGTGTGTGTATAGATCAGCGGTTACCAACCCGTGCACCGCGGTGCCCTTAGGGCACCACTTTTCACGAACGAAAAGAATCATTAAATCGTATATTAAAAAGCTGGTAAGTGAGATGATGGTGGTACGAGTTCGTCCTTCGTCCCTCCCGTCCTCGGACAAGATATAGGTGATGAATGTATTAAGTTTTAAAGAAACGATGACTCATTTTTTTAGTACAAAACGATTCTGAGCAAAGTTTCAGTGTAATATAATATATTATTATTTAAATACTGTTTACGTATTTTACGGTTATTTGTATAATTTTTGGTGATTTTTTTTTTTTGTAATTAAACCCTCATCAAATATTCAATTAGATATAATTTCAATTGTTATAACAATTATAACTCATTAGAAATTTTCTGTCACCAAAAGATTCGAAAAATGTTTTTATATCTATGTTCCAAGTTTTATTGTGATCAGATAAACCAAAACAGTTTTAAACAGATTTTAAGCAGAAAATTAACATAAAAACAGCCAATATTTTCGTATACGAATTTATTAAAACATTTATTAAAAGAAATTCTGACTAACGATATTTAAATTTTTTTTTAGAATATTTAAGAAAGTATAGTTATTTAAGTAAGGTGATTTTAATATTTCAGAGCTTTTTAACAAATATTAAAAATGTTATAAGGTACAAATTTTCAATCGAACAATCAAAATAAATTAAAAAAGCTGGTAAGTGAGATGATGGTGGTACAAGTTCGTTCTTCGTCCCTTCGGTCCTCGGACAAGATATTGGTGATGAATGTATTAAGTTTTAAAGAAATGATGACTCATTTCTTTAGTATAAAACGATTCTGAGCAAAGTTTCAGTGTAATATAATATATTATTATTTAAATAATGTTTACGTATTTTACGGTTATTTGTATAATTTTTGGTGAGTTTTTTTTGTAATAAAACCCTAATAAAATATTCAATTACATAATATAACTAATTTAAACTTCAATTGTTATAACAATTATAACTCATTAGAAATACACTTAAAAGAAATCAGACAATATCATAAAAAATCGTATAATAATTTATTAAAGTGTGTATAAAAAAAAGTCCTGACTAACGATTTTTGAACTTTTGTTAGGATAATTAGGTAGGTATATGAGTAAAGTCAAATTAAATTTTCAGATTTTTTTGTCAAATATTTAAAATTATATGAAATAAAAACTTTCAAACAATTTGGTAAATTAAAAGTTCTATATTTAAGTCAAAAGTGCTATGATTATTCTGAAAATGTTGTCCAATATAAAAAAGTTTGTATTTGATATTTAATGTATTTGATATTGGATAAAATTTTCAAGTTTCTAGCTTCAATACTTTTTGATTTATGACTAAATACCTAAAATCTGAACAGTGAAAATCTCGTTTACGGCGGATTTTTACCGATTATACCGTTTTTACTCAGTTTTTCGATCGTTATTCTCGATTACTGGAAAAACTATGGAGATTTTGGAAAAATGACCTCTCTAAAGTACCATCTCAGTTCAATTTCGAATCTAAAAAAATTGCTGGACGAAACTTTTGGACAAGGATTTCTATACGAAAAAGTGTTTACAGGAAAAAAAAAATAAATAATAAACATCATTGTTAAACCATAAGATCCTTCGCTTCACTCAGAGTCTCAAACATCATATCGTAACACTTTTTTTTGTTTTTTTTTTTTTTAATGTGATAATAAAGTAACCGATGCAAATAATGGTTGTAATAACCGTTAAAATTTGCAAAATTTAGTTTTGCTTACAGATAGTGATTTTTTGTACTGGATATATACCTAGGTATATATTAATGATAACGAGTGAATTTACCGTATTGTGTCGTACTCTTAAAATTTGAATGTTTACTTAAATCATGTGTTGCTATAATCATTGAATTAATAAAAAAAACTTGATTTACTTCATTTATATTATATTTTCTTTATACCTAACTGTATCGTTATGTTTTGCATTTCAATGCGTTGTAAATTACTGAACATTTATCAAACGGTAACATAAAATTATTGACAATAATTTTTTGACATATAATTTTTGACAATAACATGTATTCATACTGATAATTGACCGGCCTTTGTTTGATCGAATTAAAAGAAAATACATAAATTGTGTTAAAGATTATCCACCAGTAACTGGTTAGAAACATAACTTAAATGACTGACTTAAGATGAGATTTGTTGTCGACATAATGGTGTATTTCACAACATATTATTACGTAATGAAATACCAATATACCATATTTATTCAGTGCACAATTGAAACTACGATGTCAAATAATTTTTTTGTCAAACTGCTGCATCGTTAATAAATGTAAATCAAATTATAACATCGAATAAAGTACTTCGAACTTTTTAAAATTATATTATTCATTAAATCACTCAAAATTAGTTGAATTAGGAAACTGTAAGTATTTAAAATAATTTCGGGAGTTGCATTGACAAAACAAAGCATACATTTTAAAAACATAATGTTCAATTAATTTGAAATTGATTTTGTTGTAAACATGACTCAGAAATAATATTGAAAGGCTCTATTTAGATTGTTTATTTTCTGAACATTTTCAATTCATTTTATCATACATTATATAAGAAATATAATATCATGATAGTCAGAATTGTGGTTCCCGATAATTGATAATGGTAATTTCATTACAGCAGTTTTCATCTAATTTTAGAAAATTAAAAAAATAAATAAATGTGTTTTCATTCAATTATGCTCAAATATTTTCTTATTGATTTAATGCCGCTAACTATTGATACGGGGTATGGATAAGTTGAGTAAAAAAATTAAAAAATAAATTGTATTTTAGATTATTACTTGTTGTATTATTGAAATTCAGAATATCGAACGTAATATGACCGTACATATTTTTAATATATTTATATATATATATATATATATATATATATATATATATATATATATATATATATATATATATATATATATATATATATATATATTTTTTTTTTTTTTTTTTTATTTTGTACTTCTTAAATATCACCTTAACTAATAAAATACAAAATAATTTTATGCATCAGTAAAAATAAAAAATTAACTTTATTTTTTGAGAAAATGTCTGTAAAGATTTGTTTCAGTGATAAATATATCGAGTTGTTAAATAAAAAATACATATTATGAAATAAGTTACAACAATATATTTAATTTTAATTTCAAACACATATTATTAATATATTAATAATATAATATAATAAATTATTAATATTAATAAATTTATTTGTTAAAATGATAAAAAAAAAAAAAAACGTGAATGTCGAATATTTAGTAAATTATTTTTTTTGAATGATAATGTTCTATTTTTTAGCATAAAAATGAACTAATGACTCTTTTCGTACATTACAGTAGTAGCATATTTAGGATTTTGTTTAGAGGGGTATTTGCAAATCATAAATTCACATTAAGTACGCCTAATAAAAATTATTGTCATGTGAATAGGTAACTTAACAATGTACATATAAATTCAAATTCTGTATTCTTTATTGAATTTCCATATGGTTATACAGAATCTGTAGGATCTTTCCACTCGGAGATTGTATCCAATGAATAAATAACTTATAAAAAAAACCCAGGGAAATCATTTACTGCATCATATTGCTGTATCCATCTATAGTAATAGTTGTACACAGCTATTTTAGTTGATATTTATATATTGGATGAGTAGTCAAATTTTTCAATTTCATACAGTAGAATGTAATTTTTTTTAGGAAATTAAAAAAAAAAAATGTGTTTTCATTCAATTATGCTCAAATATTTTCTTATTGATTTAAGGCCGCTAACTATTGATACGGGGTATGGATAAGTTGAGTAAATAAATCAAAAAATGAATTGTATTTTAGATTATTACCTGTTGTATTATTGAAATTCAGAATATTGAACGTAATATTACCGTACATATTTTTAATATATATATATATATATATTATATATATATATATATATATATATATATATATATATATATATATATATATATATATATATATATATATATATATATATATATTATTTTGTACTTCTAAAATATCACCATAAATAATAAAATATAAAATAATTTTATACATCAGTAAAAAAAAAAAAAATTCCTCTATATCCTCATAAAAATGCCACTGAGTAAGAACCTCAATAAAATTTATTATCAGATTACAATGCAACGAAAATTCACTGCTTTTGTGTCATAGTATCAAATGTGAAATAATTTCATATCAAAGTATTTCTATTTTCTCCTACGTTCAGATTGATGACCAATAGCTGTGCACGTTTCCTTCACATTTCTTAAACAGGAAATCGCAGCTGCAGAAGTTTTGTCGTTATCTGATTCGACTGATTTTATCAAAAACTGTAACACAAAAATTAAGTATTACATAAAAATATAAACATTTCAATAATAATCATAATAATAATAAAATGTCAAAACGTCACCGGAATAAAACCCATCGTCTCGATTTTTATACAGTTTGACGTGTCATAAGACAAGCCATTCAATGCTAAAGCTACATTATCTCTGACAATTTGATGTTCACACTGCGTGTACGTCCATAAATGGTCCAGGAGATTTTTGCAACTCAGTCTGCGTCCTGTTGTTTCTGAGATACAACATTTTCCCAAAGCTTTGCAAAGATTGGCTCTTAATTTAGTGTGCGTCTGAAACAAAACGTATGCATTTCGCAAATTTGTTTACAAGTATAATTTCACGTCATAGATTCCATCAATCGATATAGAATCATGTCGTGATCCGTACACAAGTACACACCGTGGTCGCGAGACTCGCCAAATTTTCGAGTACCCCAGCGTCGATCATTATTCTTAGGTTTTCGTCGTGACTCGCGACCGCTTCGATAAGCCAACAGACCGCGGCTAAAATATCCAGATTCTTGTGCGTCAGAAGATCTACCAAGTCGCAGAGCGCTTCGTACATCCCCTTGAGTTTATTCTGTCCCGGCTGAAAAAATACGAGGCACGCCGATAGAAAAAAGAAAGAAAGAAAAAAAATCGTAAGATCTCTCTGTCGAAACGATTTCCGGGTGAATCTGCGTTTACCAAAGTGTTTTCGATCATTTCGGCCAGGCATTCGGCCGCGGCAATAGTCGTTTCGGGTTCGTAGACATCGTCGTATTTATCGAACTCGTCCACGTCCAGTGACGGCAGCAACGTGAAGATCTTTCTAAATCCGTTGGCCTCGTCGATCGTTTTCATGCAATCCGGACGTTTCGACGCTCTGGCCAAAGCGGCGCACACGTGGGCCAACACCAGACTGTGCAGGCTTGAGTCGAGCAGTTCCAGATATTTGGGTAGAGCGTCTTGTTTCAACTGAGGCTGCAACGACTCTAACTTCCACAGCTCGGAGAGCGTGGCGACCGTAAAGCCGATTACCCGATCGTTGTACTGGTACGTCAGCAGTCTCAACAAGATTGGCACGAAGCCGTGCTTTTCCATGAACTTTCTACAGTTATCGTCCATAGAACATTTCCATAAAACGGTGATAAACGACTCTATGGCGTATGCCGTGTCTTTTGACCTAGATAGAGGAGATTAAAAAAAATCACGTGCCACCAAATCATATTACGCCAAATTCGTATTAGGTACAGTGCTCGATAGGTATTGGTGTCGAGTGTCTTGGTTGAAAAAAATTTTTTTTAACGCTTTAAGGAACTATAATTTTCTTTTTAACTGTTAAATCCTCTTTTGAGTTCAGAGAGAATATTTCGAGAAAAAGTTTTTTTAGTGATTTTGACCTATAGTTTTTTTTTTATCTTAAAATTCGTCTGATTCAGAGCGAATAAGTTTCAGTTAATAAAATTTTTTTTTTTTATGTGTTTAGTAGTCGTCTAAGATTCTACAAATTTCAATTTTTATCGTTGAACTCACAGTATATGTATGTACAAATTTACTTACTGAGATAATTCAAGCTTTTCAATGCCTTTAAAAATGGTGAGTAATCCTTTGTGTTTCAACATTACGTCGTATATGTAGTCATCGTCGTCGAACATACACAGCGTGATTTCAGCTGCTTTTCCTGCGAGTTCTCTAGTACTACTGAGCATGAGTTTTACGATTCGTGGCAAAACGTTTAATTCTTTCATAGTCCCTCTGTATCGAGTGACCAATACTTGATTGATGGCATTCGGTCTCAAACGACAACATTCAGCGATTAAACTCATTATGGCTATTTGTAATTCAGTCTGTTTTACGGTCAACAGTAGCGGCAATTGAAGTATAAACCCACATTCGCTAAATCATAATTAGATTATGCAGGCAGTACAGTGCACAGTGATGTAAAATATATTATTTTATACATATTTTACACATGCAGGTATCAGGGGCGTGCTCACGAGGGGGATGTCATATCCCCCAGTTTATTTAAATATATATATATATATGATTTTTTGATTAAAAATTCAGCATAAAAAAAATTCACATTAAAATATAACAAATTAAAAATATTAAATTCAATATGTTTTAAAAATTATATAAAAATGGCAAATTTTTATCTGCAGAGTGTACGTAATAAAACTTGAATTATTTTCTCTGTATTGTAGCCACCGTGATTTAAAACAATATAGAGAAAACAGTATGGCTGAATTCAGAATCTGGCGAACTAATATTATAGAAAATGAAGTTTTAAAAACTTCATTAGATGCCTTTCAGTTATGTTTTTCCAATCCCTACCCAAATATTTATAAACTAATAAAAATATTATGGAAATTTCCAGTTTCTACTGCCACACTAGAAGGTTTATTTTCGATATTAAAAATAATGAAAGCATTTCTTCAAAATTCAATAACAGAGGTATATGTCAACTTCAAAATTTTATTAAATTCACTATGCGTTTAAAAAATTTTATTTGCTATAGGCATGTCTAAATGGTTTGATATTATTAGTTATTCATAGAGGCTTCAATAGAATTAAAAAATGAAGTTGCTAAAAAACCCAGAAAAATTTGTTTTGTTCTATAGCTATCAATATATTTTTTTTTTCATGTATTTTGTACAATGCATTTTTTTAATTACCTAGGTATAGATTAATTTATACATTTTACAACTAATTTATGTTTGGTAAATTTAACTGTCAACGAATGAAGTTTCTGCAGATAAACAATTATAATATTTTATTCACATGAATGTGGCCTTTCTGTTAGGTAACAACTTCTCGATTTTTTGAAAGTTATCCCCCACCCCTGTTTGAAAACGCTGAGCACGCCATTGGTAGGATCTATAATAAATTCATTAATACAACATATAATTTACCACAAATCGTTTTGGCCTTTCACAGACCTGCATAGTAAACATAAGGTGTTGGTACAACTTATTGCCATCTGTGTCGTCAATTCATGTTTTAAGTTTGGGTTTTGTTTTGAAGTTGAAAAAAGACTTTTCGATTGGTCCAGTATACGTACCTGAAAATAACATAGTCGTCAATGTCGGCACGTTAAAAATATTTTTAGTGGACCGTATACCAGAATGCGAATACCACCGGTCAGGCGTATAAGTTTTCTGCCTTTTCTTAATCGAGAAATATTATGTAGCGTTTCCATAATAATTCTTTGGAGCCCGGGATTATTTTTAGATAACAAAATGCCCAATAACGGTTTGACCGCATTCAAATCGCACAGCTGGCTTTGGACTCCATAATATGAAGACATGTCGTGTATGATACTCAAAGCTTGCACCTAAATTATTACAATAAATAATAATAAAAAAAAATGAATATAAGGTTATATTAGGTAATATTAGCAAGAAGGTCAGTGCAATGTAATCTATACGTTTCAATACCATGCAATCTTCTCTGCCACAATCGAGTAGATTGATCAACACCTCTAAACCGTTTTGTTTGATAAACATATTCTGGAAAGATTTATCCGATATTTTGTATTTCGTTCTAAGGGCAGACAATGCTCCTAGGGTATTTACTGGAGTACTATTCTGAAACCCGGAAGCAATATAAAGGTTCAATGTGAGTAATTAGTTTTTTTGCTTCAATGTTATTCATTGCGTAATAATCGTATGAAATAAAAATGAGTGAACGATTTCTCACTCTAATCATTTTTAATGTTCTTTTCAACGAATCAAAATCAGCTTTTTCCAGGCCTACATTCGAATTCGGGTTGTACCATCGCTTTTCTTCAAGTTCATTTTTGGTTATGCTGTCACTAGAACTATAATCAAATTCTTCCGGTGGAGTTACATCGATAACACTTGGGCCCGTTATCGCCTAGATATAAAATACGAATTAAATATAAAAAAAAAAATTAATACTTTTCATTTAAATGATCCATGATCATGTATATAATATATATATATACGTATTTTTTTAATCTTTTGATATTCAAACTAACTTATTAAATGTTATCAAGAGATTAAAATGCGTAGGTATCTGAAACTTTTATCAAAAAATTCAAAAATCAAAAAGCCAGACATGCTTCGCACAATGAGTATTCTTCGGTACTCGGACAAGATAATAGTGTTGGATGTAGAGAAACTTAGATGAACCACTTTTAAGATTGGTTAACGTTACGTGTACCGTGTAGGTAGTATAGGTATTTTATTTTAAATTTTAAATCAATGATAAATCGTACTTTTCAGAAAACGATTCCGAGTGAAACTCAAGTAACAATTTTAATGTCAACTAGTTAAATTTTTGGAAAAATTAAAAATCTTATGATATACCTACAATTATTAATGTGATTTTCAAGTTTCAAGTAAAAAATCACTAGAATTATACCGAGAAAAATCTATTTAGATTTAATTATATCCGTAAAAATGCTCTATTTCGTCGTATTTTAATACTTCTAGCTTATACAACTAAAATATTAACGCGCCAGATCACTACAAAAATATAAACACACTAAAAATTATTCATATAGAAGCATGTAAACAAATTTCAGATCTCAAAACCAAAAATTACAAAATGTATAAAATAAAAATACGTATATCTGATATTTTACGTAAAAAGAGTTATTTGGACGTAAATCAACTTTAAACGTGTACAAAAAACAATTTGAGTTTATCTTTATGAAAATCGAATCACACATAGGAATACGTGGCAAATACATTTTTTTCAAATACAAATTTTCCGGATTAACAATCCCAAATTTTATATGGTTCGGTTTCGGTATATTGAAAAATATCGATAATTTACGTGTTATTAATGATTTTCGTGAATGAATTTGTTTCACGATTTTGTTTGATTGTAGGCGTTTATAAACGGACGTTTTAAGTCTAGAAGTATTTCTCATCACTTATTTGAAATATGTATAAGTTAGTATGAGAGCCATTGCGATGTTCAATAATCAAATTTTCAACATGCAAGTGTGTACACTTTTAGTTTATACTTTCTTTTAATAATAAATATATTCAAATTAAAAAAACATTACATACTTCAACCAACTGTTCGTTACTGGAGAGTGATATCTGCGATTCATTCTCGTTGTCTTGAGAATCACGTGTTACTTGCCGTTTATTTTCAACATCTAAGTGAGCAGGTTCAGGAACATCCATTAAAACGAAAACATCTTTTGCTGCTAATTCAACTTGGTCGTTGTCCATCATGATTTATGATTTAATGTAAAATTACTAATTAATTCAGTATACGAATCGATCGATTTATTTCTAACTATTCGAATTGTGTCTCGTAACTCGTTGTGACTAATAACAATAAATATGCTGTAAAAAAAATGGTAAATAATGCGTATCGAGTTGCTAGTCATTTAATAGTAAATATACCTACCTAATTAAAGCCAGTTTGATTGAAAATATAAACCAGGCTCAGTGTTTTAGAGAATTTAAATATTTTGTTATTTTTTGTAAAAAAACATGGAGTTGTAGATAAATTGAGCTTAAAGTGTCGGCCAGAAATTCGATTAAAAATTAACCAAGAAAGTTTTAATTCGAAATTTTACCACTAAATTTTTTCAGCTTTAAAATTAAAAAAACATTATTCCGTGATTTTCGGTGTGTGATTTATCAGATTTACGTTTAAGATTTCTTAGAACTTACATTTTTTTGAAATTAAGATTAGATAAATATTTTCTAAAATCATAAAGATTAGCTTATCATAAGAATAGTTATTTAAATAATGTTTCTATTGTTTCATTAACAATAATTTATATTTTATCGGTTATCCAATTATATTTATATGTAAATGGCAATCAATTTAATTATTATTTTCATAGTTAAATAGAACCTGATACGAAAACTATATAACGTTTGCTATTACAAATACAAATACATATATATATATATATATATATATATATATATATATATATATATATATATATATATATATATATATATATATATATATATATATATTATCTGCCTGTACAAAAATATAAATTTGTTCTCAATATTGTTTATAATATTCTCAATAATAAACTCGCTTAATTTTAAATCCGAGTTTTTGAACAAATTTCGTTAAAATGTAAAAGTTATTTTTATTTCTTATATCATAACCTATAAATTATAAAGCATTGATATCCGTTTGCTTTCATTATATTATTTGATGTTCGTATCACGTATATTATTCATTATTATTTCTAATGATTGAGTCAACACTTTTTATTTAGACAGTGGCTGTGATACAATTAAACTGTTTTCAAATGTAACACGTATTTGAGTTGATTTATACCAGTGATGCCCAACCTTTTTTCTTCGGCGGGCCACTTGGTTAACAATTATTTTCAAGCGGGCCACAAAGCAAAAAAAGTACAAAAATAATTTTACATATAAGACTTGTTTTCGTATCTTTTATTGCCTATTGAAAAGATTATGGATTGAGGTACACTTCGCAGGTGCGCACATTAGTTTGATCAACTTTGAGTATATGAACATTTAAATCTCAATCGGATTTTTCATTTTCAGTTAAAGAAATACGAGCTCAAATTTCGCATTAAAAGTAAGTGTAAATAAGTGATAATAACTTAAATAAGTGTAAGACATTTTTATATAGTTTTTAGTTTTAACATTATCATTATTATTGTATTTTTGAAATATTTATTGAAAAAAAATTCATAAATTAATTCAAAAAATGTTTGGTAATTATTTCATTTTTTTTTTTTTTTTTGAAATTGTTTTTATTTTAGAAAATTTGTAAAGGGGCCACATAGAATACCTTTGCGGGCCACATGTGGCTCGCGGGCCGCGGTTTGGGCACCAATGATTTATACGTATACTTATGGAATATAGAGTCAAGACTGAATAAAAGAATTATCCAAGTCCTGGTGTGCACTCAATACCCCCTTGTTTATTGTAAAGGCACCGAAGTAATGGCTGCAAATTATGTATTTGCTTCTTTCCAATCAGATTATAATATTTGTTGAGGTCAATAAATGAGAGAAATACGTTTTAAATTGAACTACGAATCAGCAATGATTGTATTATTTGATATTGAAATTTGGAATATCATGCAATATGTATCATTGATATAACATTAACGGTGTATATTTTCATCAATTTTTAAGTTTTTACTAAGGAACATGTACATTGTACAATTTGTATTAGTTTATACAATGAGTAAAAGTACTGATATTTATTTAAATTACTGGATGACGTAAATGAAAGGGCACCCTGTGGCATTACTTCAAAAGTTGATAGAGGGTTATTGAATTTATTTATTAATTTTTTTTGTTTCAAAGTGTTGAATTCAGCTTTTGAATAGATCTTTAGGCTATTTTTTCTTAAGTTTACGAGGAGGGTTGTTTGAAAGAGTAATGATGAAAGTTTGGTTATGAGGTCATGGGAGGAACGGGGGTTAATATGATTATTGGAGTTACTGTGAAATTTTGTTTACATGTGAGGGGCTAGGGCAAGTAGTTTTGATATTAGTAGATCGTGATGTAAATGCAACGTCTGATATAGACGCAAATTGGAACAATTTGGCGGGAACGCTTCAACCTCGAATATATTTTATATATTGAAAAAACCCCATACTCCCTTTACTAATGTTAAACTAAGAAACAATCTGTACCTTATTCTTTCAAACCTATGAGCCATGATTATATTATGATTTTCGCAGTGTTAAACAATCTTAAAATTAAAGCTTTAATGGTGTCAATAAGTATATTATACTTGTATTATTATCTAAATGTTTCAAGAAAAATATCTAACATGGTTCTAAATTACTATGGTACATATTATATTTTATTTAATATACATTTGGGTTATATTATACTTACATACAGTACACTGGTGCATACACGTCAATATTAATTTTCAACTTAATGTAAATATTCTACCTTTTTCTGAAAAAAAATATTATGAACTTTTTCATTTTTAGATTCTGAGTGAAGCGAAGGATCTTATGGTTTTATAATGATGTTTGTTTATTTTTTTTTTTTCTGTAAACACTTTTTCGTATAGAAATCCCTGTCGAAAAGTTTCGTCCAGCAACTTTTTAGATTCGAAATTGAACTTAGATGGTACTTTAGAGAAGTCATTTTTCCAAAATCTCCATAGTTTTTCCAGTAATCAAGAATAACGATCGAAAAACTGAGTAAAAACGGTAAAATCGGTAAAAATCCGCCGTAAACGAGATTTTCACTGTTCAGATTTTAGATATTTGGTCATAAATCGAAAAGAATTGAAGCTAGAAACTTGAAAATTTTATCCAATATCAAATACATACTTTTTCATATTGGGCAACATTTTCAGAACAATTATAGCATTTTTGACTTAAATATAGAACTTTTAACTTATCAAATTATTTGAACGTTTTTATTTCATATAATTTTGAATATTTGACAAAAAATTCTGAAAATTTAATGTGACCTTACTCATATACCGACCTAATTATCCTAACAAAAATTCAAAAATCGTGAGTCAGGATTTTTTTTTATACACACTTTAATAAATTATTATACGATTTTTTACGATATTGTCTGATTTCTCTTAAGTTTATTTCTAATGAAATATTGAGTATTTGTTAGTAAGTTCTGAAATTTTAATCCAAGTTTACTCTTATACTAAACTATCAATACCGAAAAAATATCAATAATCGTGAATCAATATTTTTTTTTCCAAGCATTTAAAAAATTATACAAATAACCGTAAAATACGTAAACAGTATTTAAATAATAATATATTATATTACACTGAAGCTTTGCTCAGAATCGTTTTATACTAAAGAATTGAGTCATCATTTCTTTAAAACTTAATACATTCATCACCAATGGACGAGGACCGAAGGGACGAAGGACGAACTTGTACCTCCATCATCTCACTTACCAGCTTTATTAATTTTATATTTTTTAATTTTACAGGTTCTTTGTTCAAACGTATGCTATCTAAACTATTGTGCGACAACGTTGATTTTTATTCCGAAAAACAAATTACAAATCTAATCGGTACAATGGTTTTAAAACAAATATGATTTTTAATCAAAAACGTATGTTTTTCATTTCCATGCGACTATGAATTTATAAAATGTAGTAAACAAACCGGTGTATATTGGAGAGTGTTCGTTTGGAAAAATTCAGTGTCACAACATCAAAATTTATTAAATCGAGTAGTTTTTTACTTTAAAATTCAACGTGAAAATGAATGCCGACGGTTGCGTGACCATTTCGCAATGCACGCGTCGGGACATGGACGAATCGACGAGACCTCCGCGATTTTTTTTCGTACGGTTCCTGGTCTGGCTGTTCGAGTTTGCGAACCACTTGTTTCGGCCCGTACCCCAGACGACCTCCTGTCCAGACGTCCTGTCATGCTCAACACCGCAGAACAGCATTGGGGTGTGCGAAAGCGTATTCAGTACGTGTTACAAGTAAGGACGGTGACGTTAATAATTCATTCATCACCCAGTGCCGGCCCTATGGGGGGGGGGGGGCGAGCGGTGCGATCTCACCGGCCAAATCGATTTTGCTGGGACCCGCATAAAGTGTATCGACCTACTTTACATATAACTACGAAAAATAAAAATAAAAGAATCTTTTAGTTTATACTTTCACGTGATTTGCGATTCGTGAACTTTACAAAATGTAATTAATATGATCATATAATTAGTGAAATATTAAGTGAGATTTCATTCGTTCGTGTCCCGATTCGCCGAAATCCCATTTCGCCGACGTTCCATTTCACCGAAAATTTCGTTCCATTTTGCCGACGTTCCATTTCGCCGAAAGCATTGCATCCGTATGCTTGAAAACTTATCTTGGATCTTCCCTCCAAATCACTTTGTTTACAATACTTTACTATACACTGCATAAAGTCAATAAAACCGATAGTGTGTGGGAAACTTTAAGTAATCTCACCATAGGCATAATTCATATATTTTCATCTTTATCTTACTAACGATAATCTATATATTATATAAGCTTAAATAGCGATGGAAATTATGAAACGACGCGACGGCCGTTCAAATTGTATCAGTTCCGTAAATCCTTTCGAAGTATCACAGGCTATCTGGGATTTTCGTCGAGTCGACGAGTTCGTTATTGTTATATGAGCGAGTTTTATTGTAGCCGTTTTATTATTATTTTAAAATTAATATTGATAAAGGTATCCGCTACTTGAAGGTCTCCCATTGAAAAGTAGGGAAAACTTCCGCTACAGAGAGGTTTCGTTACTGTGAGGTGTCTGTCAAGTAAAGTTTAACTTTACATATAAATATTAAAAAAAAAATCGGCGAAATGGAACGACGAAAAAAAAACAAAAAATACCAATTCGGCGAATCGGGAACGGACCTTTCATTTTAGTGTTTTCTCATAATATTTATCGAGGTACTTTTCTGATTATCTGAGTTATAATGAAACGATTGACCGGTTTGCAGGAAAAAAAAGCGAAATAAAAATGTTTACGTAACATTTGATGTATATTCTAAGCAGTATTCAATTTTTAAATAATGTTTGTTATTATATACATTTTTTTTTCGTAAGTAAAAGTTTAACTATTAGGTCATATTTATCTCACCATGTTCGTGTATTACAAAAAGTATTATTTATACCTTGGCAAGTACTAATTTTGTGTCTTATAGAAATAATTTAGAGTTGATTTATATTAGTTTACATTAAAATTTAGATATAAAATGTGACTTTAAAGTTTATCTTTAAAGTTTCTGCACTGGGCCCCAAAATACATCAGGCTGGCACTGAAATTACACCAAACATATCGAAACACTTAGTCGAGCATTAAAAGAAATTTTCTTCTGTCCAGTTTCGGTAACCGACATATCGGTACTCAGGCCCGTCGTAAGAAATTTTTCACCCTAAAGCGAACAAATTTTAATTCTGCTCAAACTTAAATCTATCTAACTTGAAAAAATTAAGAATAAAACACGAGTATACATTATACGTACGTACTATTTGTTTAAATATACATCCAAATAAGAAAAACATTTATAATAAATAATAATGTTTTGAAATAAGTGTGGCAATACGAACGGACTTTTTTTGCCTTTTTTTTTTGTTGCGAATACTTGTGATACATTTTTCGAGTTAAGTACTTGTGCCAACTCTGATTCGATGGATAAAATTAATAATACAGTTGAGCGCTCATTACTCGTTAAAATCTTAAACGATTTTTTTTCAAGTTTAAGTTTCTAGAAACTTGTTTCAGCAGACGCAGCTGTCACTTGAATTGTAAGAATGATTCTTAAACTTGTTGCAATATTTAGATAGATTTCCTGGAGGTGATGACTGTAAATATACTCAAGATTTTTACTCGCAGAACTGTTTTTTGAAGATTTAATAATTTCATTTTACCGTCCTAAAGCAACGGGCCTGTTGACACCATCGGTATTATATCGCGATACGATCGCCAATATTAATATAATATCGGTCAAGCCATTTTAAGTTATAGAGAATTAGTTAGATTGATTCATTTATGTATAATATATATATGTTTAAAAATTTTTAATCATTTAGTGGTTAGTAGATAAAGGTTATAACTAACGTCTAAAAAAAAAAATGCTTTTTATGTGGTTGAAACAATGTTTGAACGGTTTTATATCTCATTACGTTATATCAATATGTGAGCGTCATGCGTTTGGGCGAATTTTAAAAAATTCCAATGTGTTTGAGCAATTTAACATAATGCGTTTGGGCGAATTTTAAAAAATTCCAATATGCTTGAGCAATTTAACATAATGCGTTTGGGCGACCATTTTTTTATTATTTATTTTTTATACCCTGGGATGCTGTATTTTATCAATCTATTTTCCCTCTCATTTTGACAGACTTTGGACGAGTTCTTTACAAAACGAGATAAGTGTCTTGAATTTCTTTACGTATTATCTTATTTGGTCTTGCATGTAAGTCTTCTTCGGCTTTTCTTTTGACGGCAGTTCTAACACACTGAACGGCTAAATTATGATCAGTAGTTGATTCGTGATTATGTGTATTATTATTTGAAAAAGCTAGTATTTTATCGACGGTAGAATTCACTAAAGAACTCTCAGCACATTTTTTGTTAGTACACCGAAAACGAAAACACCCGTTTTTCAAGTGGTCAGATTCACTAAAAGTATAATTTTCAATTGAAATGCAACGTTTATTTCTTTTTGTATCGAAAATACAATCGATTTTAAGATCCATATTTTACACTATAATACAAGTTAAACAAACGTTTTCAATGTCCAAAGTGAACTGATATTTGAAAATATGATATATACTGCCGACCTGCAATAAGACTGATCCATATCTAGGTCGATATAAAATTCTCTATAGAATAATACTTTTATCTTATAATCATTAAAATTTTATCGTTTATATTGTGTCGCATCGTCCTCACTGCACGTCAATCACTTGTTTAATAATAACGATAATCCCGATCACAAAATTTAGGAATAAAAAAAATATATTGTCTCGCCCAAACACATTATAAGAAATTCGGTCAACTCGCCGAAACACATTACTTTTATCGTACGGGTAAAAATGCAATTCGCCCATACGCAAACCGCCTCAATATGTAGTAGTTTGTTACACAAATAATTCAGTACTTTTCAAAGTTATTATATTAAAAAGATTTTATTTACAATACACAATTTAATATATTTGTTAGTTACCGCCTTTATCCACCGGCTCCTTCGACTACGAGTGGGGAAGTAATAAATGAACCATTTATTTGAGAAACGACGTAAGTCACAAAATATCACAAATTGAGATAATGCGTGGAATGTGTTGTCAAATGATAGACAGATCATGTGTGAACATTTGTAAAATAAATATTCAATTTTAATACGGTGGCACCACTGTAAATAATCACTGGTACCATAATATATCACTGGTAGCGTAAAAACAGTTTTCTCTTATTTTCTACGAATCGCCTTTTTGTGACTTACGTCGTTTCTCAAATAAACAGTTCAAATAGCGTCGGATTAATTCGGTAATATCGAAGTAAGAATAATTCGATTTTTTTTTCCGAAACATCCTCGTCGTGCCCAGTTACAGAAGCGACGACGAGATCACGTCGAATTGCCCAAAACCGTCGAAAGCCGTCGACTCGCGGCGGTGCCCGCGGTGCGACCGACGCAAGACGGGCGTGAACGCCGCCGCGGTCGGGGACGAGGAGCGGTCCAGATGGCTGCTCAGACTCCGTGACGGTCTGGACGTGTCGTTGGCGACGGTCGCGAATCTCATCCGGAAAACCGAAGCGGCCGAAGAGGCGGCCAAGAACGCCGGGCGGACCGTCGTGCTCGTCGTGCAGGACGGCGACGTCGACGACGACGACGACGGATGCTGCGGTTATTGCCGGCCCGGTGCCGGGGGCGCGGGACCTTTGACGTCGTCACCTTTGCCGTCGTCGCCTTTGCCGACGTCGCCTTTGTCGTCGTCGCCTTTGCCGACGTCGCCTTTGCCGCCGTCGCCTTTGCCGTCGTGCCTTTGCTCCGGACCGGCGGACGCGGCGTCGGCAAAGGTCGCGGCGCCGGAGCGTCTGCAGCCGACAAGGGCGTCGGGCGCGTTCAGGTCCAAGTCGTGGTGCTGCACCGGCGGTCCGTCCGTCGTCACGGAACGGCTGACCGCGCTGACGGACCTCACACCCGAGGGCCGTGCTGCTGAGCGCGAGTGGTGCGCCGACTGCGGAACCGATAACGACGACGACGGCGACGATCACGGCGGCGGGCCGCGGTGTCACTGGGTCGCCGCCGGCGCCGTCGCGAGATCCACGTCCGACGACGGGACGCGGCGCGCGCGCCCGGACCGCCCGAAACGAGCGAGGCCGATCAACTGGATCGAGGTGAACAAGAGACGCGTGTCGTGCCACTCCGGCAAGAGAGCGCCGCCGGGAAAGCGACAAAAAGCGCCCGTTCCACGGCCTCTTGCTCGGCCGCTGTGGTAGAAAACCGGTCTCGGTCGCGGCGTGAAATTAATACCATACTGTCGGTGGCGAAACCGGACGACCGGAAACACGCGCCGAAGCGACCGTTGTTCGGTCGGTACATCGAGTCGCAAAAATTACGATCGATTCGTTTAATTCGATTTGAATTCTCTCTTTAAACGGACGAGTACGTATAAACGTTTAAAACGGAATAAAATGTACATTATTATAAAAGTTTCTCAAGTCAGAAAAATCTAAAATATTAAATTCGAGGATAAATTTCGTGTATCATAACTACTTTTAGGGTAGATGTGAGAGTTAACTTTTTTTTAAGTCAAACGAGAACCAACATTTTTCGTGTAAACACATAGTAAAGGCATTTTTTTTCAGTAAATTGTATTGATTGAAAAACATAAACTGATGCAAAACTCTAGGTTTGAGTGTAACTTTATGTTTTCAAAAATTATATTGCGATCGATCACTCTGCAGTATTTTCAGAATGCGAAGACCAAAATCTGGATTTCAATTCAAAAAATCCGGATTTTTAATTTTGAAACATTGAATTAGTATTTTATATATATATATATATATATATATATATATATATATATATATATATATATATATATATATATCACCGACAATGGTGTTTTGATAACTACGCATATTTTGTAGTAAATTAATGCATTTTATAAATTAATGCAATTCAAAAAACAGAACAACGATAAATATCAACACATTTATGACATTTAGGTTTTTTAATTTAAACTTAATTAATAAATTATTTGAGTGTATGTATTAAAATAAATAATAAACTTCATTCCATAAGTACCTATACTATAGGACCAGCAAAAATTATTTTACAAACATTTTTAATATTATAATCATTTCTTATATTCAAAATAGAAAAATTCTTAAAGTTAGTAGTTCGCACAATTTTGTATAATAATAAAAAATCTAATTTTTTCATTCAGAATACAGATATCCACTACATAAATCCGAAAATTCGAATTTTGAAATCCATAAATCCGAATTTCGGATTTCAAAATCCTAAATCCTGATTTAGAGGCTTGAAATTTGAAATCCGGATTCTTCGGATTTTCGGATAATCCGAATTAATGTCACATCACTACTGTGCGGTCCATGTGCAGTGCGTTTGCGTGTACGGTTATAATATATTTAACACGTACAACTCTGCCAAATTTAAAATCGACATCTTACTTTGAGTTTTGCGTCGATTAATGTTTTTCAACCACTAAAATTTTCTGAAAAAAATGTCTTCACTGTTTATTGGCAAAAAAAAAAAACAACGACAACAATAAGTTTCTATTTGATTTTTAAAAGTTCACCCCCACAACTACTACTTAATAATAGTTAAACAATATGAAATTCACTCATCGTTTTAGATTTGTCTGCACAAAAAAACTTTGATAATATACATTTTATTCCATGTCGAACATTTAAAATACGAAATCACTATAATACAATTTGTTGAATCATTCTGTTATTCATTCAATAACACCCGTACATTTTTTTTTTCGTTGATTTCTCTATCCGTCGTCAGAGCGAAATTGTCCAATTGTTTTTGTCCATCATGTAGAAGTAAGATCTGAGATTTGTATTACAAGGATCGTAACGAGTGGCTCTAAATAATAAATTTATAATTTTATAACAATCGGTTTCGACAATTTCATAACCTGAGTGAAGCGATGGATCTATTAACGTTTTTTTTTCTCTTTCTTATTTTTCTTCAAATACACAGAACATTTCACGTAGAAAATTTGTTAAGATCAGAAAATGTATTAAGTTGGTGCTTTAGGAAGTAATTATCAGTTCTAGTCATTGTATACAATGTCTAGTCCATGTGTATAATTATCCACATGGCTTGATACAATCGGACATTGTATACAATGACTAATTTTCTACTTGGACCGTTATTTATATACAGTATGTAAATTAATTGGAAAGTCAGTAGTTATTACACCTAATATATAATGTAAATATTGAAGTTCCGTTTTTTTACATAATATGTGACTTTTAGACCATATTTTACCATGTTTAAAAAAAATCAAAAATTCAAAACCAAAATGAAAATTTTTGAAAATAACAACTTTGTAGAATTACTTACAAGTTACTCAGAAAAAAAAATTGAAATCGGATGAATTTTGAATGTATGGGAGCATTTCATATTTTCCAAAAACACAGCAAATTGTAAAATCATACGGTTTTTGATTTTTTTATTAATCGAATTAATTACTGTTAAAAATTTTCAATTTAAGCAGCTATTTATGTCAATATTATTAATTGTATTTACATTTTAACTTCATCTACCTGAAAAATGTTGTCTATCCATCTACATCCATTCATGAACTTCGTGTTCGTCAAATATTAAAAATATACCGTTCATAAGTATTACATTTTTCGTCTAATTATCGGTAGGTTTTTTCTTCAAAGTTATCTAAATTTCTTTTGTTTAACAAAGACAATTTTTTATAGAAAATATTCAGAAATTTTCAATCAATTTGTGTCCAAGGTTTCGTGATATTTGGATTGACCAGTTTCTTCAAACAATTTGTTAAAGTTTAAATTTGAGGTAAAAACAGTTTATTACGAAAAAATCTTATAATAATTAATTTTAACGCTTATAAAAAAAAAATCTTTGTCACAATTTTTGAAAATTTTCCAGAATAGTTAAATACGTGTACGAATATGATCATATTCATTATTCAAAAATTTTTGTCGAATAATTAAAACTGTATTAAATCATGGAGTGATACGTCAATGATATATGGCGAATATTTCAAGTTTCTGGCAATATTAATTTTGGTGTCATGTCGTAATTACTAAACTCTATTCAATGAAAGTGAAGTTTATGTAGAATTTTGCCGTTTTCGCTCCATTTTAGGCCTGAAAAAACTATTAAGATGAGAGGTTGATAAACCCTTAAATAAAACCATAAATCTTTATAAAATGTCTTTCAATCTATAGAGTTGTCGGATGAAACTTTTGGACCAGTTTCCCTTTTTTCCCCAGTTAAAAAAAAATAAATAGATAGATAAAAAAACCAACTTCATTGTGAAATCATAAGATCCTTCGTTTCACTCAAAATCTAAAATAAATGGTTAACAGAAATAATGACAAATGATTCATAGAAACAATTAAAGTACAAAAAAATCGTAGACAGAATTTCAATTATAGCTGGTATATACAAAAGTTTCATGGAAATAACTAGTGTACCGGATTTAAAGCACCAAAAAGTAATAAAATATGTGCTATAATATGCTCTAAAAATATCAAAAATAGTAACAAAAAAACAAATTTTTTTTGAAATTATCATATTTTACTTGTTTAAATCTTTATTTTTTAAATTAATACGTATTACGTAAAGAAAATTGTAAAATATAAACTATAATGAAATATATATATATATATATATATATATATATAGGGATATATATATATATATATATATATATATATATATATATATATTAATAAAACAGATTAGAGGGCATAACATTATTACTAATAACATTAAATAATATAATATATTAGTAAGTAAATAAAATGTATGCATTATAATATAATACATTTTCTTTAAATATCATGTGAAATAAATTATTTTACAATATGCTAATACATGGCTTATTTTGATTTGAGTTATGATTTAAATAAAGTCCAATACTTCGAGGAAAATAACATAATTTTATTATATTTTATGTTTTCTTTAAAAAAAATAAAAATCAATGTGATCCAAAAGGTATTTGATTAATACGTAGAATAAATTCATTGTATTCACAAATAATTTAGTTTCATGGATCTTACACTTGTCCTAAAATTTTTATTTGTAAGAATCATTAAAGAACTCAACTCGTCGAAATTGGAAATTTTATGCAAGTACATACGGCAATGTATCATATGTTTCCGTATACCAAAGTAATATGAATGATAAATGATAAATGATGAATCATTGTAGAATGTAATATTATCAAAACGAAAATTAGTACGTTCGTCGAATACGTAAGTAATACACCATTGAATGTATGTGAGTTGAATGGTTTATCATGACGTGCATGCTTTTAAAAGACAAATAATAATATTATGACGTATGCGTAATTTTATGTCTACATTTATATTGATAAATATTCTATAATGTTTGTGCTATAAAATTATTCGTGAAAATTACGTAATTCACGATGCATCGTATGTATTCTTTGCTCCTCGTACAACATGATGGTGATGATGAGAATATTGAATTTAAAATATTCATAAGTTATTTTTGTTTAACAATGCTGAGCGAAATCCGGTGTAAAAATATACCGTTTATATATTTTACTGTTTTAATTTTGAACTATAAGTAGGTTTTTGTGTTTGAAACCGTTTAAAACAATTTTGTTTGGTCATGGGAGAAATAATTTTTTCAATCAAAATCCAAAACGTGTTGTTCTATATATAACTTCAGTTTCTTTATAACAGGCTTTACAAATAATTTTCAAATACTCTTTAATTGTAAAAAAAAAAACGTTAAAATTATGAATAAGCAAAAAAAAAAAAAAAGAAAAAAAGTCAGGTGGTAGTATGATTTAATCACACTTTTAATAATGTTTGATGCATTTCCTAATGTGGCTGTTTTTGATTGAAGTTGATTTGACAAAATATTTATAATAGTAAGAACTTTATGAAGAATACTTAGATGAACAATAAAACCAATTTTTTTCATATTAGTTAAAATTCCTGAAAAATGTATAAATGTATAAATGCATAGAATTGTATAAAAACAAGTTTATTTGGTTTATTTGAATACCTAATGCTTCATTGGTGTCTTTGTTAGTTGCATTTTCTATTTCTTCTTCTAAAGTTTTCACTATAGAATCATAACAATTTTTAACAGCTTCACAATTCTGATACCGACAATTCCATCTTGTGTCACTTAATTTAGTCAACATTTTTTTTTGTATACCTAACTTACTTTGCATTTCAATTAATTTTGTATTATTAGTCGGATGAGAGAAATGGACATATAGTGATTCCAAAGTATGAAAAACACTCCTCGTTTCCTTACAAACAGATAAAATTAATTATTGTTATGAATGAGATCAAAAAAATACAAGTTATTGTAAAACAATTTTTGAAGTTGATAATGTCATTTTAGTATTTACTTTAACAACTTTGCACATGTCTAATACAACCAAGTTGACTCTGTGCGCCATACAG
Organism: Therioaphis trifolii; assembly: GCA_027580255.1. NCBI lineage: Eukaryota > Metazoa > Arthropoda > Insecta > Hemiptera > Aphididae > Therioaphis > Therioaphis trifolii. The sequence goes on along the minus strand of CM050405.1, from coordinate 67,302,109 downwards.
TGAGTGAAAATGGCGTATGGATATTTTTGTTTGATATTTGCTTGGACGCCTTTTAATCTTCCAGACATAACATTAGCCCCATCATAAGATTGGGCCACTAGTTTGGCGTCAGGATGCAAACCACAATCATTCAAATAGTTTAAAATATGCTCACTAAGAGCACTTGCACTTTGACTCTCCGAACAATTAATAAAACCAAGAAACCTTTCTACTACATTTAAACCTTTACAGTATCGCACGCATAATGACATTTGTTCCTCTTTGAAACATCTAAAGCAAACGTAGTAAAATAACTTAAGTTTAAAATATAAAACGAAACAATGTAATGAACAATGTTACCTAGCTTCATCACACATGACACCAAAAACACCATTTCCAATTTCTGATATTATTTGATCCCTTACATTTATAGCACAAATTTCAATTATTTGGTTTTGAATCAAGGGGCTAGTATAATTTGTTTCTGTATTGAACTTAACAGCAAATCCTGGTACATATTTTGACATCAATCTACACATTTCTTTAAAATTTCCTAAAATGTTTAGAAAAATTCAAAGATAATAATGAGAATTTTTATGAAATATTAAAAAGTAGTTATGTAATATTATTTAGTTTTCAAAAATTATAACCTTGATTATTGGAATCAACAGTTTCAACATGTCCTCTAAACGGCAGCCCTTGACAACTTAAATATAAAGTTATATCTATTAATGTTTTGATATAAGTTTGATTTTCTTCAATAAGTTTCTTATGTTGTGATTCTAACTGTGTATGAACAGTACCCACAGTTTTACTACTTTGGTGTCCTAACCACTGAGCAACACAAGTAATATGACTTTTAGAACTAGAATGAGCATCTAACTTGGATTGTTTTTTTCCAACAATACCTCTAGATCCGGTCAACTGTGTAAACATAAAAGTTGGTATTATAATAAGTAGTAAATATACATTTTTTTGCTTACTAAAATAAAATAAATTATGCATTTATTTTATACTCAATTCATATAAATTGTTTTAAATAGGTAAGAAATAAATATAAAATTATCTTACTTTTTTCCAATTTTTAAAGCCAATTTTTGTAAAAGTTAATGTAGCGTCAATATCTTTACTACTAAAGTTGCGGCAAGGAAAGCAATAAATAGCATCATTCTTTAAACTGTATTCAACCCAATCATACATCCCATAAATAGAAGCATTAAAGCTGCGATTTTGTCTGCCAAATTTAGTCATAGGATATGACTGTAAAGTGTAAATAACAACAAAAGTTAAAAAAGTATGAAAATTTAAAAACATGGACTGCCCACATACTTATTTACACACAAGTATAATCAGCAAAAATTATACATTAATTTTATGTAAAATTATAATTAATAAAGTATGGAGAGTAACAATAATAAGCATTATATTGATTTAATGTAATAAACAATAGGTAGCTTACCTTTAAAATAGGTCTTACTGGACCAGCCTGAAGGTCTCCAAGATCAAATAATTCATCAACTATTAATGCATTGTTGCTGCTTGTGGTAGAATTATTGTCAGATCCAAATTCAGAAGAATATGATACCACATTGCTACTAGAAGCAACACTAAAGGATGACGATAAGTCATTGTCAATATCTTCGGAATCTTGATCAGTATTTGCTACTACTGGCACCATCGTAGATTTAGCGTTAGGTTTTTTAAATTTAAAAATGTCAAACAGCCGTTTATTACTCATTTTATTAAAGAAATTGAATTACAAATATCACGAACAAAATTTAAAATAGAAAATAACTACACTACACACGTCACAGACCACAAATCACAAATCACAATACACTGTGCAAGTGTGCACATATTATTAAAATACACATTAGGTGAATACAGATGTACAGTATACTTTTACATACTATACACAGCTATTCTATTAATAACTGACAACATTGAAAATATAATGACTGATAACTAGTAAGAGATAATACAATTGAAGGAAGACAACACTACAATATTAAATACGTTTATATATAAACATAACAAATAGCAGCTATATCTATTTAGACATCAGGTTCATACATTCTGAAGATAAACACGATTATTTAGTTTTTAGTGTATCATATTTGTTTATCGTTTTACCATGCTTTCATTATGTATAATCACACATTAAGTTATATTTTTAGAAATTATTTAATTTCTGAAATTGCAAAATATGTAAATAATTACTAAACCACATTTTAATCAGTAAAAAGTTTTAAACTTCCAAATTTAATTTAGGGGGGCTTCAGGGACTGTTGGGGGGGCTAAGCCCCCCTAAGCCCCCCCAATTTACGCCTATGGGTGGTACGTAAAAATTTCAAACTGTGTAGGTAGTACGCGAATATAAAAATATTGAGAACCGCTGGTATAGACAGTCCTAAGCGGCTAAGCCTGTTATCTTTTCGATATAAACGAGAAGAAAAATGTTGATTGGTAAATTTTACAAATTGCAACTTGAATGTAACCTTTTTTTTGAGTGACCGCTATTAGTATGTAACCTTTTTAATGGTGACCGCAAATAGTAGGTACGCAATTTTTTATTAGTATTGCACAATTCCGGTCTTGGCGATACATGTTTACCATGAGAACCTTATTGTTTTAGTATTATAGGCTATTATAGTATTATAGTATTATCGTCGGCATTTATCGTTCTTTGACACTGATTATTTGTTAAAACTTAGGTGAACAGAAAACAGACAATTTAATGTGTAGCGATATCGAATATCGATGTATTTTCGATAATTTTTAGTCTCGTCGATATCATAAAATTGATTTTAAATTCAGTATGTTTACATATAAATTTGTAATAATTTGTATATTCATTTGTGTTGTATGTCATATCTACAACTGGTCCAGCTCGTTTGAATCGTTATGTTTTCGTCGCGCCGTCGCTTATTCCGTACATGGCGCGCGCCCTGTGAGTCGAGATCGCTGTCACTCGCGAACACACTCCGCGGCACACAGAGGGCGCGTCCACATTCACTTTAGATCTGTGGATCGAACGAAAGCGAATCCGTTTGTCAGTGGGGTATTTAGGATTTTTCCAAGGAGGGGATCGAAATAAAAAATTTAATAGGGACCCTTTAATTAGTATTCAGCTTTAATGACTACTGGACAAATGTATGATATATATACTGCGTTAGTATAAATTTGAGGACTTAGCTACATGGCACTACAGCAAAGTTACAAAAGAGTTACAAAATACACGGAAAAATGAAAAATACATGTGTAGGCTGTAGCCTCCATAGCCCCATAGAAAACTACGATCATGATGTTTGTACGTAATTTATAATTTTTGATTATGTCTATAACCGAGAAACAGTGAAATTACTCGGTTTCCTCCGAGTTCAATCTGGTTAATTTATACACCACGTCAAATCGTCATAAACTAATTCGTAAACGTCTTAGATATAGAACTTGGTTATTTAAAAAAAAAAAACAATCAATTGTTTAAAATTTAATTTGCTTTTTATTTACATAATTATAGCAAATACTCAGCCATACATATGACTGTTTTGAACACGCTCAATTAAATCCACGCGGTCGGGGATTTATCGATTCCGCCGAAACACCTGGTTTAAAAAAAAATCATATATCGATTCCGCCGGCTATTGATTCCGCCGGCTACTATTTATAAAAATCATTTATCGATTTCGCCGGCTATTGATTCCGCCGGCTACTGTTCATAAAAATCATTTATTGATTCCGCCGGCTAGGTACTATACATAGTACGCACAAAAATAATATAGTTTAGTAAATGGTAAATCATACTATTTAGTTATTATTTAATACTTTTCAATTCATAATAATATTTAGCTCAAAAAATAATCATAATACACATATATACATATATAAATTATAAAACATTAAGGTCAGTATTATACAAAATAACAAAAATGATCAGTCAAAAAAATTAATTTTAAGTTATTACCTATTCAAAAATATTATAATATTTAGACACTTGTTTTAAATATGAAAAAATGGTAATTTGATTATTGTTTAATTCTGATATTAAATTTTCTTTACAAAAATGCAAGTCATATCTGAAATAAGATAAGATATTGGAAGTTGTGTTCGGGATTGTATCGTTTATTTTTGCTAACGAAAATAATCGCCAAGTACGTAAATATCTGATAGCTATATAGGTTTATCCCGACGCCTTATCATAACTAAAATAGTTAAAAATCATAATATGATTAACCATTTACTAAACTATATTATTTTTGTGCGTACTATGAAGAGTACCTAGCCGGCGGAATCGATAAATGATTTTTATGAACAGTAGCCGGCGGAATCAATAGCCGGTGGTATCGATAAATGATTTTTATAAACAGTAGCCGGTGGAATCGATATATGATTTTTATGAACAGTAGCCGGCGGAATCGATACCAAATCGGCGGAATCGATATACGCCCACGCGGTCCGTCTAGGCTCATCGTACCAGACGACATAATATTATACATGTAAACAGAAATGTATTACGGGCGCGAATCATGCGGAACGAAGATTCGAGAGTCGTCAATAATTTTCAAATCATTTATGCAAGCTGTAATTTTCGTTATTCACCCTCCCCGGATAAAACGCTAAACACGTCATTGCGGGTGACAGCGTACGCCGTCACGGCCCCATCCCCCGAGAGAACGACGGGTAATGTGCGTCTTTTAAATAGGGATCGACGATTTAAAGTTTCGAATCGGTCTTACGCGAATAGCATTCGTTTTCGTTTGATTCACGTGGTCTGAATGACGTATCGGCGATATAATGTCGGGGAAAAAACGTTGCTGGCACGACACTCGAATGCGTTGTCGTTATTTTATAATTCAATAATAATACCGTTTTCATTGGTAAATTTTATGAACAAAAATATTTCATGGCACGAATACGTTTTTACACTTTTTATCGTAAACCGATATGTTATTTTCTTTCTTTCTTTTTTTTTTTTTTAAAGGCCATTGGTGAATAAATAGCAAAAATTACTAAAATATTCCGAAATCGTAGTACAACTCAACCAACAAAATGTGTACAAATAGTGAACTATTTTGTTTTATTTGTTTCCGTGAAAAAATTACAGTGAAATTTTCAAATGTAACTGGTAGTAATGAAAATTAAATTAAATGAACAAAGCAATATTCAATAATATGACAAGTAATAATTCTTACGGTTGGTTTTTGCCATATATTTATTGATTTTTGTGAATATTTTATTGATGTATTCAAGTGGTGTGTTAATTAGCCGTATTTTTCATTTTATTTTTTAGTGTTTTTGCACACTAGCATTGTTGATAAATAATAATAATGATGTAACAAAATGTATTTTTCTTAATTATAACGTCGGTCACCACACAACACTGCGTATAATTATATATTTATACAGCCACATTAATTAGTATATTTATTATTTATTCACAATTCAAATGTTCATAAAAAAATTATGTTTAGTGTTTGACTCACAATTACATTTTTCCATTATTTTTTTTTTTTATTATTTATTTATATATTTAAGTAATTTACAATCTATACAACATTATGTACAATGAGCAAATTTGATAGTTAATGTAATATAAAGTAACAGGATTTAACATTTGTGGGCAAGCACTAAGCAACACCACCCGACCGTGAACATTTTAGATGTCATGGGTTTTTTTTTTCAATTATTTTAGTAGGTCTCTAGGCCACTGTCTTTTGAGTCTTCTACGTACATTGCCAGGAAGTGAGGTGGAAGAAAGTTGATTTATTAATGGATTGCTGTGAGAGTTTAAGTTGGAGTGAGATTTAGAGTAATGTGCTTTTGCTAATTGATTGAGTGTAGGAATTTTTAGGTCATTGTGAAGATTATTGTTTGTGAAATACCAAAGAGAAGATGTTATTAATCGTAGGCAGATAGATTGAAAAGCATGAAGCGTGTTGGTATTCGAGGGCTTTGCGGAGCCCCATAACTGGATGGCATATGTCCAAGCTGGTCGAATTATTGATTTGTATACAGTAGGTTTATTGGAAAAGGACAGTTTGGATTTTAAGAGTGGTCTAAGGATATGAAGCCTAGAGTTAACAGTTTTACGTTTAAGTTTTATGTGTGGGCTCTAGGTTAAGCGTTTGTCTTGAGTAAGCCCCAGGTAATTAAATTCGTTTGCCTTAGGAATTGTTATATTGTTTAATGTAACAGGTGGAGAATCGAGAATGCGTAGTGAAAAAGTTACTTGAGCACATTTAGTTTCGTTTTTTTTTTTTGATTTTCCATCTGTTTTCCCACAAGCTGATCATATTTAAATGGTTTTGGATCATTTCACTGGCTGTGACGTGGCTTTCGTGGGAGGTGGTTATTTGCGTGTCATCGTCAATTTAACCTAACTGATTAAATTTCTCATTTCGGACCTCAGGCCCCTCCAAGATCCGAGGCCTGCGACGTTAGCCCACCTAAGCCACCTTATTTGTATTCCAATGTAATTATGTCAACTGTTTTATGGTATTCTGTTGACGTATTTTATTCATATTTTTCTCCTTAAACCGGAAATATACCAATATCGCAAACGTGGTTCGTTAAAAAAAACATTGAATTTGATGGTATCTTTATCAAAAGTGCCGAATGAAGTATATATATATATAATAGATTAAAATAATTGTTCATGTATATTTAGTTATTTTACTAGTGATTTTTGGTGGTTTTTTTTTCATTTTTACCTCGAAAGTGTTTTCTCTGATCACAGAATTATATTGAATACCCAATAGAATGTGTGATGTCACTGTTTAAATATTAACAAGACTGTAAATAATACATTTATATAGTGTTTGTAATAAATCATTGTTTTATAAAAAAATATGTTTTAGTAAATTAGAACGAATAGTACAACTTTCGATAAGTATTTATTTCCATTACCTTTCGATAACCTAAAAGTTGATAAAAAAAAAAAAACCGAGTAAAGTAAAAATACTCAAATTGTTATTATAATTGATTGCTATATGAGTTATAAGATAAGTTATAGGAATAAATTAATACAATTATGCTTCGTATTTCAAAATAAAACTTTAATTATCATAAAAATGTATGGTAATGATATGCGTGAAACCTTATTCAACTACGACCGTATGACTGTACTGTAAAATACGTAATTACTATTTCATGTTTCATAATTTATCAACCTCAAGTAATAAAAAGGTTCGAACAAAACGGTGCCGAAGAAAAAAAAAGAAAACAAAACAATTTCGTTATATATAAAGACACCAGTGACTTTGAATGATAGGGTAATTTTTAATACACAATAATAATATCGTGATAATAGTAAGTATTTTACGATTTGATCCAAACATAGGTATCAAAGCGAAAATGTGTTTCAAACTCAGTTTATATACTAGAGAATATGTTTTTTACAAAAGTTATTTATTCGTTCTCATCGGTAAAATATTTTGTCATTTAAAATTTGACTAAATTCAATAAGCTCTACTCAATAAAGTTCTAACCATATTTAATAAATTAGAAAAAAAAATTGAAGAGGTTTTAACATTGATTTGTTTATTTTTGAAATTATATTTTGTACCTCATACAGTTTAGATCTATAATAGTTGGATATTGTAATAGTTTAGATCTAAAAAATGTACAAACGCAAAAATAGTGTATTCGGAATTCGACTCGATTATATATTAGATTCTATTGTGGTCATGACTCACCAGTGACGGTAAAAACGGTGGTGTCTCAGAGCTCGACTGACGAACAATATCCGGTTTATAGAAATCGGTTTCAAATAAGAGAATCATGACGAACGAATAGGTACGATTTACGGTTTTTTTTTTTTTTTTTTATGTACAAGATACTAGATTTAGTACGTTTACAAGATAAACAATTACATTTCACCTTTGAATTTCTAAGTATAAATTTGTTTTTGGTGCGCAACGATAGTGGTTACCACTAGTACGAAACTAGAAATGAAGATAAACGGTTTCACTTACGTCCATTTAATTTTTTTGCAAATTTTTTTTTTTGTATACAAATTTTAATCGAAACACTCGATAGTCAATGATAAATAACGCTTTTGAGTTATTAGAAGAACACACACACACACACACACACACACACACACACACACACACACACACACACACACACACACACACACACACACACACATACACACACACACATACACACACACATATATATATAATTCACATTTCATTACTCGGTATATTTTCTACCCAACTGCAGAGCGGTGAGTAATTACGTTTGAACGCGTGATCATTTTTTTCGCGTCGATCGAAACCATAGATTATGAACGCTACTCGAAACCACGCCGATCGAGGAATCGTTATTACACGCAACGGCTGTCTAACCGAACGCTCGTAAGAGACCGATCGCCGCGTCCTTCTCGTCGGGAGCGCACAAAACGGTATCGCGAATATGAATCCCGTCGCCCGACGATCGATTCCGACCCGGAGAAACCTAACGACGACGTCGGGACCGCGACGAGACGAAAACGACCCGCGGGCGTCCGAACACACGGCCCCGCGCTGGCACGGCGTCGCCAGTGATTTTTAAATAATTTTACTTGGAAATAGGTTTTAATACGCAAAAGTAATATTTTAATAATAGTAAGTATTTTACGATTTGATCCAAACATTGGTATCAAAACGAAAATGTGTTTCAAATAAAAAGTCGAAATTATGGTCGAAATTCTCCTTCGAATAGATAAAATTAAAACTAATATAGTAATTATATTTAGGAGTGTATTATCGATCGTATTATTCCATCCATTCATAAATATCGAATTGAAAAAATAAATAATTAAATACTACAATTTTAAATATAATTTTAGATTCTGAGTGAAGCGAAGGATCTTATGGTTTTACAATGATGTTAATTTTTTTTTTTATTTATTTATTTTTTTTTTCTGTAAACACTTTTCCGTATAGAAATCCTTGTCCAAAAGTTTCGTCCAGCAATTTTTTTAGATTTGAAATTGAACTGAGATGGTACTTTAGAGAGGTCATTTTTCCAAAATCTCCATAGTTTTTCCAGTAATCAAGAATAACGATCGAAAAACTGAGTAAAAACGGTAAAATCGGTAAAAATCTGCTGTAAACGAGATTTTCACTGTTCAGATTTTAGGTATTTAGTCATAAATTGAAAAGTATTGAAGCTAGAAACTTGAAAATTTTATCCAATATCAAATACGTACTTTTTTGTATTGGACAACATTTTCAGAACAATTATAGCACTTTTGACTTAAATATAGAACTTTTAATTTACCAAATTGTTCGAACGTTTTTATGTAATCAAATTTTAAATATTTGACAAAAAGTTCTGAAAATTTAACATGACCTTACTCATATACCTAACTAATTATCGTAACAAAAATTCAAAAATCGTGACTCAGAATTTTTTTTATACACAAAGAACCGTAAAATACGTAAACAGTATTTAAATAATAATATATTATATTACACTGAAGCTTTGCTAAGAATCGTTTTATACTAAAGAAATGAGTCATCGTTTCTTTAAAACTTAATACATTCATCACCAATGTCTTGTCTGAGGACCGAAGTGACGAAGGACGAACTTGTACCACCATCATCTCACTTACCAGCTTCTTTTTTTTTTAATAAATTACTCGGAAAGAGCTTAGGTCCGTGTCTCGCGCGCGGGGTGAAATTTTCAAAATATCCGCCGACGTAAAATATTTGGCGCGACGACAAAGCGTGTGGATGGCGACGGCACGGCGCGTAGGGGAAAACGACTTGTACGCGGCCGCGGTGCAACGTCAGAATTCCGTACATAATGGATATCAATCGCATGAATATCGGGCGCTTTAGACCGGCCGGGCGTCCGAAATGGCAATTGAACACGAAGGTAATATAGGGGATGAACGGCTCGGAGTCGAACAATGGTACTGTACATAATACGTCGTGTGTGTGTGTGTGTGTGTGTGTACGTATTGTTATTACTCTTACGCGCGCATTATATACGCGAGCGTGTGTGTGTATATATCAAAATTAGCTGACCAGTGTCCATCATGTGCGCGCGGGCGTGTACGCCGGCCGGGCAATAAAACCCTCGAAAATAGTTTCGCCGCGCTGGGGTGGACGTGGTTCTTGACAAGGAACATTAAACATGATATATTAGCGCGCAGATCTCACCCCCTCGTGGCGCGCGCGCGTTTGTCAACCTTCTTCGGCGGACTTTCCGGCGTTTCGGAAAACGCTTTTCTTCGTCTCCGCGTGTAATTATTAGTGTTGGCCAACGATATATTTTTAATAATCGATATCGTATTCATTTTTCCGATAACGTATCGCGATGTCGGAAAAATACCGATATCGATATCCATTTATATTTTACATAATCAGAACAAGTTAAATTTTATATAATTTAGTTTATTAAAAAGAGTATTAAAAGTATAGAATACATATTATATTAATATATTATAAGTGTAAATTAATTATCAATTATAAACTATTTTGTACTAACTGAAAAGTATTCATTGAGTATTTATTGATTTATGTATTTATTTATAAAGAATTTATTTAATCAAAATATTTCTTCTTCGAGCAGTTTTTCCATTAATGTTTCAGAACTTAGGTTCGATTTGAAGTATGAATTCAGAAATAACAGTTGATCGAGTCGCTCAGGAGATAATCTATTTCTTTTCTCGGAGATGATTGTTCTAGCTTAGCTAAATAACCGTTCACAGGGAACACTAGTGGACACAATACTTAAGTATTTTTTGGCTTGTAATGATACAGCTGAGTATTTAGATTCGTTTTCTTTTCACCAATTTAAATGATCTCGATTGTAGGGAATTTTGATTTTCAAATTGTTACCTATACTCTTCAAGTTGTTTCATCGTAGGACTTTAAGTTACTGAATAATCGTCTTCGTCATCATCATCGCTATCTATCATTAATGATCGTAATTTCTTACGAGGAGTTGAGTGTGTTTCAAAATTGTATTCATTTCCTAATATTGATTCAGAGATAATTTCTTCTTAATTTTCTATTTCTCGATCAGAAATTAATTCTTTCAACTCTTTCAACTAATATCGCGATATTTTCGATAATTATTTTTAGGTTTCGATATCGGAGTTATTCGGAAAATACCCACAATATCGATATCGTATCGAATTATCGCTATCGTTGGCCAACACTACTAATTATACGCACGAGCGCCACTGTTGTTCCCTTCGCGCTCTCGCGTCCCGTCACCCGCGTCTGTCGTGCGAAACTCCGAGTGCGAAACGTCCGGATAAAACATTTCAATGGGCGAGAGCCGCAGAGTCGTAGTAACCGAAATCGTCCGAAAAATGGTATTATTGTACGTGCGTCGTGCGCGTATACGTGTAAAATATTACGGGCAAAGTAGATGATTATCGGGCAATGTTCACGTTGCCCAGTCTATGCAGGGGCTAGGTGAATTGAGTCCGAAATACCGTTTTAGCAGTGGTTAACCAAGTCCCAGGTTTGAAAAGGGTATAGGTAAACCGAGTCTCTAATAATAATGGGTTTAGTTCACAAAAAAGCACATTTTCCTTCTCATTTTTACTGCAGGCTTAGGACGTGTCCGTGTTAACAGGCGTGGTTAAAAATGTGCTTTTTTATTTTTAATATCTAATATAATTTACAACGTTGTACGTAAAAATCACAATTAATGTGTGTAATGTACAAATTCAAATCAATTTCTTTTCATTATTATTACTGTTTATTGTTATTATGTGCATGGAAAACATTTATTCGACACGCTCTTAACGAATTCAAATCGTGAAATTTGTTTTTTTTCATTTTTCAACATTTCTTGTCTAAAAAAAAATTGTTTTCTATATATTTATATTTTTCATTTTAATTACCTCTTTGCTACGCGTTTTGATATATGTATCTATTTGAATGTATTTGAGTATAGAGTTGGTACATCGTCGTTATGTATAAATTATTTTTTCGAAAAATATTATTACTCGGGACTCAATTCACCTAGCACGTTAAAATATTTCGGACTCAATTTACCTAGCCCTAATTATTTGGGACTCAGTTTACCACTCTCGGTCTATGCATACTTTGCCCGCTCTTTTTGGGCAATACATTAGTATACTATTTTGACCGGACAGGGTTATAGTTTGACAGGTCCAAGTATACTTTTTCTGTAGTAAATTAGACATTGTAACTTAAACTATTAACTGTAATAAAAAAAAAATAATGATAATCGTAAAAATAAATAGTTAAGGTAATAATATTCAAATAATAAAGTAACGAACAAGATCGATAAGATTAGAAAGGTTTATATTGTTTATAATTATAATATAAAAACTTTTGGTTTTTTATTGGCCCAGCTAGACTGGACAACTCTATACAGCCCAGGCAATGCATAATTTTGCATACATGGCCCATCATAATCGAGCAGTACCACAATGCCCGGGTAATGTTTACATTGCCCGAAAGTCTGCTTTGCCCGTAACGTATATTATACTACGAAATGAGTGATTCCAATGGAAAACCCTGTGCGCCGAATGATCGAAAACTGAAATGATTTCACGAAAAACGATTTACCGATGCAATAACGTTTACGTTTGTGTGTATATTTTAAGATAAACCTTGTCGTATACGCGGTGACTCAAAAAGTCCTGTGTCCGGCTAAGCCTCTACTCTTTAAAATGAGACTTCAAAATTATTTATAACCTTTAATATTTTTACCTTTAATCGTCGATACCTCTCTTACTACTATGTAGAAAAAGATTTATATAATTTACCTTATCAAAGAAAAGGTAGACGGAGTAAAATAATAATTGTTCAACTCGAAAACTTTAAAATTTATAATAAAAAATTGTATTTAAACACTTTTAATACAAACGTTTAAAATAAAAATGATTCTAAAAATTACCGTGTTACACCACACAGTAATGAAATTTAATCGAAATAAAAACCTTACTCGGAGGAAGCATCAAGCCTGGACTGAAGCACCCGGCGATCGTCTTCGACTTTTTCAGCCAAAACTCCCTCCTTTTCAAATTTTATATATTTTTTCTTTTCGTCTCCACTTACGTGCATCATAGACACTGTAATTATTTCCCTGCGTTTAAACTAGATTTTTTATTTTACAATATATATTCATTTTTCGTTACTGTAATCATGTGCATCATAGACACTGTAATAAATATTTTCCATTGTTAAAACAAATTATATTAATTTTACAATATACATTTTTTTTTTATTTTTTTTTAGTATTGCCTCAGCGCATTTCGCCTCATCGGCATTTAGCGCTATTTTGCGGATTAGTCCTAAACACGAATATGCATACTTTTTTTATGTTAATTGTTTAATATAAAATTTCACGCATATGCGACAATCCCTAATTTGTCTTTTGAGTTAAATTAGTAAATAAAATAAAACGCACCTACACCCGAAATTCGGTTTGTTTTGGCCGTATTATTAATTCATTCGACTGTAGTAGAATATTGTTTGACATTTTCTCGTCTTTAATTTAAATCAATTAATTTATAACGTATGTATTTATACCCACGTAAACCGTAAAACCTGTATCAATGATAATTGGTATAGACAAAAAACGCATAGAACTGCTAGCGAGAACGTTAAACTATTAAAACGAGGTAGATTTTTATACATTTCTACGCACAACCGTTGTGAAAGTAATCATTAAAATACCCGAACACTATTCCAAAGCGTTGTATACCATACATCATCATCATCATATTATCTTTAATACGGTCGTCGGAGAAATCGTATTTCGTGTATACTTATTTTGAATAAATTATCATGTGTTTTTTCGTTAAATAACCCCTACACATAGAGAGACCCGTGTACAAAAAAAGATATACCTACCAAATCAGTTTCAAAACACTATTTCCAAAATGTAACCGTAGATAAATATTGTGGTCGTCCCAAATTACTCTTAAATTTAGAAACTTCTCCGTGGAAAACTTTTAGAGGACGACCCGACCGTTTTATACCTAGAACGTGCGTTTGAGAATTTTATATAAACTCCGTGTAAACACTCCGGAACAAGCTTTTATTTTATAAAATGCAATAGTAATGCGGCAGAAAAGAGATCGAAATCTAACACAGACGCGTAAACGAAGATCGCACACCAGTAGTAATGTAACTGTGGAAAAGTGTTGAAACAATAAATTTGAGACGAAATCAATTCGTCCGTTTTATTGTATATTTGTAATTTATCCGGGTGTTGATGGATTCGAACGAACGGGAATTATGATTTACGATTTAACGTATTGCTACGAAGAACACTATTTTGGCGGAGATAGGCCGAATCCATGATTTTGTCAATGATCACGATGACAGAGTTTATCTTTGAAATGCATATAATCGTACGATATCAATAACGAACTCATAAACGAGTACGAATAACAGTTCTTTTCCCCCTAATGATTTTGTTGTTGAACAAAGTAATTTTAAGTTGATTGAAATATAACTATTTATAATATGTTTCTATTATATTATATATAGTGCATTAGATATTTTAAATTTTAAGATGTCATTTATTTAATCACGAATTAATTTATATTTCGTTTTTTTTTTCTTTTGAATAAAAAAGAAATATTGGATGGAAATTAATTCCTTAAGGAAAAGTTATTCAAATTTTGTTTTCACTTTTACGGCGTAAATTATAAAGTTATAAATACCAATTTTTCATTATTACTTTTATCATTATATAATTAATTGTTGTACATTGTTTCAGTTGATATTGATTTGTCTGAGTGATTTAGTGTTTTTAATATGAACAAAATAAAAACATTTATTTTACCTAATAATAATAATAATAAGTATATATAGTACCCATATAAAATTGCTTTTTATTTATATATTTATAGCGAGTTGATATAAAAATAATCATACAAACGAAAAAATAAGAAATAAATAATGTAAAAATGATCCTCTGGGAAATCATTCTATTTTGATTCATTTAAAATGATATATTTCATATTGATAGATTTAGTATCAAATGTTTTACTCCAAATAACGTCCCATAAATGTTCGTTATATGTATATAGCCACCCGACTCTAGGTCCAATAATATACTCGGGCGTCAAACCAATTATAGAGGTATCCATCGTGTTAATATACACCCACCTACTCAATAAGGGATTGCAGTGTGACTGATAATATATAATGTTTTTTGTAATAAACTCATGTTATATACCTATGTGTTTGTGTGTGTGTGTGTGTGCGTGCTGCATTTTACACCGTATATAACAGTTAAACGTCGACCATTTGTTAACGGACCGAAAACTATTGTACTTTAATTTAAAATCTGGTCTCGATTCTTCCCGACTACATATTTTTGTTTTTTTCCTTAGCGCTTTAAGTTCGAAAAAACATTGTTGTCGGTCATATTATACGTGCGCACATTCCGTACATTTTATATTGGCGAGCGGAGTGCGCGGAAGCTATTGGTTTTACAATAACGTGCGCATTTTTTTTTCTTCTTCAGAAACATTTTTTTTCCTGTACTTTTTTTTTTTTTTGAAGTAGTAAAAATGGTTCAAAAGATTCATACAGTGTATGGGCATCCGATTGTGAATTATTGTAGACAGCACTTTGAGTATGTTCAAATTGGAAAATTCCCATTACTTATGGTAAACGCTACAAACGATTTCAATAAACCGCGAATAACTTCGATTTTTATATAAAAAAAATAAATAAATAAAAATGAAAGAAATATTTTATTTCGGACCGAGCGATCAAATGAAAATTAATCTGATAGATTTAAAAGATTCAAAGGTGAGAACTAACGAACTGTAAACTTTTTACGTTCTGAAGAGCAGTGAAAAATGTATTGATTTGTTTTACATTAATATATTTTTTCCCATAGTCGAAGAATTTCGTTGAAGGAGTGATTCAAAAGTTTCATTCAGTTCCACTATAGAGCAGAAATTAAATTATTGTTTTTAGGTAATTTTTCGATTTCTCAATGGTTTTCGTGTACACAGGAAAACTATGGGTCAATTTTGTGAGTTTTTGATAGTCAAACATGAGAGATTTTTTTTAAGAAAAAAGAAACATGATTAAAAAAAAAAAAAATTGTATTTACATTAAAACGTATCTATTAATCATATTATAATATTATAATGTGTTATATAATTAAATTTTAAATATTTTGAAAAAGTAAATGAAAGAACAAAATTTGGTTGAAATATATTTTGTTTATTGATTTGTACACACTCCTTATATGTTTTTTTTTTTTTTAACTGAACGCCAAACAAATCAATCGCTTTAGTTTCGTGTTAATAATCCGTCGTGATTTATTTAGAATTTGATAGGTTATTATACTGAATGAAGAGTATTTAACATTTCTGGAAACATCACATTTTAACTGAATGGACTCGATGTTGTATTAAATTATTAGTTTGGCAGTTATAACTGCAATATATACCCGTATATGTGCACAGCATTGTGCGTACACGTGCAAACAAATAAATAAACATACAATACAGTGCAGGGTGGTTCTAAGTTACAAAACAGTTAAATAAAGATACGATTTATTGACCCAGTACCCTCATTTCATAATTTTACTTTGCACCATAAAGTAGTGAAT
Source organism: Therioaphis trifolii (assembly GCA_027580255.1). Lineage (NCBI taxonomy): Eukaryota > Metazoa > Arthropoda > Insecta > Hemiptera > Aphididae > Therioaphis > Therioaphis trifolii. The sequence continues at coordinate 67,285,558 of CM050405.1, read as the reverse complement.
CGGGCTACATATAATCATGGTGACTTGATCCCTACCCGTACTTCAAGTTGGATTAAAAAAATGTTCAAAAAGTGTAATAGATTTTTAAACTTTTTTTCGAAATCCTAAGTAGTAAGTGCACAAAAATTTATAAAAATATTTTAAGCAACACGTGTATATTACAAAGTATAATGGTGGTAGGTTTTGACAAATGAGGTTTAACTGTGTATAAATTCATAAATTAAAATTTATAGTTGAGTACAATTTAAAGCATTAATTTCACCACACTTTTTTACGAACATACAATTTTTACTATTATCGTTGTTGTGAAAGTTTTACGTTTTTTTATGTGATTATGATATGATATTGTAAATGAGTATACTGTTTTTTGGAAATTTTAATTCTTTCAAATATTAAAAGTTAAAGAGATAAAGCGTCACAAATCTAGAGCAGCAAAATACAACCAGTACATTTCCCTTAACTTTAAATGTTTAATTTTCATAAACCAGGTATTGGTTAAAGATAAACAAAATTAAGGAAACTTAAATTGAATAAATGTGTAAATGTGTAAATTCTTTTTTATGGGGTTCAATTTTAAATAGTGACTACATAGAAATTAAAATTCAAAAGATTATTGTCTATGAAAAAATAATTTTTAATGTATTAATTATATATATGGTTGAAATTTGAATCACAAATGAAAAAAAAAATGTATTATTAAAAAATATATCCACTGTACAGTAGCCAATGCTACCGTAACACCATATAGTTAAATATCTTTAACTGCATATAAGATACACACACGAGCGTGCAACACAACACGTATACTTTGTGATAATATGACAGACATCAAGTGGCGCTACCAGAAAATTGGAAGGGGGTTGAAATTGCAAAATGACAGGTAAAAAAAAAAAAAAATTATATATATATATATATATATATATATTTCGAATGTCGAGGAGAATATAAACACTCCCTCTCGATCAAGCCGCTGAAGACGACCGGCTTTGACGGATTCATATACGGACTGAGTGAATCGTGACAACGCGGACGAGGCGATTACGCGTCGTACTGATAAACGCCTAAACGCGTGTACACCCGGACGGCCGTAAGGTATCCAATCAAACGTAGGCTTTGTAAAAACGAAATGAAAAAAAAAACAACACGAAATCAGACGACGTCACCGCGTGATGTGATAGACACCGGAGTTTCGATAAAACATCGATAGAGTGTTTACACGGCTTCATCGGTCACGGACAATAAGGCACGATTCGAGCGGGTGAATTTTTAATTTCGCCCGCGTCCGAACGGGAGGCGCAGAAAACCAAAGCTTGTAAGCAGCGAGCCCGGAGTTTTACGAAGACGTTTTCCAATAACGTGTACGTATAACGAATCGGCGATTACAGTGAAATCTCTGAATACCGGACACTCTCGGTAGCCGAAATATTGTCCGTTATTTAGAAGTGTCCGCTATTCAGAGGGAAAATTAAAAGAGAAAAATGTGTTCCTGTCCCCATAAAAACGTCCGCTGATTGGAGGTGTCCGCTACTAAGAGGTGTCCGCTACTAAGAGGTGTTCGTTTTGGGAGGTTTCACTGTATTTCAAAATCATACGATATGTTTGCAGAAAACCTTTGAAATAAAATCGATCGACGTCCGGCTAAAATATTATTCTTAGACACAGTCGAGGGCTATCTCTGTGTATAAAATGAAAAGTTTTAACGCCGTCCAACGTTGGTGGACGAATCGATAAGAACTCCAGTGCAGAGAGCAAAAATAAGCTTTCGTCTACAATATCATAACAGGTGGAAACTGATAATTGTTGTTGGAATTATCGAGTTCGGGTGATGGATAATCGACTTAAAACAAAAACATTCGGATCAACTCTAAGAGAGAACAAAAATGTTCTTTCATAAACTGCAAAAAGATAAATGAATAAATGGCTCGAAAAAGCATATCTGCGCGATTAAAGCGAATCAATAGCGTTTTAAGACTTTCCTAAAGTCGACTAGACGATTTCAGAAAGGTCATGCGAACCGATAACATAATGCAAGTTCGTTGACCGAAAGACAAAGTGCTAGATGATACACAAACACGAATCGGAGTAATTTATGTGTACGTTATTTTAATTTGCAGGTAATTCTGTTGGTCATTAAATCATGTTTCTTGTGAATATTGTAATATTCATATATATAATTAAAAACATTTGTTCTGTCTAGTTATTTATTACTTTTTTTTTTCATTAATTGTGTACCTAGTAGATAAATATTCAATTATGCCGACAACGTTTAACGTAATTTTAAATTCAAAAATCATTAAAAAAGATATAACGGTGTTCACGTGGGTATACATTTGAGAATTAAAAAAAAAAAAACATTTACGTACAACGTAGTTATTCACTCTGAATATAAAACATAATTAAAATATTGATTACAAAACAAAAAAAATAACTAAAAATATTTTACAGTATAAAAATTTAAATCATTTAAAATTTCAAAATTAAACAATTTTTATTTTTCGGCTCAGAATTAAATAGTCACATTGTGGTTTTTATAAAAATAATTTTTTCGATTTTAACGATTTTTCCATTTATGTTCTCCTGCGTGTAATCTAAGAAAACAATAATTATCACAGTGTAGAAAATACGCTATCTGTAGACGAGATTTTTCATCTATCTACATCCGTATGATAAATATGAATACAATAATGTACCTCATATTCAATGAAAAAATCATATATGTTGTCAGAAAATCATAAAAACAACAAATTGTTAGACGAAATCAGTTATTTTATTTTTCATTACAGAATATTGCGTTGACTTTGATGCAGTAAAATATTTTATCAAAGCGATATTTCACATTCAGTCAAAAATCTCTATTATTCTCCTGTACACATGATATACTCGTATGTACCTACGTTATACCTAAACCGGAGTTCTGCAGAGGTATTAACTATTTTTATCGTTATGTCACGTGCGTGTCAGTAAAATCCGTGATGTTACGAGTTTTTGTTCAAAAAACATAAATTCTTTTGAAACGCGACGACCACAAGAGCTGGAGTCGAGGGGAAATAACGATTGTTAAAAATCTAAATAAAGCGTCTCGCCGTATCTCGCGGTATCTATAGCAACGTTTGGCGTACAGCTTAACGGAAAACGTAGATAAAACGATTTAACCGCTTTATATACATTGTAATTGAAAATTCATATCAGATTTCGTACGGAAAAATACGGCGAACACGTTCCCACGTCCGTACACCGCGGTCGAGAGCGAGCGTTTATAAATTCGGACCGGATTTTTAACGTTCGGGGGGTGTTTTTTTTTAATATTTAATTTTTTTTAAATTTTTTTTTTTTACTCTCCACGCAAAACACAGCGTTTTAACCCGCCAACAATAATAGCGTCTAATTACAATCGGAGCTTTGCGTTTGAGATTACTCGACTCGTGTGCACGGCGTACGTACCCGCCGCGTTTGAAGGTTGGGCATACATGGTACACTTTATATTATATGAATCGCTAACTGCGGAAAGGCGACAAGTCCAATATTTTCTTAATTTTTCAGGAACGATGAAAAACTAAAAACTTATGAAGTGTTAATGCAAAAACTTTGAAAATTTTGACTCTATATTCAATTAAATCACTTGAAAATTTCATTTAATTTGAAATAAGAAAATTTTTATATTTTTTTATTAATTTTTTTTTTTTTAATTCATAAATTTAAGTAATGGACATGAATCCTTTCTGCGGAAAACATATCAAATTTCTCAAAACAATCATATTTACAATTTGTTTAACGACTTTTTTAAGTTTTTTTCGTAATTTTAAAATAATAATCGCTATTTATTACGTAACTGCAGTACTGCGAACAAGAAAATTTTTCATTTTATAGAAATTATATTATTCAAATATTTACAACCGTATCAATACTTTAAAGTTTAAACTGCAGTTTAAAGTATTGAAAATAAGTAAGCGGAGGGTCTCGCGAAACGTATAACCACGCCCCACTGTTTTATACTTTGTATTATACTTATATCTCTTAAACTATTAGTTCCGACCGTATAAATCTAAATATCAACGATTTCAAAAGAAAGTTACTGTCTTTCATCTTTACCGATTAAGAAAACTTAAACACCACAAAGATAAAAAAAAAAGAAAAAAAAAGAGGAAAAACGATTTGTTCGTGAATTCTAGTTCCGTAACTAAACATTAATTCAAACGTAAAAGTTATGAACGAATTGAATGTGTGCACTGTGTAAGTCTTCTCGATTCGTCTTCTACGTGAGTAAATACATGTTAAATTTGTACACACGCCGAGTGTAAACGGTACGCGGCGGATAACGTACGCCGCGCCGGCTTCGTCACGTCGGAACACCAATTTTAATGTAAAAAATCCCGTCCAGAATCGTTTTCCAAAGCAATACACGTCTCATTACTTTCAAATATAACATGTCACGCAGTACCTCTAACGAACCGAATGTGCGTGTCCCCCGGGCACGGCACGTCAACGTGGGTCTTATACCCGGATCAGCGGCTTGTCCGCGTTTTCAATAACAATCATTTAGCTCGGCGAAAAAAGTTTAATAATAATTTGAATGTTGGCGTGTGCACGTGCCGTTATTTATATAGTACCAGGAAGGCCGATCTCCGATCGCACATAAATAGTTTTTTATCAATTTTTAGAAAAAATTTTTAATTATAAAAAACAGTAAACTAAGGCTACTTTGTATGTATTTTGTTGAACCTGACCCTACTAAGTTTAAAACAAAACAAAACAATTTTGAAAGTTTGAAAAATTGAAAAATTAAAAAAAATATATATATTAATATTTACTTGATAAGTATATACACGGAAGTTTGAATTTGAGTTTTGAATTTGTTCTTTTTGCAAAAGTACTGTTTAATAAAATGTTTCATAAAATGTAAATTTAAAAGATATTTACCATTAAATTTGTGAATATTATTTAAAAAATTAATTTTTTGAATTTTTAAAAGTATTATTTGTATCATTTAAATAGTTAAATGTGTATTATTTTTTTTTTTATCACTCAACGACTGGTTGTCGGACACGCTGGGAGTCCGATGCAGGGAGAATCTGGGGGTCCGATGCAGGGAGAATGCTACATGCGAGGAGAATCGAATTGTAGGTTACCAGAACCCAGAACGTCGCGTTGTCATCATCGCGGTCCCAAGAAAGGTTTTCCATTTGCAACGTATAAAGATATGAACTATCACGTCGCGCGACGGTGATATGGAAGGGGAAGTTTGGGCGGCAACGTCTAGCCGCCGTCCCTTGCCGTACCGCGAACCTCACCCACAGATACTTTTACTGTATAAAGATTTTTGATGAAAACTCATAGAAATGAAATTTTCTTGAAATTTTGACTAAGTCCATTGGATTCCTGAGGTCGAAAACTCTTTATTTAATATGAAATATAAGAAAAATCGTTAGAGCCGTTTTCGAGATGGCATAATACTGGAAATAGGTACATACAATAATTTATTTTTAAAAATCAAGAATATATTGTATTATTATATACTGTTTTATAAAACATAGCTATAATATATAGCTTTAAAGTTTTGCAACTTTTTAATATTTATGATTATATTTTCAACTCAAATTGATATTAAGTTAAAAAAACGAAAAAAAAAAATTTAATTCGTCGCAATAACCAGGTATCTCCATGTTTTTTGATAAACTATTTTAAATAGTGTACTTAAAATAATGTAAAATGTAAATTTATACGTACATATAGATAGCTCTTCATACGGAGTATTCAATTATGTTTATATTATATATTTTATACCTCAATTAGAAATATATTTATTTCGTTATTTACTTCTACTGAACAATTTCAAAAAATGGAGATAACCGGTTCTTGCACCAGACCCTTCAATTCCTTGCTCGTTTTATAGTATAATATGTATATATAATTCGCCGTTTTCGTCGAGCCCCCCCTCTTTAGGTCCCGCAAAGGCCAAAGTCGAAATACGACGCTTTCCGACCGTTTCCATTCGCATTGTGTAAGTATAGATCATTGATCGCGACACGTCCGGGCGGGTTCGTGAGTCCGGCGACGACGGATCTACGCGATTAATATCATTATCGGCACGCGTCGCTTGGTTCGCGCGACGGTTTACAAGGAGGATTACCTCGCGCAAAAAACCGTTTCGAAAGCGACGGGCGCGCATCGGGCTTGGGTGCGAGACGATCCACGAGACAGGAGATATGTAATACGTATACGCGACGGTTTTTTAAAAACGCTCACCCTCTTCTCTGACCGAGATTTCGCGTAAATTTCGTTTCGTTTTTATTTCGGAAACGTCCGAGTTACTATCACAACCGTGTTTTCCATCAATTTTTTTCGTACTCGCACCTAATAAGGGTGCCTTGTGAGAATTCGAACCTTTATTTTTTTTCAATTCGAAACCCCCGTTTTTACTACAAATTTTTGAAATAGGTCATTTTCGGTGAATTTTTTATTGAACTCCAAATAATTCGAATTTTTCGAACTATCCTAACATTTAAGCATTAAGGATAGTTGAATATGCGTAGATGTGTATATGATGTACCGAATAAATTGTTATCCTTGTTGATTTTGCCGTTTATCATCTGTGACATAATTACACGATGGTTACAACATTATCTGTTCATGTTTACAGTTATGAACTTGCATTTTATACGCAATTACAAGATAATTTCAATTCAGAAGCAACCGTAGTGGACATAATAATTGATGAGCGAAGATGTGTTATGCCTAAATAAGGATACTTCAAAAACTATACTTTTGAATTCTGATTTCCCTAAATATAACTTACAAAACAAAAAAAAAAATGAACTGAATGGAATTCCGCATTTAAAACAAGGGCGTTGATGAAAAAAAAAAGGTTGTATCGCCATAGCTCACAGAAAATCCTTATGGTGTAAAAAAAAAAAAAAAATTGTAGAAATTCATAGTTTTTATGGTGACTTAAAAAGACAGTCCAAATGTATGCATTTTCACGCCCAAAAAAACGTGACGAGCATGTTCGAAAAACCACCCTGTATATTGTTTCCGCCTAGTGTGGTGGTTTGTTACATCGTTCGTCTACTTATTATTATCATATACCGCGCGGGACGGACGTTGACGGCGTGAATGGACCGCAGAAATTTTAATATTAATTAGTTCCGACAACTACGCGCAGGACAATGTCTACAAGGCTGTTAATTTTTAAATTCGCATACTTTGAGCGCGGCTATACGGCTTGTACAAACGCCCACGTGCATAATGCATCGTAATATCCATAATCGAAAAACACTGAATAATTCAACTTTATAACTATATGCACGCGTTTCGCTAACACGTGGCGTAATATGTATAATATAATACACTCGCGTCTAGTAGGTATACGAAGGCGGGTACATCGTGTTATAAAATAACCAGCGGGTAAGCGTGTGAATAATTAATAGTGGCCCCGTATTAGATCACGTCCGCAATATTGTGTACTCGTATATATTACACACACACACACTTACAAACATATATACACGAATTCATACGTAACTATATATTTTGGATAAAGTCGTTTCATCCGGTTTAACGTCATCTGTGTTGCACATACAATAATTATATCGTAGCCTGCGCACAAATGCACGTACATTTTTATGAATAAATAACATACGCGATAATTTTGGTTTATATACAAAACCGAATCATTATTTCGTACACTCCGAAACACGAGACGTCGTTTGAAAGGAGGAGGGGGGCTACAAACATAAATTTGTCCTTTTAGTTAAACATTTGCCTGGTCAAAAATGCTCTGTACTATACGTAAGGTTACCATACGTCCCGTTTTTTGAATCTCTGTCCCGTTGTCCCCTGAAAAATCTTCGGGACGCTAAAATGTCCCGTTTTCAAAAAGTAGACAAAAAAAATAATGAAAGAAAATGTTCTTTGACGACTTATCATTTTTAGAAAAATATGCAAGTATTTAATTTTGTAATTATTACACGAAAACATTTTGTTTATAATAAGTTAATTACCTAGTAATTGTAATAAGTTAATTTAATTTTTTTGTCCTTTAAAAACATTATAAGTACCATAGAAATTTGCTAGTAATATTATTAAATCAAAAATATTTGTTTGTAACAAATATTTATGATTTTTTTTTTCGTCCCGTTTTGATTAAAAAAATATATGGTCACTTTAACTATACGGCGTAGTTTTCAACTCATCACTATCATTTCTGTTTTCAACAATATAAAACGACATTGTATTTTTTTTTCTTCTTAACACCGGTTGGTCTGAACTCTTTAATTGACAAATATGGCGAATGTGCACAATAGCTAGCTGAGTTGTAGTGGAAATTCTGAAAAAACAACTATACGAGTTTGATATTGTGATATTTCCGACTGAGCAATGCAAGAATAATTCTGCAATTTTTAAATTAAATTCTTTATATTATTGTAAACTATAATCTTGATGAATCAGATTCAGTTTAACTGACTTTTATAAAAGTAAAGGTTTATACTTATATGAATACCTATAATTATGATGTGTCTCAACTTTAAAAAATTACGCGATATGTATTGTGTTAAGTTAGCATAAAGTCAATTACATCTTTTTAATTTTATATCGATATCTTTAGTCGTTTTGGATAAAGAAGGTAAAACCTATTATTCGAATGTCACGTGGACTATCGGCTGTATATTTGCCAAATTTTTACTGCATGCGATAATATTTCTTATGCATTGATTAGGTCGATTACAAAGAAAACTATAAACATTTTCTTCAATACTGATTTTTTTTTTTTTTATATAAAAAAATCATTTAAATAAAATCAAATTTATTTTCAAATATTTAAAACTCTTAGCACATGACCAGAGATAGATTCTCCAAATCTAGTCTCAACTCTCACACTAAATTATATTCGTCAATAAGTTATAGTCAACCGCTATACATTCGATTAAAATTTGAAATAACTATACTGCAGTAATAATTAAAGGAACTGTGCGACTAAATACAGGTACACTTTGATATTGCATTTAACTCGTTTCAAAAGTAGGTAAAGGATTTGACTTACATTTGCTCGTGTTAATGTGTTTAAAATTAAGCTATTACGCGAAAATAGCCAGTCATACAGTATCACACAGTTTTTATTAATCATAATAATCATCTGCTACACAAAAGTACATAACATAGTCGGAGTGAATCATTACTATATAACACATGAAACTCGGCCTGTCGCCTGTATCTACTTATCGTTTATGTATAAAAGATACAGGCTAGAAATATGGAACTTGAATTTTGTATTAAAGGGCATGACTTATAAAGGTCACGTATCTATTATTTCATTATTTTTCGATTATATTATGATTTTGTAATTGGTTGAAAAACGAAAAATATAATTTTAATACATAGATACACGAAAAATGAAAAATATGATAAGTTCATAAGTCTTAACCAATCGCAAGTTCTTGTTCACCTTTAATTTTGCGGTACCGTTGATGTGAATATTAAGTATTACTTATCTATTTGGTCTGTCTCACAATAAAGATTTTCAACATTTTGAAATTATTTGAAAAACGCTAAAAAATTAAGTGTTTATTATATAAGTGCATATAGCTAATATATAGCATGTCTTAAAGAGATAAAGCGTTTTGACTCTTGAATTTACACCAACATTACCTGTTTATGAATCAATCGAGTATTCTTTTTACACGTAAATATACAAGATGCGTTGGATTAATTTGAAACGAGAAAAATAGATAACACTATACTATGACATGAAAATACAATTTTATAACTGCAACTATTGTGATAATTACAATGGCGAAAATTTTATTATTTTATTTGTCCTAATTATCTTGGCGATTTAACGTATATAATTTCCAACACTATTAATTTTCAGCAAGAAAATTCGACTTTGGTTATATTTATTTTTTTGGTCAAAACCGTCCGTACGGTCAAAATACTCAATAGTTTTTGAGTCAAGACCGTGTAGTGTGAAACGAGCCATACGGTACACGGCGCGGCGGCGTATTGTCGTGAACTCGTGCTACGCGTATACGGTCCCGGCCGAACGCGCACGTTGTGTAGTGCGACGTGAGAGCGCGCGGCCGAATCCACGAAAGCCCTGTCGGACCGTGTGTGTCAGTAATGACTACAGAACCGTACGGGTGGGTATGAGTGGGTGTGGGAGGCAGTTACGTACATAGAAATGCGAACGTTAACGTTTGATATTATACCATAGTACACGAAAAGATCGTGCGCCACCGTGGACACGGAAAACACACACACTCGTACGCGCTACACGTACACAATATTATGACCTACATTTATACGCAGGCGCGTTCCCAAGAGAGATGGGGCGAAAGGGCGTTCCCCCCCATAACAATTTTGAATGTATAAAATTACTATTATATCAACGAAATTTTAATGATACAAATTTTAATTTATTGTTATACCTAAGTAGAAAAAACTAAATCTCCAAAAAGATAATACATTAAAAGATAATAACTACTAATTAATCATTAGTTGTTTGCTTTCACATAATTGCATGCTATTTATTTCATGACTTTTAGATTAAAAACTTGGTTAAGGAGCCAAATTGGGCAAATCAGATTGACTGGACTGGCATTAATGCATGTGCATAGAAATATAGATTTAGACATAAATAATATAATTGACCGGTTTACAAAAAACAAACGAAAAATAGATTTTATTGTATAACTGTACTTATTTATTATTATTATTATTATTATTATTATTATTACGTAGGTATAGTAATATATCGATTTATAAAACAGGTCCCCCCCCTTGATAACTGTCAAGGGACGCCCCTGTTTATACGTTGTATATATTTATCCTTGTATCTTCCTGTCGTGAGCTTGTATGAAAATCGTTTGAACACTAAAATAAAAAAATAAAAAAACCAAGTCTAGAACCTTTTTATTTATTATTATTATTATTATTAGTATTATTATTTTATTATTATTATTTTTTTGATATTAATTGTTTCACATCTATTAGGTGAGTAGTAATAAATCGTGGGCTTTCGATTGAAAATAACGGCCCTGTTTTTTTTTTCAAAATGCATTTTGAGTCATGACTAATTGGCTTTTATTAAAAAGTAAACCTTTAAAGAACCTAATAATATACCTATAGGTAAAACGTGGTATTGAATTAAAGCGTGTACAATTCAAATTCGTTTGTGCTTCCCTGCAAAACATAAAATGAAGTGACACGGTATGTACTTGGTGCAAAATTAAAAATTTAGTTGAATGTTTCATGACCAAATCGTCGCACACCATTCGTATTTTATCAGTTTACACGCGTTATAGAAGTACGATGACAGTATGTATACTTGTATTATTTTCTGTACTCTGGCTATTCGACGACCGGTACTCCTTAAAATATGCAAATTAATATTGAAGTATTTTGAGTAAACATGTTCACTTAGCACAAAAGCATAAGAAAAGGAGAGGAATTTGATTATGAAAATATCGTGAATTCATATAAAAATGTTCCATAAAGAGTCGATAGAAAGTTATTATAAATTACAATCATGCTATATCTATATTATATTATATAGTTCTTATGGGATCAAACGCGATTACTATTGCGTTTACTGGTTATTATGAATTATATATGTCTGCAATTGTTGCGTCGAAAGTTCGACATTTTTGGCGGTTAAAATAATTACTGTAAATTTACAAGATTTAAAAATCATGCAGTCAAAAAATTGAAAATTTTAATTCAAAAACTGCTATATTATACTATTTTTTCCGAGAATTCAGTTCACAAAATAAAAATCGTGTTCAAATTTCAAATACGAATATTATTTTGTGACCTCTCGAACAGAGTGATTCGAAAAATGAAAATATTTTTGTCGTCAACAACATCATACAAATACACATAATACCTACACTCATACATAAAAGGTGTGGTAAGTATAAATACAGATATAGTTCTCGAACGAAATATTAATCGAAAACACATTTTCTGCGTAAACCTTTTAATTGTTTTATGGTTTTGCAGGGTAGAATGTTTCTTCTTGTATTCGACGCATCGTATATAGGTACCTACAATATCGGCAGCCGAATAATAAAAATCAATACCGTTTTAGCGCGTGGATGACGAGTAGAGTATAAAACGAAACACGTATAATTTTCGTCAACGTATACTGAGCGCCCGGCATTACCGATTCGCCGCCGCTCACGACATTAAAACTCTATGGTTTATGTGATCTTGTGATCAACGTCGTCCCCGAGAAAACACGAACGTTTTTTTTTTTTTTTTTATCAATGGTTTTGATATTTTTTCTCTCACTATACGTATTCAACGTTGTTCCTATTACGTATTGTAATAATTATTATCGAATGTATTATCGCATTTTTACCTAGGAAAACGATATTGACACGCGACTCCGGAGTCGCCTATAACCACAGATATATAAAATAACTAAATAGCCGACTCAACGAATAAAATTGAAGTCTAGAATCCATATGCGAACAGGGCAAAATATGATTGATTAATCCATGACATTTTATGTTTCTCCATAAAATATAATTTGTCTGTGATTGAAACCACAGATACATAAAAATGTTGTTTTATATATCTGTTATCTTTCTATATGGATCCGGATTGAAACACAATTTTCGATTATAATTTATAATAAACTATAAACTATTCAACGTCATGGTGGTTTCTTGTTCTGTGTCTTGTTGTGTCAATAGGAGACTGAAAGGAAGCAAAGTTCATTTTTTTCGTAAGTTATACATTGTTATATCTTATGTAAACTTATTATTAGTTAGGTTATTAAATTGTTTTTAAAAAAATCACGGAGTAATTAAATATTCCATGGATTAATCAATCGCATTTGCCCTGTTCGCATATGGCTGTCAGACTTCATAGGTCTTATGAGACTTTATCACTGAGTCGGCTATCTAGTTGTTTTATATATCTGTGCCTACAACAGACGGTGTAAAGTAACGAGACGTCTACGTTTATCGTTTCGGCGTACGATTCTTTGTTCCTCCGCGTTAGTTCCAAACAGTGCCCATTCGTCGGGCTGCATACTAGTCGCGGACAAAAAAAGAGAAAATCGTCATCGATTTTGACCTAACCGTTGCGGACACGGTTTTTGCTATCGACATACTAATTACGGACATTTATTCTATAAAAATCATTTAAGTCGCGGACACATATCAATTTGACCTCCGTGTGTATCAATTTAAAAAAAATGCATTACACGTCTTTTTGGAACATGCCCACCGTTGAATTTCGTTGCGCATCGTGCTATGAAAGCGAAACTTAAAACCGTCTATTACTACGCGTACATATTTAAGTTTTTCACCGTACATTTTAATACGAATAAGTTCGTCGTCGAACTGATTTAAAATAATTTTCGTCAAGACGGCGCTGACGCATATAACTTCAGTGCTGATAAATAATAATATTTTTATATTGTTATAACAGCTGTTATTTCAGTGTATATGATATTAAACACTAATCATTTATCAATATCATTAGTAGGTATGATGCTAATAACATAATATTATAACCCGTGTCCGCAACTGTTGTATCAAAAATAATGATCGGGAATGTGTCCGCAACGAGTATGTCACCTTTTTAGACTTTGTCAGCAAATATAGGAGGAAACACCGAATCGTCGTGTCGTCATGGTGTATAAATCATAGTCTATATCAGTGTTTCCCAACTGGTGTTCCGTGGAACCTAAGGGTTCCGTGAGCCGACGCCAAGGTTCCATGAAAACGTCGTGCCGGAAATATCCGACAACCCACTCATTTAGGTGTACAGAACACATGTCAGCATTACTATTGTAGAACAAATACGGGGGTTCCACGAACAGTTCAAGCTCCTGAAAAGGTTCCGCGAGTAAGGGAAGTTGGGAATCACTGGTCTATATACCTGTGCGGCTCATACGACAACCGCAAAAATACATTTTACGAAAATTTCGTTGGTACTGATATAATATATTATACACACACAAACTTAAAAAAAAAAAAAAAAAAAAAAAAAAAAATATATATATATATATATACTTATATATGATTCGTAGGGTGCGTGGTGCGTGCGCGTGCGTATGTGCGTACACTTTTGTGTGTGTGTAGGTACGCGTTGTGCAGTCGTGTCGGTCGTTATTTCGTCCCCGCGCGCGCGAAGGGATCGATGACTTATTACACGCACGGATGCCGGACGCCGCTGGTCAGAAAATCCCTTTTGCAGCCGAAGGATTGCCCTTTTTTCCTCCACACGCGCGTTCACGTTATACACATACAAAACGTACGCACACACACACACGGGTATAGATACCCACGTACGCGCGCGTGCGTGCATATACACACATAACGCGCCGTGAGAGAGGGGGTGAGAGGGAGAAGAGAGTCGGGAGAGAGCGGGGAGAGAGAGAAAGCGGGGAGAGGAGAAGAAAATAAGGGACGGAAGAAGGAGAGGTGGACGAGGGGACGCGGGTGAGAACCGAGGAATAACCGGGTATATAGTCGCGGGGCGGCGAGGCAACGATGGCCGGGCGGGCCGTAGGGTAAATGGGAAAAATTATCGATTTTGATGACACGGCGGAAGAAAAGGGGTGACCGGGCGGCGGCGGCGGCGGCGACGTGCGTGTATGAAAGCGCGCGCGGCGTATGTGTCTATACATACGCGAGTGTGTGTGTGTGTGTGTGTGTGTGTGTGTGTACGCGCCCGCGCGTTTGTGTGTGCGTCCGTGGAACAGCGTCGGCGGCGGCGTTCTCCGTGCGCGTCCGGCCGAACGCGCTCTCGACCAATGGCGTCGCGTCCCGTTATTGCGTTATTACGTCGTACGCGGAGAGAGTGTACGTTATACCGCGCCGCCGCCACCCCCGGGCCCGGCCACCCCTGGCCACCCCCGGCCGCCCCGGACACCCGCGGGCCTTCGCGTCGCCGTTCGCCACCCCCGCGAAATATTACACACACACACGAAACGCGCGCGCGCGCGCCCTACACACGACGTATATATACGTGTATTTTACGTCATAAGCGCGGCGTACACGACGGTCGTAATAATAATAATAATAATAATAATAATAATAATAATAAATATCGCGCGCGCGTTATGACGGACGATCGGGCCGAGGGGCGTGCCGTTATTACATAATATATAAAAACTCGATCCAATCCGGGGCGAGCGGTCGGCGAAAAGGGGACGGTGCGCGCCGCGAAATATAATAACCGCGATATCGTCGGTCGTGTGATAAATATTGTTTTATGTATCGCGCGGCGGCGGCGACGACGACGTCTCGCGGGCGGCGCCATCGCGGCCACGAAGGTACGCGCGCGCTCACACACACGCGCGTGTATTGTTTTGTGACGACGTCACAGACGTTTTCCCGACCGGGCGAACCGTGATTCACACCGGTCGGACACCGTACCGTACCGTTCTGTAAAATATTTTTATATTTTCGTTTAAATACAGTAAATATTCACGTTTGATGCCGTGAAGTAAAATATGAAGTTCCGTTCATACGCGTGGCGAACCGACAGAGTCCGTCCGGCATGCCGCGCGAGAACGTTTTGTAGTGGTGGTATTGACTAAAATGTATAATACGTTTCGCACATTTTCGTGATTTTCACGTATTATGTCGAAATTCAAACTTAAAATGCGAATAAAAAAAAATGTGGGTATTGGAACAATAACGGTCGGTATAGTATATACGTATTTTGAACGGTACGTATTTTGAACGGTACGGCACGGTGTCTGTCGGTACGTGTCTGACTAGGGTGATGAATCAATGTGATTGACATTCACGACTGACCGTGTATGTGTATGACTGTTAATGACTGACAGTCAAATTTTATGACTGATTAAATTCAAAACATGTTTGAATTTTTATCATCAGTCAAGATGATTGACATTCATAACTATTGACCGTGTATGTCTATGAATGTCAAATTTATCAGTCGACCAAGTCGAATTGTGTGGAGCAGTCGATTTTTTTGTCTTTTGTAAATTTTATATACTTGCAGTTCAAAAATGGCAAATAAAGTTAATGTTGAAGAATTTTGGCTCGAATTTTTACGTTTATACCGTAGTCTACCTGCTACGTGGAAAATTAAAAGTGATTCGTTACAATTAAATATTTGTACAAATAATTTTAAACTTTGAGAAATGAGGGCCGGGTACTTATTTATTTTTAATTTTGATATCAAAATAATAATAAATACCAATCGCGTCGAGCTCGGAGCTATTCGAGCGTATATTTCGAACTTTATTTCTATAAACGATAAACTACATCGAAAATGAAAAAAAAATAAGCAGCAGCGATCTGTTTAAACTGATCAAAGTTGTAAAATATTAAATAGATACATGAAATGAAGTACAATTTTCGGGAAACCGGGTGAGCAACGTTTACACTACTCATGCCAAAACCACGTGACCAGGACGTAGGTAATAGATGATGCAAGGCTAAAATAAAACGAGTAATAACTTTATAAGACTCTGGAGATATACGAATAAACCACTAGTTATACATAATAATGATGTTTACATCATAAAACTGAGTCGTTATAAATATTAAAAACGTTTCGATGATAAACGACAATCTGGTGGCCAGCTAAATCAATCGAATGACGACAAATCGTTCCTACATATACGGACGTGTGTGCGTGTGTGTGTGTGCGTGCGTGTGTGTGCGTGCGTGTATACATGAGTTTATGTATATTTGCTATAATATGTGTACCATCGTCACGCAGAAGCTCCGCACAAGTCGTTAAATCCGCCATGTCACATCAGCAGTCGGCATCGATATAAACGGGGTTTATGGCATCATTATTTGTCACGTCACCGTAGTGTTATTACTATTGGCAGGTGTACACCTACGCGCAACGATATATTATCATGTCGTAAAATATAGGTCTACAGACAGTGTCGTGGAATCAAATCGGGCCCGGGTAAAGTAGCACACACGTGTGGACGCACTGGAATTCAACGGACCGAACAGAAAAAATTAGGGCTGAACTTTTTGGGGTGTAGCCCGCATCCGAAATCATCGATTTTCTGCTTCGAGCCAAATCACTGCGATATTATTCAGTGTTAGAAAACGTTATCGTAATTGATGACGGCGAGTAATCGCGCGAGATATTTTTGTAACCGTTTTCAGATGTCTGGCAATCTCAGTGCTCGGTGTTCGGTCGATTACCTATTTACCAATTATTGCAATTATTTTTATAAAAATACCTTTTTTAGTTTCGAAATCCGGTGGATAAAAACAATACGTCCCGAATTTAACTCTATGACGGACTGTGATTACTGTGACTGTGACTTACGTTATGATGAATATAATATATATGCGTGGATGTTGTGCATAAATAAATAATATTAATAAATAAATAAATATATGTATATATTATGAAGCAGAAGCGTATTTAGTATTTTTCCAAGGGGGGGGGATCAAAATAAAACATTAAATAGGTACCCCTTAATTAGTATAAAGCTTTAATGACTACTGGACAAATGTATGATTTATATACTGGGTTAGTATACATTTGAGGGCTTAGCTCCATGGCACTACAACAAAGTTACAAAAGAGTTACAAAATACATGGAAGTATATGAGATCACATATTTAAATGGGATAAATTACAAATAAACCCCGTAAAATTTTGATTATTTTTTACTCTAATTTTGCATTTAAATAATTCAATATTAAACTACAGTAGATATGTTTTGAAAAACAATATAATTTATGTTTTATGATTAATATATTATATTAAAAAGCAAAAATGTATTTCATTCTAAATTATATTATATTTTTATTTTATGTGACAAAATTTAGTTTCCCAGATTTTTTAGATAATTCGTCCACAACTTGCTAGTCAAAAAATGAAAATATTTCACTAATTACTATTTACCAGCGTCAAAGAGGCATAGAGCTAAAATAAATTTAGATTTAAATTTAAAAAAAAGTGTTCATCTCAAATCTTGGGGGGGGATCAAACCCAATGATCCCCCCTCCCCGTAAATACGCCACTGTCATGAAGAAAAAACGAAAAATAAAGAAAAGAGGGAATCTCAATAGGCTCAGAATTTTCAAAGGGATCTAAAAACATCTGGATGCCAATACCCTGTGATAATACACACGTATGCGCGCGCATATCGTTTTTATCGTTCAACCGCTTACACTCGCGTGCGATTTTAGTTTAATTGCAGGTGTACGCACACGTAGTTTTAAGTGGTCGAGTAAGTTTTGATTTGTTTTAACGTCTACACTTCGCTCTCGGCGTACGCCGCCGCCGTGAATTCCCGGCGCACCGAGCAGACGTAATCGTATAATACGTATATAAAACGCGCGTGTACACCTTTGGATACGGTATATATATATATGCCGC
The DNA here is from genome assembly GCA_027580255.1 of Therioaphis trifolii. Lineage (NCBI taxonomy): Eukaryota > Metazoa > Arthropoda > Insecta > Hemiptera > Aphididae > Therioaphis > Therioaphis trifolii. The sequence continues at coordinate 67,267,214 of CM050405.1, read as the reverse complement.
GCGTACGTTTAGTTTTTACTCGCGTAGTTTGAAAAGTTCAGCCGACGTGATAAGGGAATTATCTGGACGCGACCTATTTGATTTTTAATTATTTCCAGCTGTAAATCGATTAAACTGCGCCATTGTCATCGATCGTTATCCGGTAAACTAAGGCAGAATACCGAATACGACGACTGCTGCAGCGTTTCACATCGAAGTATTATGGCATATGTATAAACATATTTTATGGATATGACTCACGTGCATTATATAAAAACGTGAGATTTATAGAAATCCACTGATATCAATATTGAAACGTATAAAAAAAACATGAAACTATAAATATACAAAGCAAATATTAAACGTTAAACATATGTATGACATTATGAATAATGTCAAGCTCTTTTTTTTTGTTTTTTATTCGTGTAACTTCCTTACTCGGATAAATATCTTAAATAAACGATTATAGTAATATGGTAAAAATAAATAATAACTTTTAATAATTCATAAATTAATCATACAAAACATTTGATGTACCTGCAATCAATTTTGCATTTCTTTGAAATAAATTATAATACCATCGTTGGAATTTTTTAAATATGTCGTCAACACATTACGGAGTGCACCAAATTTTTAATAAATTGAAATTTAAACGCATGTCAATAAAAACAAAATAAATAGTTAAAAAGATAATTTCTGACATTGAGTACATTTTTTGAGTTTGAAAAATATTTTGCAATATTGTATTACATTAATACTAATCAATGTGTAATTTTTATTATAGTTTCTTCTTGTGTATTAATACAGCAGTTATTTTTTCAAAAGTTTTTCATTAATGTTTTAAAACAAATGATGGAAACTAACTTTAAAGAAGGCGGTCAACGTCATGTAAACATGTTAAACCTTTGGGGACGATTCTCTAACAACAAGCGAAAGCTCAAGTGAAAAACGTGTTGATACAAAAAAAAAAAGAAAAAAAAAAAGAAAGAAAAAAAGGAAGAAGGAAGTGAAAAAAGAATGAAAAAAGAAAGTCGTTTATTTTTATTTCAATAGAACGAACGGGCTTTTGCGTGAGAATAATATTAACGTATTTCTGCGTTTCCGTCCAGCAGAAGGGTTTGATTTTTAAAAAAACTGTAAAAAACGGGGGAGTATCCTCGACAAAAGTCACTAATAAAATATTCAACAAAGTTAAAAACGACACTCGAGCGTAACGAAAATGAAAAGCATTTCCATTTTTTTTTCTTTTCTGTCCCCCCGCCCACGGTACTGATCGCCCTTTGAATCAGCCTGTGTTTGCGTTGATCTCTCTTCGATTTCGTTTTGTTGTAATGTCGAGTATAATTCCAATCGCCGTGGTATTTTCTTACATTTGTGTATGATAATGACCAAATGAAAATGTATACAAAACGGCACATTAAGACCGTTGAAGTGGAATTTATTACACTTGACGTTTTACGCGCGGAACAGATGATCTACAGCGGCAAAATATCCACCAATAGATCTCTATGGTGGAATAATATATTCGATGAATTGATTTACGTCCAGGACATGACATTTTATTTGATTGGATCGCGCGTATTTCTATCATATTTCATATACATTTTGTGCCAATTTGTAAGAAAACGGGCAAGTAAATTGTAAGATTTGCTACCAAATTTGGGGTTGATTATTCGATTCCTCAAGTTGTGCCAAAACAATAAAAGTAAAAATAAATTGTTTGATAAAACGACATCCATGGATGCCAAATTGGCCGTTATATATATATATATATATAAGGCATACACTATTACCTACACTTACTTTCATAAATATAAATGTGTGTGTGTGTGTGTGTGTGTGTGTGTGTGTGTGTGTGCGTATAAGTATTTGTGTGTATGCACAAAAAACGAAATGTTATGATACATTTCAAAAAGCAATAAACTGTCGGTGCCCGTACGTCAACACGACCGCCGCTGTGTTGTGTTATAAACGAGGAGTATTCTGTTTTGGCGAAAATCCGAAAAAAAAAACAAATTAATAACAAAAACGCCCTCGCATATATATTATGTATATGTATATAGTGTGTATGTGTATGTGTGTGTGTGTGTTTATAAAATCGGGGTATAATACGACGAACGCGTGACTTGCGAAAACTGTCGCCGTATATACGGTTGAATATATTATTATTGTTATTGTATAAAAGAAAAGAAAACAAACAGTCGGAAAAGAAAATCGTATTCTTTAATAGCTTCTTTTTCTCTCCCGGCAGTCAAGGCGCGGGAAACTTTATATATATATATATACATACATATACATATTACTGCAACACACGCACACCACGCAAAACACACAAACACACACACACACATACACACACGAACGTCGACGACGCTAACACGTTTATATTTAAACATATATATACGAAAATATATATATCCACGTATATTTACGCATAAATATATGTATATACCTATTATACACGGAGGGGTGCAATAAGGCGTTAAAGAAGAAAAACGGCGGTGGCAGGGTATTTGTGTGTTCGAAAGATGAAGCTGCGCGGTAAAGGCATTCAACATAGCGGAGATAACGTTTAAATATATACAAACAAAAACTGAGAGTGAAACGACCCCCGGTATAAATATATATATATATATGGGTGGGTGTATGTGTGTGTGTGAGCGTGTGTGTGTGTGTGTGTGTGTGTAGCTTCTGTTGCAGCGTTGGCGGCGGCGATGATGCGAGCGGAAAGAGGGAAGCCCGGAAATACGAAACTTTTACAATATGCGATAAATTGTGTAAAGCTGTGCGCGGCCGCCCATCGTTTTTTTTTCTATACTCACGCGCACACACTAAAGTATAATAATATACACATACTATATGTATAATGTATGTGTATATGAGTGTACGCTGGAGCGGGCGCATATGATATGTATATATGGTATATGTTTCGTAATATATGTATAGGCAAAACGCGATATACGTTTGGCGTGACGCGGCGACGACGGTGTAGCGCTGCGTAAATATATCCGCGTCCCCGCGCGCGCACGAGATAAAAATAAAAGAACCGAAAATATCGGTTTCGGCGATATAATTTATATTTTTTTTGTTGTGAAAATTTTCGTCAAACGACCCGGTTTTAATAGGATCGCGAGGGGAACGGTTTGTTTTTTTTTTTTCGCCTCCCCTCCGGACGCCGCGACGACGCTCTCCGGCTACGGCGGCGGCGCGCGCGTACAATATAATATACAGCGCAATAATACCTAATATATTGCGGCGGCGTGTCGCTCGGATGGCGGGGGCGGATCACCGGGGGTCGGGTTCATAAAATCCGCTCACCCGGATCGGCACGGTGCGCTGCTATGTACAGCTGCCTGCAGTGACGACTGCGGAATTGATTAATTTTTAAAATAATATATTCTACATAGCCTCCGGATCGTTGTCTCAGACGCGTATCGTACACAACATCAATAAACACACACACACGCACACACATGTATAATATAAAGATTGCGACGGGCATAAACATCACTGCGCGGGACGTGATACTATGCGTCGAAACGATTCGTTCGGAAATTCATTCACACGACGTACATTATTTGTAGACGCATTGAAAAACCGAAAATAACGTCGCGCACGACACGCGCGTTATAATATTATATAATGTTTTTAACGTGACGGCGTTGGATATTTTCGAAAAACGTCATAGATTTACTACCGTCACCTGGGGGGCACGCACGACGGAGTATCGATTTACGCCGGAGTACCCGTAATGATTAGCGCACGGTGTCAGAGTGCATTCGGAGAGAACGCGCGACGGGCTCGTCTGTGACGATTCGCATTTTCGCGACACTTATATTATGATCTAAAGACCGGATTTACACGCGTTTAAAATTTTAAAATATTATACACTTAAAAAGTTTCAAACATGCATTTAAGAAGCACAAAATTTGCAAAATAATTTTGGTATATTACAGACGTTAATTTATTATAAACTTAAAAATCAAAACATTTATGATGAAAAAAAAAAATCGCAGTATCAATTAAATACAATAATATATTATTATGTCAGTCTGTGTTATGTAGTATTGACGGTATAATGTTAGACAAAGTGATAAGGCACACATATACGATAGGGAATTCAGTGAGGTACCTACCTAACGACTAATAACGATCTACGAAAATGTAACATTATATTATTTTTAAATATATTTTCAAAATAAATGTTTGCGTAATAATAATTGCGTATGAAATTATAAAGTTAAATTAAAACATTTAAATGTATAAGTAATATGCAAAAACATACAGTTTTATGGAAAATATGCAATCACACCCAAATATCCAAAAACATGCGTTATAAAAATTTGTAATACTATTCGTTTCGTTATGATCGATGAAAATCCATTTACTGCGTGTAATCGTTTATAAAATATGGACATGCAATAAATGCAAATCCGGTCTTTACTTATATCAATTATCGTATTATTATTATTATTACTAATAAACGTTCAACACGGCCGGTTTCGTGCTGCCCGTGTTTGTTCGACGACGATTTTGACGAGGAAAACAAAAAAAACATCGATCATTAAACGTCGCGCGAATACTATTCGATCCGGCTTTTGGTCGTTCGAACGGTGGTGAAATCAAAAACGCACGAGTTCCGCCGGCTCGATTGTCCGTCCGACGACGACGACGACGACGACGTATTCAGGCAGCCGCGAGTGAGAGTGTATCGGCGTTTGTTACCCAATATTATTATGTACCGGTGGCTACGCGTTTTTATGGATATTCTAATACGAGTATACACGAGTGTTCTCGATCGCAGTACGACGCCGTGACGAAGCGCGCGCAAAAAGTTCGCGCAAAAACACGGTGTTTTATCGTTAGGGCCCGGATTTAAATGCACTTAAAACCATACAAATATGCTCTAAAAAATAGCCAAAAATGCCCTTAAAAAATTCATTTTTCCACTAAAAAGACCTTAAAAATGAAAAAATGACTTTAAAAATGACATATATTTTTTATATAATTTGTAATTTTTTAAAAATATTAAATTATTTTTAATTATTTTATTTAAAAAAAAAAAAAACTGAAAAATTGATTGATGTTTACTCGCATATGTTCACTGAATCGAAAATTTTTTTTCAGCTGCGACCTTAATATTACAACATTTTACTGAGTAAAATAGTTCCATCTGTTGCAAAGTCGTCTTTTCCGAATTCATTTACGTAGTCACGCTAGCGAGAAGAAGTAGATGATTTTATCTTGGGTATTCTGTAACAGTGTAACACAAACAACACGAGCAATGACCACGACTAACACAAACTGTCTGATTATTTGTGATTTGACCGAATATAGTCAATAATAAATTAAGATGAGACAAAAATTGAATGGAATAATTTATTTTTAGATAATATTTTGAATTGGCTAAATTTGTATAGTACGTATATTGAACATAATAATATATGCATTAAAAACCAACAAAATGACCCAATAATGCTAAAAATGCTCTAAAAATGAAATAAATTATCATCGTATTCTCGCTTTTAGTTTTTCCTATTATTATTATTATTTTTTTTTTTTCGTTTTCGTTCCGTTTTCGTTTACAAGTCTCTCGCGCAAACACACGTTCGTACAGTGCGAGTGTTCAACACTTTTCGGCCTCCGGGGCGCGAGATATGTTGTTATAGAGAGGAGAAACGCAGGGACGACCGGGAAAGGAGGAAAACAAAAAAAAAAAAAAAGCAGAAAACAGAAGAAGAATAAGACACTTTATACTGTGTATAACTACTACTACTACTACTACTACTGCAACGATAAATATATATATATATATGAAGTGAGAGACGGCGGCGGACCGATGGAAATAATCCTTTGTTTGGCCTGCAGCTGATGGACAGGGTCCAGCGCACGTACGCGCGGTAGCCCGTGGGCGTGTAGCGCGGACGGGCGCGACGGAGGGCAGTCGGGGGACTGCCGGAGGGGGGTGGGAGCCGGATAGGGGAGCGCGCGCGGGCGGACGGGAGGTAAAAGTGAGATGGAATATAGCGGTGCGGCGCGGCGGCGAGAGACCTTTTCGCTCTTACCCCCCGCGCCGCGCCACTAGTCCGCACGGTCATCGCCGTCGCCGTCGCCGTCGTCGTCGTCGTCGTCGTCGTCGCCCCGCCGCCGCCGCCGCCGCCGGCCGACGTTCTTCCCGCCGACCCATCCGTCCGGCCGCGAACCCTCCCCATCGCCGCCGCCGCCGCCACCGCCGCCGTCCACCAAGAGGTTCATCTTGTAAATGTGTATCGCAGGGCGCGCGGTAGGAAGCTTTTTCTTGCCCGATCGATAAAGCCCACTGGACAAAGATGTGGTCAGCACAGCAGCGGCGGCGGCGGCGGCGGCAGTTCCCGGCCACCGGCCTTTGTCGCCCCCAACACAATAATCCGTTTTAGCTACCCTTGTACGTGCAATAATGCGTATTTCTATTTCTATTTCTCTTTTTTTTTTCTCGTTTTCGTTCTTTTTTTTTTTTCGCCCTCTCTTCCTCGACATAAAATCAAACTCGACGCGCGCCCGCGCACGCGTTAATGTCGCCTCCACCGCCTCCGTCGTGAGACGTATTTTTTTTTTCTTTTTTCATTTGTTTATCATTATTTTCTTTTCTACACTAACTCGACGTGCATAACGAAATCACACACGAGTAGGCACTGTACAGCGATTGCGTACGTACGTGTATGTGTGTGTGTGTGTGTGTCTGGGGCGTACGCCACCGGGAACCGAATTTCTTTTTTTTTTTTTTATTATTATTAGAGATAAGCCTCGGCAACGTTGGCCATTGGCTGACAATTAATATAGTTTTTTACAAGGTATTTAGTTAGAATAGTAATTTGTTACATGTGTGTTTACAATTAATTTTCAATTTCTATTTCTTTTATAAAGTTAAGTGTTTGCTTGATGGTTGAGACGTTCGTACCTAGTGATTGATAGAGAAATTCTGGAATGTTGTGATTGATTCTGTGATTTGAACCGAATTTCGTTTCATAACTAAACTATATATATATTAACTGACCGCGTTCGCAACTTCCAATATTTTATATTTTTGTGATAAAAAAAAATAAATATTGTCGTTTTATTACGCGCCGCCATCACACGGCATCTAAGGCGTTTGATAAACGTATTTCGATTTGAGTATTTTTCGTCATCGGAAAAAAACGATTTACAGTTTCGACGAAAATTTTAGTGACGAGATCACCGTCATCACGATTCAATATCGTTATCGTTATTATTATCATACGTACGCTCTACCGGCACTGGTCGATTCGATAGCGTTGATATCGTGCGTTTGTAAACCGTACTCGTATAGAGTACGTAGAATACGTTTATACACACGCACAAACCCACGACACTTATTAATTCGACGTGTGCATTTATGACGGACACGAATCGTTGTCCCCTTTCTGCCCACCCGACCATATATCGTGATTTTATTAATTAAATTAATTCTCCGACGATCCTCGTCGTAATTTCATATTAGTTTCGTGTTTTTGTAATAATACTTGCAACGCAAATACTGTTAAACTGATTGTATTACATGCTCGAGTTACCTGTCCGAAACGGAAGCCGAGTTAAAGCTACCCGCTGTCTAAAAAAAAAAAAAAAAATAAATAAATAAATAAAAAGGGGAGAACATCAAAGGTAAATCGTCCACAAATGTTTATATATATATAAAGGTTAAATTTAACTGCCAAACCCACATGAGCCAATTCACGTTTCGGGATTTCATTTATCCGATGAAAATATCAATCCGACCTTAAAGAACGCAATCTCCGTAGTATTATTTCTGTCAATTACACGTATTGATATATTCCTAATAAAATTATAGGCGTACGGTTTATTAGTTTATATATATATATATAAACACTGCTGCGGTGAAAAACGTATATGCGTAAACGACGAAAGAGCTTCAAAGAAGTCGTTTATTTATTTGTTTTTTTTTTCAGAGGTTTTATTCGTTTGACGTTATACTTTAAAAACTGAACACGTTATTAAAATCCAAGTTTTGTTTAAGCACAACATTTAAAAACAAAAATCAAAAATACCGACCGATAAAACTATGGACGATCGAAAGTGAAACATTACTACGTGTGTGATTAACCGGTATTATCAAAATATGTATATGTATGATCAAATTGTACGCATAGACACAAAACCTAAATTTGAAATAAAGTAACACTTGGAAAATTACGGTAAGTTACCTATAACGGTCGAGTCACACGACCGTCACAGAGTGCTTTATTTGACGCCCTTACTTTCCCTTTTATATTTTACAATAATCTTTTTGTTTTATATTTACTTAACCTAATTAAACATATTTTTGTTTACCATGCATATGGTCAAGCGTCGTGATATTGTTATTAAAATTTATACGAGTTAATATTTCGAAATGCTTATTAGCTGTTTTTTATATTATATTTATTCTAGTATATTAAGTATTACAAACGTCGTTTAGACATTTTCGTGTTCGTTGCCTAATACTACAGTAAATTATAGAAATAATTCGCGTGAAAAGTACCAAAATGTTACCGCGTATATTATATTTGATGGTGTGTAGGTGTTTCAAAAGTTTTAATTTTCGGATGGATAATGGAAACGAAAATGAGAAATCGAAATACGTTTCACCGCTATACGCACAGACACAGACACATACGATATTATAGATTATTATACGCCAACGGTATGCTTTGTTTATATATATACACACACACACGCTTGCGCAATAATATAATACACGTCACATAAACTACACGCATTTAAGCTGGCTTGATGTAGCGCACAGCATCATTAAACTTAATGGAAACAGGGACGGTTGTGGATTAATGGGATGATTAATTTTCAGAGTATAGAACGGCTGTGTGTGTGCGCGCGCGGGCCCGCGTATACAAGGGGTTTAAAAAGGATGACCATCATCACCAGCACCACCACCGTATACCGTGTATATGGTATATATATATATATACTCTATACTCGAGCGCTGTGTGCAGTGTACCTATATATACATGTATGTGTGTGTGTGTGAGTGTGTTTGTGTAATACGTTTTCGTAGAGGAAATTTTCGCGAAAACAAACCGACTGCCACCGTTCGCACACTCACACACACACACACACACACACACACACACACACACACACACACACACACACACACACACACACACACACACATAAATACTAAGAATACACTAAATACGTGATGATGAATGTACACAGTGTATAAATACGGACGTGTTTCCGAGAACCTACCGTATTCGTAAGTCCACGCATACACACACTCACACACACATGCAGGGAATGTACGCGTAAAAGCACGGTATTTGCAGGCTAAAGTCCGGCATTGTTTTCTGTCGCGCTCGCGACGTATACGTTTGACGGCCGTCGTGGTGTTAGTAGGAATATGGTTAGTCGTATACGTGACGACCGGTTATACCACGGGTTCGGTTCATGGTCCACGGCACACCGTCCGCGCCCGCGCCGATCCCTTTGCGCGCAAAAAGTAACCCACCGCCGCCGCCACCGCCGCCACGACCATTTGGAGTTACGCCAGTAAATTTATAACACACACACACACACACGTAGACAAGACATAATGAACGCTATTAAAACTGACCACAAACTTACTCCTCACCCGGCCGCCTCCACAACCATTCGGTGTGTGTGTGTGTGTGTGTGTGTGTGTGTGTGTGTGCGTGTGTGTGTGTGCGCGTATGCGTATACCTACCCCTGTCCGCCCACCGACGCTTATAGTCTTTGAACATTGTGCGCACGACGTTACTTGATTGAATATACGACTTAGTTCGGTTAACGAGACCGCTATGCCCCCGTGTATCCTGCCGCCGTCACCGCCGCCGACGGTCGTTTTCCTCGCGCGCGCGTTTCCACCGCCGCCGCTCCTTCCGCTTCTCGTCCGCCGCAATATCATCCCCTGGACCACTCGTCCGCCGGCCGCCGACTCCATCACGCCCCTCTCACCGCGGCCGGGTAAAACGGTTGCCGCCACCGCCGCCGCCGCCGCCGTTTTAATAATGTAATTCTGTTGGCGGCGGACGGACGGACGGACGGGCAATTCTCTTCATAAACGTACGCACGCGCATCGACGGCACCCCGGTCCCTCCACCTCCACCCCGATTTCCTTGTTTCAGCAGATTATACACGCGCGCACACACACACACATATACTATATATATATATATATATATATATATATATACTCACGCACACCCTGCAAACGACGAAGTAGTTAGAACCAGCCAACCAATCCTTTAACGCGTACAAATTGTTCGTTAGCCGTGCATTAATAACATCGGATTCTTATCCCCTCCGTCCGTCCGTCCCCTCGACATCTTCGGCCCGACGCCGCAACGGTCGCCCGTACACGTACGTAGTACGGTCGCCGGCCCGCCCCTCCCCCCCGTGTTACCGCATACCACGTCCACTATACGCGGTATCCCTGCCCGGGTGTATACCTACGCGAAACGCAATGCGCGCGCAACACGCTAAATTATAACAATATTATTCGCAATGTCCTTTGCCGCCTCACCGCGCCCACCCGCGTCGTCGTTGTCGCCTCTCCGACGGACCACGTCTCGTCGACTTTGTTCGCCTCACGATGGTTTTTCGAGTGTCCGATAGTGTAAAACGTGAGTTTAACGTCCGAACGTTTGGACCGAGAAGAAGTTGGGAAACGCGTCGCCCTTGTAATTATTATCGCTCTGTAAATGCAAATACGACGAGCGCGCGTGTTGAACGCACATCGGATATCAATCGATCGCGTGAAGGGCGTGCTCGGTCGTTTTTTTCGCAGCAGTAGAGTTGTTTACAGACGCGAAATCATACACGTCAAGTCGTTTTACATGAGCCGTCGGCCCACTCGTTTATTCATAAATGATATAATATATCACGAAATATCCACGAACCGAACTTTTATGAATGTACCGACTTAATTATATACATACAGTCAGAGGCGGATTGAGGGGGGGAGGAGGCTTGCTTGCGATATGGAGTACCCACCGTTCCGCGTATTTTTATTAAAAATTACTCATAATTTGCCAAGTGGCGAATTTTTGGTACGGGCTACCAGAACGCGCGATTTAGTATTAAAAGCGGAAATAAATCTTTGGAAAACCAAATGGAATAGTGTAGAAACAAATATCCCGCATGCTGCTGTTACTGCATCACTCCCATACTGAGAAGAATATTTTCCAAACATCAAAATCCTATAACAATTATTTGCTACGCTTTCTCACTGCTGAAAGGACATTTTCTACCTTAAGGAGATTAAACAATTATACGCGCTCTACAATGATTGAGTCTAGACTTAACGGTTTAGCTTTATTCAATATTCATAAAGATAAACATATAGATATTGACTTAGTTGTCGATCTATTAACTAGAAAAAAGAAAAGAAGAATGCAATTAGAAAACAGGTCAATATAATTGTACATGGTTTAAATTATATTATTTTACATTCTATCGTTATGTACCTAATTATTAAAATATAATATATGTTAAATTGTTTATAAGTTTTATATTACTTATTCATGTTTAAGTACTAAATTTTTATTGTTTTTCCCCCCAAATCGTAAATAATAAGTAATTTAGGACTATTTTTATTAACAAACTAGTACCTACTTAAAAAAAAAATCCTAGATCCGCCATTGCATACAGTTGTCATAATCACGATATTGTATATATATATATATATATATATATATATATATATATATATATATATATATATAAAAAAAACACATAATATACCATGACAGATTACACTGTTTAAGCTTGATAAATGCATTTTGTTTAAAAAAGATAAATTTCGAAAATGGTCTAGAAAAAAAAAGTGATCCAAGACAAATAAAATACCGTATTGATCGAGCGGTTGAAAAATTGTCAGTCAAAAACAGCACTGAAACGTATGAGATAACGAATAGTATACTCCGATGATAAATATTTGTTTGAATACAATAAATACTTGTTTGTGTGACATGAGTAGTAGTACGACTGTAGTGCTGAAATTGATGGATGTAAATGAAGACCGGGTCCCGTAAATGTTCTCCGTGTGGTGTGTGTTTGATGGGAACCCGATTAGATTACAAATAGAATTACAGTCGAATAATATTGCAAATAAAATTCTTAAAATAATTTATCATGCCTAATGGAGACCATGATATCGGTATTTGTGGATCAAACACGATTTGGTGTACATAAATTACACTAATATTTCTAAACAAGTAAGAAAATGTGTTACGAATGATGAATATAGTATAATTTATCATTTTCAAAAACCGAGATCACAAACGGATTCGTAAATATTTATATTACATTCTTGGGATATTGATTTTCGACCGTACATTATGAAGTAAAAACCAATTAAATTGATCATAACATAGTGCATGTTTCAATTATTGATCATACTACAAACATTACAAACTATCGAGAGTCAATAACCTCGATCGATCGAAATCGTAAATATCGTCATTATTTATGTCTGACATTGGCTGTAGCAGTATAAGCGCTATACTATAAAAACAACAACAAGTCTTTTTCCGATTTCGTAGCACGGTTTTACGCCCCCGGCCGACCGCCGCCGCGCCGTTGAGTTTGTCGTGTCGTATGCATAAACGTATTTACTTATATCATTATTATAATACACAGCCACGCGTATACACACTATGATATATAATATGGCGTTGTAATAGACGGGTAAACAGAGCGAATAATAATGCCCGAAATAGGGACGCCGTATAATGGCGAATAATAATATCATAGTGAAATAATATATACACACAATAGTGAGATTGATAACCGCGACATATCGATTTCGTTCCAGTGCGAATTTATTACACCGTCGTCCGACGAGGTGCTGTTGCTGCAGCCTACACACACACACACACACACACACACACACACACACACACACACACACACACACACACACACATTTCAGTGTAGCGCGAAGAACTGTCGATTAGAAAGGGCCCGCGCCCTTCCTCGTCGTATTTGTTTTCAAGCAAATCAACGGTAGACATGCGACATATTATAACATTTAGAGCACATCTAATCTGTATAAATTATGTCTCTGAATACGAATGACGAATCGGAAAGAATCGTATAACTCGAATAGTTTGTCGTGATGGTGTGCGTATTACAACGATGCGTTTTTCAAATCAGGCACCGCGACGATATGCCGTGACGGTGTCAGAAAGAATAAGAACAAGATCGGTTTTACAGGTTCAAACCGCTCACGAAATTGAAAGTTTAACCGACGTATTTTTTGAATTCGCGTAAAACTGTTTTTTCTACTTTTAAATCCACTCCGCAAAATAATTCCGACTACGCGACTGGGCAGTTGTTATTTATTTATCTTTTTTTGTTTTTTTTTATCAATCGAGTACCGCAGACCCTTTTAATCTCCACTCCATTATCAATACTAACTGCATCGTCGCTTTAAAAATTATTTTAAGTTTTATTTTGGACGCTGGTTTTATTATATAGTACCTACCTAACTTGTTTTATTATTATTATTATTTTTTTTTTAAATTAAATTATAATTTACTTTTGTATAATCGTTGAGCTGTATTAGTTGTAACTTAAATCTATCAATTAAAAAAAAATAATAAAAGTACCGCAAACGTCGTTTGGCGCGGCCAGGTGAAGAGAGCGGATTCGGGCTCGTGTAAGTACTTACCGTCACGTCGATGTGCCGTACACTGACAGTCGTCCGGCTGCACGGCTGTTCACTCGGACGCGGATCTGAACGATTATCCTCCGATTTCCGTGAGCATCGCTAAAACGTCACACGGCCCTGCATTATGACGCGTATAAGAAGCGCGATGGTTTTCGTCCAAAACTCGACGAGACGCGCGGTTTGTCACGAATAATATGCAGACTGCGATTTTTCGCATACGTTTTTTTTTCGTAAGTCTCGACCTTCTCCGTTCTAATATGCCACTAAATAGATGTAGGTTTTAGATATTTTTGAAAACTCATGTGATAAATTATTGGAACTGTATGAAAATTTCATTGATCGTTTCCGTCACTCTTGTAATAATCCAGAAGGATTGACAACTTGTTCAATAGCAAACAAAATAAATATTTGCGATAAATTTATAATTTAAAATATAATCAGTGTTGATGTATTGATTTCATATGAATTAATCTGTAAAAATAATTTGTTTAGGGAATCATACACAGGCGCAAAATATACAATGATAAAGCAGTTTAACGGAACCGAAGAATTAAACAGACTATTATGTATTGGGTCTATTACCACTTGCAGCTCAATCGTACACCAGTTATGGTGCCATATATCTAATATGCCACTAAATAATATAAAACCACTAATATACAAACAAATTATACGCCCAGCCATTTTTTACGGTATTCAACTTCCGCAAAAAAAATCAAAAATTTCCATCTTACAATCCTTCCAATCAATAATTAACCTACGGATATGATAACAGGCGCTCCGTGGCATATCAGTAACCACACTCTCCACAAAGACCTATCTTACGTATTTTTCAAATTATTATAAATGTACATTTCAAACAACTTTGTCCGACCGCACGAAATACGTCTCGCGCCTGGTGGTGATATTATTTTATTTTTTTCATACAAATATTTTTCTTTTTATCTATTTTCGTGTATTGCTGTTTTTACCTCATTATCGACGATATTGCGCGTATGTTGCAAGAATTATCAGATGAAGAATTAGGAGATAATTTTGAAGATTTTGATAGTGACACTGATCTTAGTGACGAAAATATTGTTTACGATAATCTTGATGGTGATTCGGAACAGAATATTTCGGATGAAGAAGTAGAAGCAATGTAAAATAATTTGTCAGACATGTAATGACGAAAGTTTATCAGACTAGAATTCGATTATTTATTTATTATTTGTTTATTTTATAATGTATAATTGTATACTGTGTTACTTTTATTTAGCAAGAAATAAAAAAAAAAATCGTGTTTTATTCACAATATTGAAATTATCATAAAAAATTATACGAGAAACTTGTTTAAATCCATAAAATATTATACAAATAAGAGTAGAATGTTTCAAAAAAATATATCTATCAAAAATAATTTATTTATCCTTCGTTTTAATTAAATATATATGAAAAGCATCGTAATACACAATAGCGCGCCAGCCAAAAGGTTAAAAAAATGTACCTATTGTAAAAAGTGTACAGATTGGAATATTATTTTCTTAATAATAATAATAATAATGAAAAAAAAAAGTCTCGAACCGAAAAGTCCCGTCCGATCGCAAACAGTACGGCGTGTACGAAATATACGAGTGCGGATCTGTGCGTTAAGTTTATCGTTTCGATCGACAGTATAATAGTACACGCGGACGGACGAGGCGTGTGACGCGGGAATATGTTTCGTTTTGGCGTCAAACGCCTCCGTCCGCTCCTCTCCCCGTCGCGGAGGCGTCGAAATAGTACGAAAATCGCCAAATCGCCGTCGACACGGCGCGGCGACGCGGTAAAAATGATACGAAAACGATGTCGTCTGCTGCAGCGTATAACGCATTATCATATTATTATATGGACACGACGTGTGCGCACCCCTCACGTGTCACGCGCGATCGATCCTCGTCGTTTGTATCGGAAGTGTCGGCGACCGAGAAAACAAATGAAAAAAAAAAAGAAAAAAAGAAAAGCATTTTTCCCTCACCGCGCCGGTAAATGATATATGGTTACTATGTGCCAAGGTATGTATTCTATATATTATATATAGTATATATACGTGCGAATGACGAGACCGTTTCCGCAGCTATATAATGTATACGATCCGATGGCGGAGGCCTGCAGCAGACGCCGGCGTCGGTCTTGGGTTTATACTCTCTCCGTAGCTATAAACTATCATTTTTTCCTCTTTTTTTTTCATTTCCTTTACTTTCATTTATTTTTTATTTTTTATTTTTTAAATGAATTTGTTTTAATTAAAAGAGAGAAAAATGCGGACCGAATAATATAATAAGAACAATAAAAAGAAAAGATAACCCCCTCCCCCCGGCCCCGGTGCCGTTGTGTATATAACACTGCCCGCCGAGAAGGAATGGTAGTTATATATACATTTTCTGTTCGTTTATAATTTCCATATTAAATAAGGAAATTTAAAAAAAGTAAGTTAAGCGTCTATAGGGATTTCATTATTTCTCTTTCGCCTTATTGTGTTTTCAGCTTCTCTCCCCCACCCCTCTGTCCCGCGCGTTCGCCCCCGCCGAGACGATAGAATCTCGGAAATTTCCACTTGTAATTTAACATTTATTTAAAAATAATACCCACCGCAATGGCAGAAGCAGCGCTGGCAGGAACAGCAACAAAAATAACAACACGGATAAAGTACAATGACAAAGACGTTAATAAAAAAAATCCCATTATTTCTCCTCATAACTAATTCCTTCCGTGGGCCTTTTTAAACGAAAACAAAAGAAAATTTACTTCCGCCGGGTATTTTCCCTCCGTCATGGCCGCACCGTCGCTGTAGCAACAACAAAAGCAATCAAGTTAGTTTATTTTATTCTTATTAGGATTTTAATTTTTTCCTGTTATTTTTTAAACACAATAATGACATTCATCCCTAATAATTGCATTTTTTTTTCTGCTTTTTCATTCGGTTTTTATTCTTTCGTGTTTCGTATTCGGTTTTTTTTCTGTTTTTTGCCGTTTTTATATGCCGTGCGCTATACGACTTCTACCCGCCAGACTTCGTGCACAATAATAATGACAATAATAGTATACATCACCGAGAGTAGGTAAATTACAATATCTGCGTAAAATATAAATGACGTTGTAGTTATATTGACTCAAAAAGCATCATTATTCCGACCATGAGTGACAATCATAAAAAAAAAAAAAAATCGAATCTCCTATTGTTATGTCGTATGTTGCGACGAACATGCGATTCTCCCCTCATGCAAATAACTTGAAATCATGGTATTTATTATTCATACACATGGTCGGGCGTTATGTCACGTGTAAAATTGAATTCGGAAAAAGTTTTTTCAATTATATAAAACAGACATTTCATTATGGAAATTATTTTAATAAAAAAAAAAAAAAAGAAAAAAAATAAAATAAATAGAAATAAGAAAAGAACTCATTTTTGTATTATAAATAATAATACGGAATTAAATTTAAAACCGGGTGACGATTTATATAATATTACCGTTTCACGTGTGAATGCATTGATTTACCTGATATTATTTCATGTGTACGGTTCGGTGACGTTACGTGTTATCGATTTATTTTTTCTATTACGAACAAAAAGTATTTTGGAAAACGGACACTCTTACAGTTGGAAATTTTAATCGAGACAATTGTTTGAAAAATTAACGATTTCACGGATAAATGAAAAACATTTCAAGAGTAACACGTCGTGCATTTGTAAACCCAGCTTTTTAATGACCACTTAACGTTTCATATTATAATGTCCTACATGTTTCCGACTCGACGTGTCGCGATGCCTTTGATTATAATAATTATTTAGATTTATTCGAACGGTCTAATAGCAGGGGTCGCCAACCTTTTCCAACAAGTGAGCTACAATCCACATTTGAAATCTAGTGATCAACTTAAATTTATTTAGATTTTAGGAACATTATTTAGGTTTTTATTATATATTTTATTCAAGATTCCGAAGGTGTTTGTTCTCGTTTTTTTTTTTATTTATGAGATTTCAACATTAAATTATAATATCTCGACAATTGTGTACATTATCTTAGTGATGATGAGTTGGTAAAGTTCACACTCTTACATTAGGAGGCCTGATTGTAGAATAAAATTTAGCGTATGAATGATAATAGTGACATATTGTCGGTTGAAAGAGCGTCAGTAAGGGAAAAATTAGTACCGAAATTGGGAAAGAGATTATCTAGTTGGTTTCTTTGAGTAGAGAGAGATGGACAATTTAGGAGAAGGTGTTGGAAGTCACAGTATTCTCCACTACCGTTAGGTAGGGGACAATACGTTCTACTGTTGAGTCCCAATCAGGGACTGGTACCCTTTGGTTTTTTCGGTTATGGTTCTGGTTCCGGAACTCAATTTTTTCATTTAAAAGTTCCGGTTCTGGTTCCGGTTTTTGAAAAATTCAAAATAAGAGTTACGGTTAGGGTTTCGGTTTTATAGGGTTCCAAATGTAATTAAAAAAAAAAATATATATTGTATGACACAAAATAATTGTACATGTGTTACCAATCAACAATATCGGTGATTCCATCATGATGTGTATTGTCTACGAATTAGGTATACAAAATATATAGGTACAATTTATTTTATTTTTATTTTGCATATGACACATCGGCTTAGTTATAAAATATAAAATGTTAGTTGAAATACAATAATTTAGACAGAGATACGTTAAACTATGATGATTAATTAGCATTAATTTAAAATATATATTAAATATATTATATACAATAACCATTCACAAGTCAATGCAAATAATTCTTAAATTGTCATGGTATTATATTATAATAATATTCCATAATTATAAACAGAGTAGGTAATACGGTACAAAAATACCAATTCATTCATGAATGAATAAATGTATATCTGAAAATAATATATACATTGCTATATACAAATAATAATTTGTATTGTTAATGCCCTAGACTCTAAGCAATAGATATGGCA
This sequence comes from Therioaphis trifolii, assembly GCA_027580255.1. NCBI lineage: Eukaryota > Metazoa > Arthropoda > Insecta > Hemiptera > Aphididae > Therioaphis > Therioaphis trifolii. The sequence continues at coordinate 67,248,568 of CM050405.1, read as the reverse complement.
TATAATAAGTGATTCGAAATAACATTCTTTAACTCCACCGCTATATCGCAATCAATGCTGGCTCAAGTTAAAAGCAAGTGAAGAAAAATACATAAGTTGAGGTATTCCCTACTAAGATATTATAAAAGTATAAGAGTTAAACTAAAAACCAATTTTTTTTTTCAATATTTAATCATTATTTTTTGTGAAACCTGATATTTTTCATCTTATGTATAGGTTCCGGTTCGATTCTGGTCATTTCAAAATTTTAAAATTCGGTTCCGGTTCTTAATATTTTAGGGGTTTTCGGGTTCCAGAACCGGTTCTTTTCGGTTCGGTTCCAGTCCCTGGTCCCAATTTAAAAGAGTGGTGTGGTAGTAGGCTTTGACCAGTGCGTATTTTGTAAAGTTTATTAGGTTACGTTATATTATCGTATCATATTAAGAGTATAAGACACGTCGTATGTGAACAACTGAAAAATGGTAATAACAAACTAGTTCGATAACTGTAATCTGTTACAAATAATATACAAGAGAACGCGATCGGCCGATATTGGTAAAATAAGCATTTACTGAGATCGACCAACGGTCCTAAAATGATCGACTGGTTGGCGACCCCTGGTCTATAGGGTTTGGGGTATTCAGTGTAAACCTAAAAAACCGTACGACCACATTGTTCATGTGTTCAACGGCTCGCCGCACCGAGTAATCAAAACTATTTCGCGATAGCTGCACAATACAATATATTCTTAAAAATATTAAAGTTCGTTATTCAGTGTCATGTCGGCGTCGGCGTGGACAAAACGCGACTTTTATGGATGATGGCCGACCTTTCGCCGAGAGAGTAAATTGAATAATTTTATTAATACTTGTAATTTTTTATTTATTTTTTTCTAATATCTGCGATCAGGGAAAAATATGTTAATTCCACGTGATAACAATATCGTAACGTTAAAACGGGCGTACGAGAGAGAATCGTCCATTGCGTTTTATCTTTGACAAAACGTTTTTCTCGTTTAAATTATTCATTAGAATTTATCGATTTCGGGTTCGTACACGACAAACACGATATTAATAAAAGTACACGCGGGGCTATTTTGTTATCAAACGCAGGTAAACGGCTAATACACGCTTAATATATATTTATTCGGTTCGTTGTTGCAGCACGCCGGTGTTTGACACGCGGCCCGTACGGCGCGGCGTTTGAAATTGAAACACACCGTTTTTACTCGTAACTCGACGTTCCGTTCTTTTTTTTTATTTTTTCCGAAAGATCGTCCGTGGCGGCGGATTAAAAAGAATAAAATATATTATACGCACATACATACATGTATATGTTTTTGATGAAAAGTGATAACTATAAAGGATAATAAATGTAAGAGAACAGAAGCGCAATAAAAAAAAAAAAAAAAAAAAAAAAAAAAACATTTTCTATTTTCCAAATGTGCGTTTCGATCTTATACGTATGTTGTAATATATATAAATTTATATGTATGAGTGTGTCTGTATACTCATGTTTGTGTGTGTGTGTGTGTGTGTGTGTAATAACAGCAACAAAAGCTCCAAACGTTATATTTCACACGCACCCGTATCTGAAAACCCCGCTTTTGCCTTCCCCTCCCATCCCATCCCCTGCACCCGTCTCGTCCTCCACCGCCCTCGCAGCAACACGACTACCACATCCGGGGTTAAATCCTTGAAATTTATACCGGCAGGTTGAAACGGAATATAAAAGGCAATGGCCGCGCGAGCGCGCGCGCCCGAAGCTTTCACGGAATATTGCCCATTTTCTTTGTACGGCTATTGAAGGCGAACACCGCGGCGCGGAGCGGAGGCCGGTCATTAATTTTATTTATGGACTATAAGGACCGTAGCAGTTTAAACGGCACGGGAGAAAAAAAAAAAAGGGAGGAAAAAAAAAAGGAAAAACCTGACGTTATATTCCTTCGATCCCGAGTGTAAAAAGTATATACTACACCACACCCACTCAAATATCATACACTGCACGGACGTTCGAGCGGCGCGGCGGCGGCGGCGGCGCGACGGACGCGGCCGCCATTGTTATCGGTGTTATTTTATTTTTATTTTTTTTTCGCGAAAAACGTTTTTCGATCTTTTCCTCTCGTCCCGCGATCAACCTCCTCGCCACCGATCGATATAAAATATAATACATACGCCCGCGCGCGTGCGTGCGTGAGTACCGCGGCGAATACCGTTCGTGCACGTTCATACATTCGGCGTATGATACCGTGGCTTTACGTCGTAGGTACCGGTCTGGACACGTGTCGTTTTCGACTTTGTCTTCATTCGATATCGAACTTTTTTATTCGTGAATACAATACTATTTATTTACCGTTATTATTATTTCGTTTTATAATATTAATAACTCTGTGGTATGTATAAATCCTTGTCTTTTAAGTATCTATAAAGCACTAGTCAATATTTAAAGTTGGTTGAGTTTTACGGTGGGTTAAGGCAGTATAAATTTTGAAAATTTCGTATCGAACGCAATTTTCTGTGGTTAAGGCCACCTTATTGGAAATATGTTATACACTTAAATTCACACAACATGAAATTACTATGTAATTATTTGTATCGGTTTATTTGTAACCTTTTTTTCTAAACTTAACAAAAAGAAACAAAAACCAAATCACTTTTAATAATATAACAATAGTTCTAATATAATGTAATAACCAACTAGCATACCAGGTTGGGCCACCCCGGTTCTAAAATTATATTTTATAATCATAACTAAATATTATTTAAATATTAAATAAACGTTTTATCACATCGAACAAAATCTGATTGTTTGTGGGTTAGGCCGTTCTGGTTCGGTGTGCGCCTAATATAATACGTACGGGCGAAAATCGCGTCGCCGAGCAATACCGTGTTTTTTGCATATTACATCGGATCGCTTTCCGGCCCGACACTGATCGAAATCGATTTGTTTGCCCGAGACGCTGTCGATTGACGATAATGTTATACGGGCGTGCGACGCGCAATATTATTTTTCATCATACAGACAGCGGCAAATCGAACACTGCCTGCAGTCGGATACCGGCGGCGGCGCGACGGTGTGTCTAGTCGACGTCGTCGTGTGTACTCGGCGAAAAATGCGCCGCGCCATTTGCCATTTGTGTCGAGATGTTTTCTCTTAATCGAAACGTTTTCGACGTTCGAGAGAAAAAAAAGTCCCATCGTCACGGCACACACGTACATATTATAGTTTTTTTAAATTATTATTTAAAAGAATATGTACAATCTGTATACATTGATAATACAATAAATAAACTTTATGAAGGTGGCAATGACATGAAAGCTTGAAAGAAGCGAGTGTCCAGTGACGCCACTTCAAAACTCGTGACTCATTATTTTCTTCGGCGCTTTCCACTATCGCACAATCACAACCCAATTCCGCACAAAATGCCTAACCCAATACCGCACAAAAAATGGAACACAAAATTGAAAAAATAATTTATATTTATTATTTATATCAATAGTAGGAAAAAAAAATAATAATTAAAAAACTAATTCAATTTAGATTTGTTTGGTGATGATACAATACAAACAAAAATGAATTATATTGGTTTAAAATTTAGACCTGTTTTTTTCATTTATTACATATATAAAATACATACAATATTTATTTATTTATTTATTTATATACAACAATAATATTAAGGAAAAAACATATATACGTAACGACGGTTCGACGCAACGGTTTGAAAGTCAAAAGTTAACAAACTGCAAATTTGTTCATTGTGAATAGAAGAATAAGTATATTATGCAATAGATACGACAGTAGATAAAATCGAGAAATCCGAGAGGATACAAAAAATAATGGCCTGATAATAATAATATGTCTGTATCGTCAACCGATAAACCTGTGTGCGCGGTAATGGCCTGTCAAGTATTTTACAATTGTGCGGTTTTGTCCCATTCGTATTTTGTGTCTTTATGCAATAACGGGTGATGCCCATTTTCTTAATTATTTAATAGGTCTCTTGGCCAGTGACGTTTTAAGTGGCGTATTGGGGTTGGTCGGGTTTGATAAGGATTGGAGGTTGGAGATCAGAGGATTTGGATGATTCATTGTGGCTGTATGTAATTTTTTTGTTGTACTGAGAAGCTACTTCAGGAATTGTTTGTATTTTTAGGTCTTTGAGTAGAGACTGATTGCTGACGAACCATATGGAGCGCCTGTGATATTTCGTAGGTTTATAGATTGGAACGATTGAAGTTTACTAATATTTGACTTTTTGGCTGCTCCCCATATTTGGATGCCGTAAGTCATGGCTGGTCTAATAATTTGTGTATACAGTTGGACTTGGTTTACTCGAAGTTGAAGAGATCGGGAAAAAAGTTCGAGTTATCCAAAAATTCGAATTATTTTTTTTCTATTGCTATGTGTTTATTATAAATAAAGTAATGTAATAAAACATATTTACTATGTATTTATTTATGAATTATGTATAATATGTATTTATGTAGTATGTATAAACAAAAATGTGGTTGGAAAATTATTTTAAAAAGGTATTTATTTATTTTTTTTGATTTTTGCTGTGAATATCGTAGGGTTTGTAATGAATTTTTCTATTTTATACAAAGATGATTAATGAGCAATCACCGTATTTTATTGATAAATGAGGAAAATATCAGAATATTATAATATTATTATAACTCAAATTCGAGTTAAACAAGATTTTTTTACATTGTTTAAATAGGAAATTCTAGGGACCGGAGTATTAGTTCGAAGTATCAATGATTTTGAGTTAAAGAAGTTCCAGTTAACCTAGTTCGTCGCAATAGGTTGTTCAAGGTATGAAGGCGTAGGTTCAGAGATTTACGTTTAGTGTTTATGCGATGTGCCCAGTTGAGTTTTTTTTTATCAGGGTGGATGCCTAGGTATATTTAACATTAAACGTATATTTATGTATTTATTTAAATCGTATACACGTACGCAAAGAACACACCATATCGAACGTGACCGATTTTCAGTTCGTTGATAAATTGTCCGACGACGCGTCGCGGTAACAGGGCGCAGAACGATTCGGATCTGTACTCCGTAACGCGTATATAATATGCTGAATCTGGAATCATATTAAAAGAAGAATTTCTTCAATTTATATCATTTTTTAATCAGAATTTTAACACATTCTCAAAGAAAAGTAACCCAGAACCGGCAGAACCTCAAAGTATTGATGATAGTTCAGCAGAATCTAATGATAATTTTGAAACTTTCATATCAATTTTTAAATTTTCATGTCAATTTGAAAAAAAGTAGGTTGCTGCAGTTGTCCACCACATATTTTGGAATATTTATATAAATATAATTTACATACATCTTCATTTTCGAACTTCTACTTTACATGCAACTATATTCTAACCCTCTCCTGCATTTAATAAAACTGTGAACGAGTGTTTTCTAAATTAAAAGTAATTAAAAACAGATTGAGGAGTACTATGAAAGAATAATTATTAGAATCTTTAATACTGATTAACGTAGAATCGGATTTGATTCCAGAAAAGGACATAATTATAGATGAAATTGGAAAAAGTTCAGGGTTACTGAGTAATTTATTAATTTTTTAAATAATTTGAACTTCAGTATGTTTTGTAAAATAAAACAATTTTAAATTAATTTTTAAACAATTCATTTTTTTTTTGTAGTAAAAAAGGTATAAAATTATTATTTTGAAGTAACATATATATATATATATATTTTTTTTTTTTTATTTGAACTTAGATCACAAACACTTTTTCCATATTTTTATAAGGTATCAAAGACGTAATTTATTGAAAATAAAAATTGTAATATGATGTCGTTTGTTTATATTGATCATATCAATTTAAGGCCTCTTAAAACTTACCCACCTGGGCCTTCCAGGCCTCAGTCCACCCCTGACTACGATACGTACAACGGTCTCGTGGAACGCGCTCGAACGGGGGGCTGTATTGTACGCGCTCGCACTCATTCATGTCCGAGCGCACTCGATGAATTAAGTCTAGACCGTTGTCGTGCTCGAGTACGTAGGCGTAGTACAATGGGTACACTGAGGGTACACTGAGAAAACTTTGAAAACGTAATCACTGCCGCACGTCCGCGACTCGTACGTTTGCAGGGCGAACTTGGGAACTTCGAGTGAAGTTATGGTTTCACTAAAACGCGATACAGACCGGTAAGGCGACTGCGCATCTACAAATAACACGAAATGGTTACCAGGCTTTTTTTCGAAGACGTCACCTCCCTCTCAGCCATAATCATACAGTAATATTTGTTTCACGATCCCAGAAATACGTCATAATACAGTAGAACCTTGGATAACCCTTAGGCACCTATCCAAATTTTCATCTAGATAAGATAAAAGATAAATAAATATTGTTTAGATGAAATATCTAGATAAGTCTCAACACTGGCGCTTACGCTTAGCGACAGCCATCTCGCGCGCCCTTTGTCGGCAAAATATCTGATCACCATCATCCACCATCGTCCTTGTCCGACGTTCAGGGAGTCCAGATATCGTTGAACTTACATAATATCCTATCGTTGTGCATATATTCGTATTTAGATTTCTGTATATGACATTCGTTATTTTGCACAATTGAGTCATAAGTCCCCCCCCGATCCCATTCGATGGCAAATAGTTTATTTGAGTTATTTTAATACACAAGTCTGTAATTCATATTCGTCTCTTTTCGGTCATTTCACATGAATACAGTACATTTCTACCATCCTATTTCGGAACCAATAATAATACAACAAAGTGATGCCCAACCTTTTTTCTTCGGCGGGCCACTTTGGTAAACAATTATCTTCAAGCGGTCCACAAAGTAAAAAGCACGAAAATAATTTTACGTATTAGACTTGTTCTCATACCTTATATTGCCTGTTGAAGAGATTATGGATTGAGGTACACTTCGTAGGTACTTAGTAGGTCAACTTTGAGGATATTAACATTTAAATTTCAACCAGACTATTCATTTTTAGTTAAAGATATACAAGCTCAAATTTCACATTAAAAATAAGCGTAAAACATTTTTATATAGTTATTAGTTTCATCACTATCATAATTATTGTGTTTTTGCAATATTTATTTTAAAAAAATTGTGTTTTTTTTTAAATTGTTTTTATTTTAGAAAATTTGTAAAGGGACCGCACAGAATACCTTCGCGGGCCACACGTGGCCCGTGGGCCGCGGGTTGGGCACCAATGGACTATACGACAAACTCGTTTGGCAAAAGTGCCGTTTCGGTGTTTATTTATTTTTTTTTTTGTTTCTTCTCGTGGAAATGTTAGCGCTGGTCCACACGACGCGGGGGGGGGGGGTCGTGATCAAAAACCCACGGCGCGCATATATTAAATAATCATGTCATTCGGGACATCAAACATTTAATATCGTCACGCGGAATCCACGGACGCGGTCCGGTGCAGTTTTTTCGCGCGAGCGCGAGAGAGAGAGTCAGAGAAAGACAGAGAGAGATTGAGAGATATTGAGAGAGATTGAGAGAAAGAGAGAGAAAGATAGAGAAAGATAGAGAGAGAGAGAGAGTGAGGCTATCCGGACCGCTAACGAACGACTGTGTACACACGATAAACACGATACGCGCGGACACATGTATAATGTATACGATTAGATTTCGAGTGGACCGACCGACGCGCGGCCGGGGAAGCTTTTCGTCTGCGGCGTTTATTTCGGCGGGTCCACGCGCGCGCACGGTCCCGATTTTTACCTGCGCTCCGCGGTCCCGAGTCAACACCGTCGCCGCCTCGACCTAAACCAACACGCCGCGGCGTTTGATCGGTCAAAGACGAGTATTTCGCTCCCGCGCACGCGGCAATTGTCCCGAAGTAAACATAAACCGGACCGTATATAAGTCGAGCAACGCGCGCACCGATATTCCGGGACACCGGTCGGCCGTTACAAAAAAAAAAAGGAAAAAAGAAAAAAACGTCGTGTCCGCGACGACACACCGCTCTCACATTATAAATGAAGGCGTCGCTGCCAAAAGAGCGAATCGCAAAACACGCACACGCGCACACGAGCACGCGCCAATAAAATCCATAGCCGGATTAGGTACTTTGGGGGCCGAAAGCAAATGATCCAGATGGGCCAAATCAATTACTAAATAAATTTGTATTTATTTATTTATTTATTTTTTTATTTTAACTAAGACATCCCTCTGCCAATGACTAGTGACTAGTCGATGCGATCGATCTCGGTCGTTTGTCCATAATCCATAATATGCAGTTGAGCAACGAGCGGTACATCGAGATTACTGAAATTGTAACCCAGTGGGAAATTTTATGCAACAGTTTCCAAAATCAAAATTCACACTAAATTTTCTATTATACTAATTTCTTGTATTTTGTTATAATTTATTTTATTTATTTATTAATTAATTTATTATTATTCAGTACATTGTATTCGTATTGTATTTTATAAAAAACTCAATGATAAAATGGATTATAGTAAAAATCATATTTATTTACGGCATACTTTTTTTAGGGAGGGGGAGGGGGTCGCGTTCCTAATCAAGATTAAATTTATTGGTCGCCATAGAAAAAAGGTTGGAAAACGCTGTGGTATAGCATGCATTAACCTCGACAAACGCGTGACGAAAATAACGTATCCGAAAAGCCTCGAACGGTTTTAATGATTTTTTTTTTCTTCGTATATACTGTATTTGTCAGATAATATACGATAATGTTTTGTACTTGTGTTCGATTTATTTGAAAATTTATATGGCAGAATAACGTACGCCGGGTTAGCTAGTCATATATTTTTTTTATTATACCGGACGTTTTACGGGCCGAATTTTTTCCAGGGCCGTGAGCAACGCTTATTTCGTTTTTAGATAAAGCCGGCCCTGATAAGACCGATAAGTCCCGTGACGTTAGTTAAACTTGGCGGTTCACACACGGCGTCCGCGACTCGCGTAGGTACGTGTAATATCGCTCGGATGCGCGAGTGTCGCCTCGATTACGACTCGAATCGGAATAATCGAATTATTACACTGTCGACGACAATTTTCGGAATTTCGAGTAATATTTTTTTTTTTTAGACTCGCGTGGAAAATTTGTGGTCGGCCGACCAGTCGAAAACTCGATCGCGGTAAAACGAGTTTGGTTTGGTTTGTATACTTTTCGATATAAAACGCCTCGAAACCAATTCGTCGGATTCAAAATGATATTTATCACGGTAAAAATGGATCGTGTACACATAAAACGTGAATTTCTTTTACACAGAAAAGTATCGTCTACGGCGGCGGCGGCAAAAACTAAAATAACATAAAAACAAAATTAACATAGTACCTATTTTTACGGCCGTTCTTCGTACGTTACGCGATCCACCAAAAGCCCGGACCACAATAACCGTTTGGGATCCGACCGTTATTTTCTTTTGATCGCCTGGGGTTTACCTCGGTAAAAGTACGGGAATTCGAAATCGGGTTCGGCCTTAGCCTATACAAGTCCGCAATACATCGTTTTGTAAAAAAAAAAAATAAAAAATATATAACACAAGTTCCGCAGATATTCGTACTTTTGTACTTTTGTGCGCGTGTATTTTTTATAATACACAGAATTACATTTCACTGAACTGCAGACTCGCCCGACGTTTGATTTAGTATTATGCAGTGATTCAATTTGTATTTACGTTGTATGTTATGTAGCTGAATTTCCGTGAAAGAAATATCACTCATCATTTAAAACAGAAAAATTCTGAAAACCGACATTTTTATTTTTTTTTTTGTTATTTGTTGAACATTTTGTTATTCGAGTCTTTATTATTTTAGCCTATGGTGTATATAAGAGATTAACATAATGGAAAAGCAAAGGCACTTCATTTAATGCCACTATTTCGTCCCTTTAAACCTCAAATACATATTGTATTATTTGGTGAAACAATTGGTCCTGTAGTAAAAATTTGAATATCGGAACAAACAAATTTTAAAACGCAGCCAAAAAAAAAAAATGTTTGTTTTCAAAAAACCTTAGTTTTATAAATGAAAAGCGTACTAAATTTTTAAATTAAAAAAAAGGTTGAAATAATGTATACGTATTGTGTTGAAAAAATTTAAAATATGGAATTAGTTGATTTAAGATCGATACTATAGTAGACTGTAATGCAATAACACGCAGTGGCGTGCTCACGGGGGGGGATCAGGGTGTCATATCCCCCCATTGGATTTTTCGTAATGATTTATTATCTACATGAAAAAAAAAATTAGGTTTAAAATTCAAGATTTTGGTCGTAGATTAGATCGCGTTCTTGTATTATTGTCTCCGCACTCGGCATAACTCATAAGACGACACGTATCAATATTTTTGTTCTAAAAATAAACGTCCTGTTTAATTTTATTTCAATTTTTCCCGAAATGTAGAGACGGAGCTGATTGTATTACCATTTACTATTAAGTATTAGTATTTACAATATATTTATATTGCATTTGCTCATTATCGTTTAATAAATGATACTAAATCAAATAAAGAAGATTTCAATTAAAATATTACTTATAAATTATAAGCAAACATAATATGAATAGGTTTTACAATCATATACATGTTCGTACCATGATATTATAATATTATAGTCGAATACTCGAATTCATGTATATTTATAAAAATAATAATAAAGCAGAGCAACGGTGGCCGATGTCGACCAGATTGTCACACCAGATGAAGTATTGGATGAGATGGTCTGCAAAAAACCAAGAAAGCTAGAAATTCTCATTTCGTTAAAAATTAATTAATGTATTGTATAATTAAAATAATATATTAAATTTGTATGTATATAATGTATTTACAAATGGAAAATTGTTTGAATAAAATGAATATTCCCCCCCCTTTCAAAAAAGCTGAGCACGCCACTGATAACACGGAAGTACGTATGTAGTAAAATTAACTGTCTATACAATAACGGTTAGATTTTCAACAGCGATTTGAGGGGAAATTTCGATTCGTACCACAGAACCGAATATTAGTTCGACCGGCAGCTAATGACGTAATAATATTATACACTGAAAACTCGAATGACGCGTACGAGACGTAACTGGAATTTAACAGATAAGTAAAAACGTTTGTACGTTTTGTTTTTAAAACGACGACGTTGATTTAAGCGTTTGAAACTACGCCGCCGGTGTTTCCGTTCTTATTCAAATTTCAGACATTGTAAATATTAACGTTTCGGTCGGAGAGAGTGAGAGACGCAAAGGACTAGAAATACAAGAAAACCCAACGTATCGTATACACCCACATGTTATATATGTATATATATGTAGGTCACGTACAATCTATAGGTATTTGTTTGCATATGCGCATACGCGACGTCTGAATACGTTGTTTTTCCTCTGCGTCCACGGTTTGGGTAACTTTGAAAAACGTGTTTGCCCTCGCTTTGTATTTTTTATCGCACACCGTGAGATCATATCTTATCGGCTCATAATTTGTTCCGATAAACGATAATAAATCTAAACGAACAGAGTAATAATTTATCGCCGAAAAAAAGCAATAACCGCGGATCGTGTACGTCACGGAACTACAATGTCGTTCGCGTTTATTTGTTTTTTCGCCTCGGCGTTTCGATCGAAACGTTTCTACGTATAAAAATATGAGTTGAGCGCGATGCAATTTTCAATTCGTACAACATATTCCCTGGTGAAAATTTTATTCGAAACGCGCAACGAATGAAAACCAAGCAACAGCGATACTCCGTAGAGTTTATTTTTTACTGTTTTCTGTTATTGGTACCTGTGTGTGTGTGTGTGTGTGTGTGTGTGTGTGTGTGTGTGTGTGTGTGTGTGTGTGTGTGTGTGTGTGTGTGTGTGTGTGTGTGTGTGTGTGTGTGTGTGTGTGTGTGTGTGTGTGTGTGTGTGTGTGTGTGTGTGTGTGTGTGTTGATAACGTGTACATATGAAAAGTATCACTAACATGACTGTAAACAGCTAATATTCCTTAACACTAACTATTAGTTACGTAAAAATGATAATATTTTGAACTTTGTCTCTATGAGGAATTCGTTTGGAGGTCAAATTTCCCAAGCGTATAACGCGCATGCATGGACCAAAAGTTCGAGAGCTTAATCTTACTTGCAAACCATTATTGTCCGCGCTAAATTGTCCCGTACTGCATTTTCTGTAACGACATACACTTATATCTAGTGCCGGATCTAATTTATTTTTTACCCGGGGCAAATTATAAAATTAGCGCACCCTCTTTCATGCTATTGTTATACTTATATACCAATAAATCTAAAAAAAAAAGATTCGTAGATACTAGATTAGGTAAAATGTGTATTAAACACAATCCTTAAAATGTTCGCTTAACTATGTGTTTCAAAATAAACATTTTTTACACTTAAATAATCCTTTTTGGGCTTGACAAGTGAAGGTATTTATTGCCAAATTCAATATTGAAAATTTTAATTTGTATTGTATTTATAATACCCATTAATCATTATAAAACGAACGAGTACTGTTTAAACGACCACTTATTATATGGTGATTTGGCGCCCCCGACCAAGACTTCTAGAGCGAGTGCCCCGGTTCGCCCCCTCTAAATCCAGCACTGCGTATATCATTTTTATATTATTAATATTTAGCTGTAGAAATTGCGATTGTAGTACAGGTAAAGGATTATAACTAGGAATCTAAAATTTCATGAAATTTATTTTCTTGAAATATTTCATTTACACGAAAAATAAAAATTTTCCCAAAATAAATAAAAAAAAGGGTTGTTTTCCAATTAATACATATTAGAGCTATTCAGCTATATTATGTAATAAAGATGAGAAAACACGTTTTAATTAGGTAGTATATCTATTCTATTCTGTGAAAACATTGAAAACATAAATCATTTTTAAGCACAAAGTGCCCAATGCCTATGTTTTTTTATGTTACTTTTAGTTCTATAGTGTTTAATTTTTTACTAAATTTATGATGTATAAATAAAGATGATACCTAAATATAGCCTGAACCAAATTATATACACTTATACAGTTATACTTATACATAAAACAAACTTACTATTTATTTTTAACCCTTGCATTTGTGAATGTTATTTATAAATTTATTTTTTACAAAGCAATATTATTTATCTATTACAGATTTTACTTTTTTTTCTCAAAATTATTTATGAAATGATATTATCTCTAAATAAGTACAAAAAATACAATATTAGTCAGGGATCTAATTTGTAACTAGACACTTAAGATTTCTTTTGCAAATTACGATTTACAACACAAGACAAGAATAAATAAATAAATAATCATTACGAAATAACGAACTATTATCAAGTAAATAAAATTCGTTTAGCTCCAAAAATCATTAATAGTTACAACCACGGTATTAGAAGATATTTTGTAAGACCGTGGTTACAACCTAAAATTTATAAAACTCAATAATATGTTTTATTATTTGGTATCTGGTATAAAACATGGAGCCTTCACAATACGCCGTGTCGCATAGATTTTTATAAATTCAAACGCGTAGGTAACAAAATAATTATTAGTTTATGTTATGGTCAAACTGTATGTCTATAATCAAGGAATGAATCTTATTGATAACATTTCATTAATAAGTATCATATTATTATTTACCAACATCATGTCATGTATTTAAAAAAACATTTATATTTCATGATTTCATTGAAATATTTCAAGATGAGTGAAATTTTCAATTTTGAAATATTTCAAATTAAGAACCCTAATTATAACTAAGTACCTAACTAATGAAGGATTACAAATTAGCACTAGCAATTAGCACCTTAGCACTCATCATACATATCATTGAGATCTGTGAATGCATATATACTCGTGTTGAATGAAAATTACTGAGTTATAATTACTATAATAATTCAACCAGTGACCAGCCCGTGTTTGAGAATGAAATAAAATAGACATTAACACTTAGAATGACAAATCTAATGATGTTTAATATGTGACCACGCAATCATTTTGAATTAAATATTATGAAAAGCCGGACATATTATATATACTTAGCGCCATGAGTGTTCTTCGCTTATTGAATGATGTATTGGTGATGGATTCCAAAAATTGTATATGAGCTACTTTTACGATTAGTGAACGATACGTATATTATACATTAATTTAAATTTGAAATCAATGATAAATCATTGTTTTCGGAAAACGATTCTGAGCGGAACTCCAGTAATGATTTATGTTCGTGTCAGCTATTAAAGTTTTAGAAAAAAACCAAAAACCTTATGATAAACGATTGATGCGATTTTCAAGTTTCAAGTTTCAAGTTAAAAATCACTGGACCAATAACAAGAAAAATCCATATCCATTTAATGACGCTCGTATAAATGCTCCATTTTACTGTATTTCTAGTGTTTTTAAACATTTCTAGCTTATATAAAAATAAATAAACGCATTTGTTCACAAAAAAATGTATGTATAGATAAGGTTGCTGATAAAAAAACCTTGTATAAAAATTCCAGATCTCATAACCAAAAATTAAAAATGTTATGATATACAAATAAAAAAATAAATCCGATATTTCACGTAAAAATAATTTATTGAGTTTATCTTTATGAAACTTGAGCCCCAAATATAATATACATATATATACATAAAGTGTGTGTGTGTGTGTGTGTGTGTGTGTGTGTGTGTGTGTGTGTGTGTGTGTGTGTGTGTGTGTGTGTGTGTGTGTGTGTGTGTATGATTAAATGAAACATCTTTTGGACAGTGAAAATTTTTATTCGATTAACAATTATAAATCTGGTTGTTTTTTTTTTTTTTTTTTGATAAATATCGCTAAAGTAAGTGTAACTAAAGGTTTTTGTCAATGTCCGAACTTTAAAAGCGTTAAAAAAAAAATCCTGACTGGTTTTTTGAAATTTGTTCAGTACTGTTAGTCAAGTACAACTACGAGTTAAATGACATTACATTTTTAGGTTTTGATATCAAATATTTAAAATGTTATTAGATGAAAACTTCCAATTAACGTGATTTTTTCAATAATTTAAAAGTTCTATACGTAGCCTTAAAATAGTAAAATATTTTCAAAACTTTTTTAAGTATGTATTCGGGTCATTTTAATATACGGAGAGACGGAGTAAAGGGCGTCCTATTTTATGTTTAATCTTGAACTGACAACATCCCATGTAGTTTAAATTCCACGACGGGACGATTTAAAAGTTATGGGCTGTAATATTTATAAATTAAGACTGAATTCGATTTGTTTTTTTCATTTGACTATACATATTAATATTGCTACATTGAAATATATTAACTTCAATATACGTTGTGCCAAAAATAGATTAAAATATTTATGTGACAGCGAATTCGGAGATGTTAAAGCGATAAAAGAAATTAAAAAATAAAAGTTTGAAAAATTGTAATAAAAAGGTATTTTTTGCAGAGATTGAATTATAAAATAAATTTTTTCTGGCAAAATCTAAAACGATGATATTTCACATTATTTTATACGACTGTGTGATTATTTTTTCTAATATCGCTTTGGTTTACCCATTTATTATTTTCTACTTAACCACTGGTGACGTGACTAAGCGTAATTCGTTTTTAAAGTCTGTTTATGTGATATTATACTGTAATAAAACGACCGTCAGTTTTGTATAAGTAACACTGTTCTATAATATTTATTTTGTGCGATGAATCCACGTGACCCTTATGTACTGGGAAATCTACAAACAAGCAACAGAGAAAGGAATGCTAAAAATCCTATTGATAAATATTAATTTGTTTTTTTCAATAATCCCGAAAACAACGGACCCGGACGAGAGTTCTAAATCAAACGTCTACACATCGGAATATAGGGAAAATAATCTTTCAGTATGTATATATTGATTATTATGCACCGGAACTCGGAAGAGCATATTATAATAATATAACAGAACCAAGACGGTTTTGAAAAAAGAAAAAAAAATGATATCAATACAAAATTGTTTGATCCACAACAATTGTGATTTTGATTATTCGCGGCAAACAAAAAAAGTAGGGCGGTTCAGTTGAAAAATTAATATAAAGGGTATGAAATTCGACGCGGGGATGTTTCTCTTGACATATGCCGCGTATAATATGCGTACTATAATAATAGAACGAACAGAGCGCAGTGCGATAGAAAAAAAAAAAATAATAATAAAAATAAAAATATTTTATTGTTATTGACAATAAGACATATCATTGTGTGTGTGTGTGTGTGCAGGCGTATCAACATTTCTCGGGAAAATTAATTCCGTATTACAATGCAAAAAGAGAAAATAAATAGTAATAAATATTATATAAAACAAAAACACAAAAGTTGCCATACCCTTGGACGGTACCGAATCATTGTACAGCATCGGACTGCCGTATTATATTATTATTATTATTACTATTACTATTACTATTATTATTCGGTATCGATTCGTACGAGGCGCGCGATGTTTTATTGAGTTTTATGCTCGCTAGGGGACGTTTTCGCTTTTGTACGTTTTAATAACTCGTCGACGTCGTCTAGAAATAAAGGAAATAAATATTTATAACGGCGGAAAACGAACACAGTGTTTGTGTGCGTGTGTGTGAGTATACATGTATATACGTACAGGATATAATATCGTGTGCTGGGAAGCGAACGCGCGCATGTGCGTGCGTATGTGTGTGCGTGCGTGCGTGTGTGTGTGTGTGTAATTTGGTTGAAAAACCAACCTTATATAGTGTATATATAGTGGGCGTTGGGTCAAGGAAAAGAAATGATATGGCGAACAGATAGGGGAAGAAGAACTATATAATATATAAAATATATATATATAAATGTATGTGTGTGTGTGTGTGTGTGTGTGCGTGTGTGTGTATAAGGGGTAACCGTTGGTTGGTCCACATGTATTTCTGGATATAAAAAGGAAAGGAGAGTTGAAACAAAAGCAATTTATGTCCGTTTCTCCCCCCGGTCTTTCGCCATTACTACGTAGCTTTGTCGGGTATTTTTCTTCGTTTACCGCCCCCTCCCCTCCCCTCCCGGTCTCCTGTTCCGCCGCCCGTTCGCCCGCCACTTCGACCCCCTTAACCCCCGTAAAAACGTGCCTTGGTTATTAAAAGTTATACGGTCATGCTTTTATAGAACGCGGCGGACAGGGAGGGCACGTACGCCAACGTAGGAACCTTTATGAGCCGGAATAAAACGAAGGCACACACACACACACACACACACACACACACACACACACACACTCACACTATAATAATAATATATATACGCATATACAGTTTTCCAACGCACACACACACACACATAGATCGTATATGTACATACGTGTATGTATGTACATTGTACATATGTTATTATATAAATCAAGGTTTAATTCGTATTCCGTAGTTATCAATTCTCGGAGAAATGTTTATTGCGAGTTCTGTGAAACGCGAAAAACAGTACGATACGTCAGTGGGGGTTATAAAGGGGGGGCGATAGGTGGATCCCCCCCCTTGGGCCGTTTTTTGTAAATTTATTTATTTAGTACCTAAAAATCATGGTACAATCTTACACAAAAAGGAAAAAACATGTACTTATTTTTAATTTTTATCGTACTGCAATTAGTTGAGATGCCTGTGCGCTTAGTTTATTTTTGTTCTTATAGGTACCGTGTGTACCTACACGTATTATCAGCTTTTTTGCTCGGATTAAAGGTATTCACTCATTTCTATCTAACTGTTTGGCTATTCTTTAAATAACTTGCATTTCTATGGATTTTACGTTATAATATGCATGTGTGGTGTGCTCTTTTTTATTTACGTAGATTGAAAACACGGTTAAGGTCAACAATCGGCGAAGAAAGGTTGAATGGGCTAGCATTACTCCACGTTCATAAAGATATTTTCTATAGATATAGAAAATATTATAACACGCTTTGCCAAACAAAAGAATATAGGCACGTGCTTTTACTGTAGTTTTTTTGTTATGGATATTTGATGTAATATAATTAATAAAATAACATTTATGCTATACGAAGTGTTTTTTATTTTATTTCAAAATGTTGAGGAAAGGTCTATCCAACATTATTGACCCTACGAATTTTTTTTGTTATTTTCGCCCCCCCCCCTTAAAAGTCAAATATAACCGCCACTGCGATACGTATGTAACGCATGCATGTATATTGTGTAAAACGACGGGGCCCGACGAGAAATGAGAAATAATCTAAAACGGCAGCGTGCGCCATTGCAAATACGTACGTATGTGTTTTGCGAAATTCGTTGCCCGCAGCAGCAGCGGCGGACGCGCGTAATTCGTTTTTCCGACCGAAACCACTACGACCGGCTTCCCCGTCGTTGTAGATTATTTTTTCCTAGCCGGTCCGCGGTCGTGACTTTCGTGTTGTTCGGCTCCGGCGCGGACGATTGTTCGTTAGCCAGAGTTTAATTTCACACGTCCGCCGAACAGCGCATTATCACGGGTGCGCGTGCGTGAGTGCTAAGGATTATTACAAAATATGCTCCGCGGTTCGTCCGCGATGAAAACGTCCTTGTAAAACCTCCAAATCGTTAAAATCGTATACCTCATACGCACACTGTCGAAAAAACAATTCCAAAATTCATCACTCGATTCAACAGGCTTACTTCGCTTACTTAATCCCCATATTCATCCACCACTCCGACGACGTCTAAAACGCGGCGGCCGCCCTCACGACCTCATCAGTCAAAATCGACCTCCAGTTCTAATCTGTATAATATTGTGTTTACCGTTTGATAATAATTTTCGCGTTTAGTATCTGAAATCATACTGTAACCGTATGGTAATTATTTAGTTTATTGATTTATTTATTTATTAATAATATATTAAAGGGTAAGTGTACATACTTTTTGTCACAGTATATATATGCTATAACTAGGGTTCGGGACTTGTTGCATTTGCATATTGCTTAATTATGACTGCAGAATAGTCTAAGTAAGATTTAAATTTGTTTTAAGTCATAACGGATTGAAATACAAAAATTTCAATTGCATATTTTCGCATATTTAGCCGTTTTCTGAGCAAAATGCATATTTGTCAATTTTGGCAGTTTAATTGTTGTTCTTAGCATATTTACACAGTTTTTGTTTTACAATCATTTTAAATATTTTAATTGTTTACTTTATTTTTTTTTACTTTCATGCGTTGTTCAATATACCTAATCAGTTTCTTCGTAAAGCTTGGTTTATTAATAAAGATGAGATAATAACATTATTAACTGGATTTGGCAACTGATGATTGAGTCACCAAATATTGTGATTATTTAGTAACCAATTATATTTCTGAGGATAGTACATTTCCTCTTTGTTTATGGGCATGCAATTCAGCGAGTATTCTGCTTACGACGAATGCGTGCGAGTCGTTTCATTCGTTCTTCAATGACCATTTTTATTCTAATTCTCCATCTATATTAAGTTGGTTAAATGTTGTGAAAAACTTTGTTCAAACTGATACGTATATACAAATCAATAGCGTTAAAATACCAAAGACATCAAAAGACATTAAGAGAATATAATTAAAAGGAAAGTACACAATGAGAAACAAATAACGAGGTACCGATCAAATGAAATTACTCGTTATGAATTCATAAAAAACATGTGTAATAATTTTAAAAATAAACTGTAGGTGGTATTAATAAATATATTTTGAACGATTAAAATCGATTTTTTTTATAAGATATGTGTACATTTTTATGACTTTAATTTCATTTTTTAATAATGTTGTGGACTACATTATTAACTGGATTTGGCAACTAGGGAAATATCGAATTATTCCTGCGCATTCTATCCTTTATCGTAAATCGTAAATATGCTGACCAACAACCGTCGAGCATTTAAATTCGATAACATCAGAAAATGTCTTATTGTCCAGCGAAACTTTACAGGTAAACAATAATTCACAATCTTTATATTTAATAATAAATAATAATTTAATGTATTGAAGAAAAACCCAACCTTTTTTTCATTGTAGGAGAAGACGAAGAAAATGAAATCGAACATACATTTCAGTAATATAATGTTGATAGTATTATAGTTGTCAAAAAATAACTAATTACAAAAAATTGTCTAAATTGAATAAAATCAATTATTTTAATATAATTAAAAAAAATATATTTAGTTGCATATTTTTGCGCATATTTCGGCTAAGTGCATACGTGCATGCATATTTCCTACAATTTGTGTGCAATAAGTCCCGAACCCTAGCTATAACAATCAATTGTAAAATGAGGCTTGTACATTACATAATACATACATAGAAAATACTTAAAATTTAATTAGATTAAAACTTATTCATTACTTATCATTAAATACAACTGATTTATAATTTATCGACAGAATGAAAAAAGGAATCGAAATATTTTAATTAAGTTACCCGAACGTAAGCGGCGACAAGTCCGACTATTATCGTAATAATTATTAAATGAGAGTTTAGGTATCATAAAACGGTGGGTTCGATCTTGAATTAAAAGTTGGTACTTAAAAGTCTATTTCGGATGAAATTTCGGGACAGTCAGTAGATCCATTCAATAAATTATGTTAGAAAAACATAAATCAAAAACTAGACGTCTTGATTTCAATAACTCAAGACCTAAACACGTTGCGATTTCATCACAATTATTAGTTTGCGTATTAGCTTTAAATGCATAAAAACGTAAAAATCTTCTCCGAATTTTTTCAATTTCGTCAATTAGACCTTGTCGATTCATTTAGGTTATTGATCGTATAAAACACAAGTGTCCCTATATTTGTATGCGTAATTATCATTTTGAAATAGCCATAAACTAATATTGTTTTCTATTATCCATGGACGTAGATAGTCACGGCTAGGAATGTCTTATTTTATTAATAAATAAAAAAAAATAAATAAAAAAAACGGATGCGCGCGCAGACGTTTTATTGTTGTTCGCCTGTATCGGTATTACATAATATAGTACCTAGGTATAACGTATTATTGTGACGCGATATCGATATTGTGTTATAAGATTGTAACGCGTGAATAAATAAATAAAAATATAACATTATAACGACTTTATTTCCCTATTCAAGCACGAAAATGCGACTAAAAAACTTTTGTTTTCCTCTTTTTTGCCGTTGTATCACGTCAAAATATAAAAATAAAAAAAAAATCAGTGATAAGAGCAAGACAACTACGATTTGGGTACCCTAACGATTCCAGAATTCGATCGATCAGTACCGCGAACATTCGTATACGTAAAAAGTACATTTTAAGCGACTCGTTAAACGAACAAAACGTAATTTTGTAAATTGACGTCGATTCGGTGGGTTCATTTTTATTTTTTACAAGTCACTGTAAAATTCAATAAAGAATCACGCGTTAATATTATGTAATAATATAATAAGCTGCGTATGCGATGGGGTGGCGAAGAGGTGACCTATAGCCCTCCGTCACTACCGCCCAGCGAGACTAATATAATTATATTATATTACATTTCGAAACGTAACGAAATGATTGTAAAATGTCGAAATCGACAAAGAACGAAAAAGAGGAGCGATTGTGCGTACTTCAGAGTAATATAATTTTTGTTTTTTAGAGTTAAGCCATAGTTTTAAAAATACAAAACATATACGATTATTCAGTATTTTTGAAATATAATGTCGATAAATAATTAAATCCATGCAGTTTCATTTTTGTTTTTTTCATTAAAAAGGAAAAATTAAAACAAATAACAGTTTACTTAGATAAAACAGTAAAATACAGTTAACAGTAATAATTTATGCTAATTTATGTTCGATCAGGGACACTTACTTCAAATCGAATGACCAAATGTCAAGTGGAAAAATCCGTTTTAGGCGATTGCGAGTATCATTTTTGCAGAATTTCAGCATCTAAAATAATCTTTAATTGTAGTTGTTAAAACAATGTATTAATTGTTCGTATTATAAAACATTTAAAAATTATACATTAAAGTATTTGAAAAATTGTATTTGTACAAAAACGGACTTTAATATTATAATGTATATTGTAGGTACATATGTGGTTTAATTGTGATGTTTACAACCTAGCGTAAAAACGAATAAATTATAAATATTATATGGAAAAAATGACATAATCTGTTCCACAAAATTTTTCTTCGTCCAAACCGCCCATGAAAGTTGATGAGTTATAAAAAAAATTAAGGAATATTGTGTTCATACAGTTTCTTTTTAAACTATTGTACTGATTCTTACCAAGATTGTCTGTGAATATTAATGTAAGTAGAATAATTCAAGAAAGCAAAATTCAATAAACCCTTCGGAAAACCAATTCCGAGCCAAAAATCAAAATGAACGTGTTTTTAGTAGTTTATCTTTGCACGTGTACGAAAAAAAAAGACATTAAGTTGAAATAAAATCACTGCTTTCAAATACTGCAATATATATATATATATACTGCATAATTATAACCTATTTGCAGTCCAAACAACATAAACAGTAAAACTTTATAGAAATCAGAAGAATTAATTAATTTTATATTATTGCACCTATATTCATTATCAAGTAAATTAATTGACATATAATATATTCTTATATTAGGTTAATAAATTAATAATGCCAAATAATTATTTAACTACACGATATACATCAAGTATTAAAATAAAAAAAATAATTATTTTAATCTTAGAGTAAACTATAATAGTTACTTTTATATTATTAAGTCTTAGAAAATTTTGTTTTTCCTTTAATTATTGTTACTATACTTTTTAAAGTACTACAGTATTTTATAAAAATTTAAATTAATACAACCATGTTTCACATTTAAACACATACTTTTGATTGATCAAAGTACTTATATGTAAGCTAACCATGTGAGTATTTTATTTTTAATTATGTTTGAAGTTCAAAAATTGCATGAACCTAAATTGAACATAGGATATAATTGAATATGATACATTATGATTATATATAATAACAATTATTACAAATTATATTCATAATCATTCGTATGGTACCGTCGAAATACTCGAACTTTGAGCCATCTCTTGTATGATCGGTGAGGCGTCACCAGAATACGTTCTATTTCTAAAATGTCACCTTTTTTTCATAGTTCAAGTGCCTCCAAAATGTTATAAAAAATAATTTTGATATTGCCCAAGTTCGTCATAATGCTATTACTAAAAATGTTGGTACAGACCGAGTGCGTCCGCTATAGAACCATTAATAACTTTGCTATAACTCAACTACATTGGAAATAATGTTGGTATAACTGCAATTTAATTTTGATACCCATTACGTTATTGACAACAAATTCAATAAAATGTTGTGTCATGTGTACTTTTAGTAGTAGTACCTAGTGAACCAATTACAAACGCACGTGAAAGTGATCATTCAAAATACTTGTAAAATTATATTTTATAATTTTATACACCTCATATTTATTCATTTTTAGAAGTTTCAAAAAAAAAATTCAATCTGATACAATAATTAAAATTCAAACTTCAACTAATATAATATACAAGCAAAGAAGTTCTATCAATGAATAAAAATTAAAGTAATCGAAAAAACTTTACTCTGAGTAGAAATCAACATTTGTTGTTTATAATTCTGTTCGTCTTTTCGTCGCACATGTTGGGTTATGCTACAGATAAATAGACTAGGATGTAGATATATTAATACATCTTCATCATATTAATAAGCAAATTTACTTATTGTATATAATAATATTACAAATTGTAAATATACTTAAGTTGAAAAAAAAAAAAAAACTTAACTTTGTCTACCAATTGGTTGTATCACGTTGCGTCACTGATATTGACAATTAATTAAGTAATAATCAATTTCAACAGTTTAATACAAAAAAACAATTTATATCCATTTCAATAATTTGATTTATAGTAAGCAATAATTCGCATTGGATCAGCAACACAAGAAAACACGAAAAAAAAATATTTCTTGTCAACATACCCACTAGACATCTTGGAAACGAGTTTTCCCCTGTATAATTTTCCACACCTCGTATTTATCTAGTCGACCGGTTTGAAAAAATAAACCGTCGTATAAAAAGTACATTTAAATGTCAAAATGTCCCTTTTCTCAATGTATAATTTACTTCTGGCAATCACAAAGTTCCTCAGTGAATTAAACATTTTTAACTTCTCGTTTTTGCAACCAAAACCAAGATGAACTAGACGAGCTATACACACCGGGTGTCCCGAGACGAGTCTCTTCTTTACACTATCAACACGTCAACCGCACGTCGGGCTACACTCTTGTCCACCGGACTCTTGTGTGTACCTGTCACAAAGTGAAATTCAAAGTGATAATCTGTCCGAACTGCACGTGGTATTAATACATAGATCTATCCGAATTATTGATGAAATATAATTTTCACATTTATCATAATAAACTGTGAATTTGTTTGATTTTCAGGGCCGGATTTAGGGGAGTGGAGATCTTGGGGCATCAAAGGAGTGGGGGCCCCCTGGCTCCAAATTATTTTCCAAATAAAATGAACAATTTTTTTCAAAGTAGATTCTTTTTCTTTTTTTAGTATTTGACAAACATATATATATGTAAAATTATAATCGGAAACAAGAAATTAAATTTAAGTGTTGACAAACGGAACCGACATCAAATTTCACGGAATCACCCATCGGAAATCAGTGTTAAATTTATTTTTACCCTATTGGCCTCTTTCGACGGGTCGGCGGGGTGACAGTGCATAATATGTGATTTGAAAGTTTTTTTCCCGAAGTCACTATTGCGGAGGCCTCTCTTGTGTGGGGGCCCCTGGGCTGTCACCCCGATTTCCCTCCTCTAAATCCTGTTCTGACTATTCTGACGATAGTTTGAAATGAAAAATTGGAAAAAAAACAAAAAGAGACGTCCATCGAATATCATTGTATCCGATTTTTATTGTATTTTGAAGTGAAAACTTCTTTAGGCACGTTGGGCACCTCGTGTAAGAAAGCATTTGCGAGTGAGGAAAAAAGTATGATCTCGCGACACCGCCACCGCCACCACGAGTAGATATACATACAGTAGTATATATATTTGCGAGCGAGGAAAAAAGTATGATCTCGCGACACCGCCACCGCCACCGCGAGTATATATATGTACTGTGGTATATACATTAGTGTATCAAAACTGCGCGCACAGCAGACGGCAGTTACGGGAAAACAACAACACACAAATACAACAATTATACTAAAATTAAAAATAGTATTTATAATAGTATTTATTTTTTTTTTTTAATTTTATTTCAATTTATTTTTATTTTTAATTTTAATTTAATTGTTTAATTATCAATTGCATTTGTAATAATTTTGACATGTAATTTTTTTTCTTTTATGTAAAATAACTGAAATAATTATGAATAGTATTTTATATTGATAAATAAAACAATTCGTCGTACATTATTTCCTAAGCATTACAAAATTTTTAAAAACGAAGTGAAATCGTTCTAGTATATATACACATACACGCTCACACTTAAGTATAACAGTATATACCACAGTATATATATATATATATATACATGTACTCTCGGTGGCGGTGGCGGTGTCGCGATTTCATACTTTTTTCCTCACCCGCAAATGCTTTCTTACGGGGTGCCCAACGTGCTTAAGAAGTTTTCACTTCTACCGGCAGTCCCCCGGCTGGTTAGGTTTTTTTTTTGCTTTGCACCACTCGACTTCCTCGCTCCTCTCGGCCCTCTGCGCGTTTTCTTCCCGTGGGTTTTTCCACGCAGCAAACCGTCATACCATAACCCGACGTTCGCTCGTGTCCGGACGACGAGAATCCGGCGACTTTGTAGACGGCCGCTACCCGGGCGCGTAGCGACGACAATAGCGTAGGAGAAGGCGTGCGCCGACATTACCATAACATCGCCGCCGCACGTGCCGGACAAATAACAATAATTAATAGCCCACGCCGACAGCCGGCCGCGCGCACACGACAAAAAAAATAACAGTCATAATAATAATAATATAATAATATGTGTTGTGATCACATAACGCTGGCCGGGCAGTGATCTACAAGCGATAGATTATCCGTCGGAATAATACGGTCGTCGTCGTCGTCGTCATTATCTCGTCATTGTAAAAAAACGTCGCGGCGTACGTTTGACGCCGCGGCCCGGACGACGCGCGCGTAATCTCGTCACACGCCCGAACAAATCCCCGGACGCGGACCAGCGTCGTCGTCGGGCGCGGCGCACGTACCGTCCGGAAAGACCCGTCGGTCGTCCCGAGCGACGCGGGGCCGAAAGCGTATAATATTATATAACGTTCGCGCGTATTATGTCGTCGAATAATTTTCCTCGGAGACCTAATGACTGGGGAAAGCTTCCCGCGGGTTTATTCCGTCTGTATCTCTCTCTCTCTGTGTCTCTCTCTCTCTCTCTCTCTCTCTCTCTCTCTCTCTCTCTCTCTTTACCTCTCTCTCTCTCTCTCTCTCTCTCTCTTTGTCTCTTTTTGGGCGTCACCGTCGTCGTATTATACGTACATCGCACACAGGCATAATATGTGCGATCGTCGTCGCCGTATAATAAGGACACGAGGGTGCACGCGCGATGACAAATTCGAAAATTATTCCACCGCAAATAATAGCCTAAGCGAAATTCATCCGGTTCGCTTTTCAAATTAACCCCGCGCGCTACTACGACTACGACTATTATACAGCACATTATACGACCACGGCGGCGGCGGCGACGACGACGACGACGACGACGACGATGATGATGCGACGCGTACTGTAACGTTTCATCCCCAAATATTTATCTCTCGTGCGACACCCCGCCGACTCCGACGCAACGGCCGCACCCCTACGGGTCCCCGTCGCGACTCGCCTACATTTATACACTCGCGCGCGCGCGCGCGCCTTTTGACGTACGTACATCGTATATTACGTATATTATACAATACATATTCATCGTCGTCGTGCGATATACGCCATCTATATATTCTATTCCGTAACGACATGGAAACACTAAATTTAATTAAATACGAAATGCACGGCACCGACGCGTCCGCAGAAAAATAAAATAATAATAATAATAATAATAATGATAATAAAGATAATTATGACGGTACTCGAAGCGGCAGCTGACAGCTGATCCATATCGACGGCACGTACATTTTTTAATTTCACAATCTTCTTATATAGGTACGTCATTTTGCGGATGATTTGTGTAATTTTGTGGACTAATTTTCAATTTTTGCGGACCGACATTTTTTTAGTAAATAAAAAAACACGGTAGACATGCTGGTGAAATGGTTAAAAAAATTAAAAAATTAACTTTCTTTAATTTTTATTATATCACCATGTTGCGGATAAATCAAGCAATTTTGCGGACAAATAGTTTTTTAGCAAACAAAAAAAAAAAATTGCAAAAAATTGAAAATGAGTTCGCGAAATCACGGGAATTATCTGCATAATTTTGATATACTAAAAAGTGAAATATGATTTTTTTAAATTTTTTGCAGTTTTTTTTTAGTTTGCTAAAAAAATATTGGTCCTCAAAAATTGAAAATTTGTCAGCAAAATTACGTAAATTATTCGCAAAATAACATATATAAGAAGATAATAAAATTCAAAAATGTACATGCTGTCGAAATGGAGCTGTAGCTGACGACGACGACGCGATCCGAATTCGATAGTTGCCCGTGGCAGGAACGGTGGCGTTTTCACGTCGTACTCTTTCTCTCCGATCGCCACGTCGCGTCGTCGTCGTCTAACCACTCTGCCATCTCCGCCGCCGCACGGTGCTTGGAAACGTAATCTAGCTTGCCTAAATTAATGTGGCCGAAGAAAATCAATATTTTTGAACACGGTTTTTTTTCACAATGATCTGTGTACACGGGTCAATTCGAAAATAAACTAAACATTTTTACGGAATTGAATTTTCGGAAAATTTTGAATAATTTGTCCTTTTATGATTGGCTATTTTTTTTACAATTTTTTTTATTTTTTATTTTTGTCGTCCAGCTACTAGAACCGGGATGATCATCGTATGTCTCACAACCAATTTTCTAACCATCTCTATAAATTTCCAAACCAAGTTCTAACTTTATTTTTTTATTTAATTAAAAAAAAAATATATATATGTCCAAATTATGGAACATTTTATCAGTTTTCAGGAGGTATAATATTTTAAATAAATACTACCGCCGCTGCGTGTCGAAACCCCGTCGGATCTTTGTCCCCGCATCGAGAACGAAACGGGGGTCGAATATTCGTCGAGCTGGCGCGAAAAACGTGTAAACTCCGTGGTTTTTGTGCAACCGTTGTAATACGATGACGTTACGATGTACACGAAGACCGGTCGACCCGACGACGGGTGGTGCACGTGAGCGTTTTAAATGATCGTGTGCTTTATCTCGCCGTTCGGCTATAAATAATACAATTTTTGTATTTCCGACAGTAGTTCGGATTTTCGGATCTATTCCTTTTTATGATTTTCGTATCATTTATTCTTTTTACAAGCGACCCGACGCGTCCTGAGACCGTGTCGATTCGACGTTAAAATGTCCACCCAGCAATATCGTTCTCGTTGACACATGGACAAAAGAGGCGCGACCCGTTCTGCCCATATGTTACCTTTAACGTTTCGACCGTCGAATTCTCGGTCAGTTTAAAATAAAGTTGGCAACGGAAGCAGTGAAATATTATCGATACGATTATTATCGTTTCAGTTTCGTTTAATGTCATCTCAAGTTTGTTTGTACAGTTTATCTGAAACATTTATTACACGACCGCGGTTTTTCTAAACACATCGGTAATCAATTCTTGTCAAATATACACTGAAAGTTTACAAGGTGGATAATATGGAAAACCAAGAAAACACGTTAGTATTCAACTTCTTTATATTACATTACGAGGTACCTACTACTTAGTCGTGTTTCGCCTGCGACGAGTTGTGTACTCTTGTGACTGAATTTCGGCTTGATTCGTTTCTATACAACTCAGTCATTATGGGTATTTTTATCAAAAGTAAGTGTGAAGTACAATTTTGATGAAAAAAACGTGAGCTTAGAATAACTTCATGGGCGATGTATAAAATGTACATGTTCTGCTATTATAATATTATATTACAGTGTTCCCCAACTTATGGGTCGCGACCCAAAATTGGGTTACGAAATATTTTTGATGGGTCACTATGGTTCATAAACTAATCACAAGGAAAACATCTTAATTATAAAAATTACTAAATATATACAATTTATTTCCATCGAAAATTTACCTAACATTTAAAAGTTATTAAATTTGAAACATAAACGTATATAAAAAAACTATCATTAAATGCGATAAAAAAACTATTGCTTTTTCCTACCACCTATTTATGTGAAAAAGGATTTTCAGTTATGGCTAACATCAAAACAAAAAAAATGAACAGATTTGATGTCACTCATGAGTCATGACTAGGGCCCGGAACTTGATGATCTAAAAATATATAAAAAATGCACGAAAAAAAATGCATTAAATGACATAAAAATGTTAAAAAATGACACGAAAAAATGATATGATAAAAATGTATATTTTACCGTAAAAAATGATAAATAGGTATTTTTTTGATTCAAAAATTAATATATTAAAATTATTATATTATATTATTAAAATTATTTTTATTTAACTAAATAAAATTATATATTAAAAATACTACTTTTCGTAAAATTTCTTGTTTTTAAACTACTCTGTAACAAAATTAAACATTTTAATTTAATAAAATTGAACATTATTACGTAGCTAATAATTTTTTAGAAATTTTTTTTACCTTCAAATTTGTTACATTGTACAATCAAATTTTTCTTAATATATTCAAATAAAAATGAAAGGCGATTATCTGACAGCAGTGTTTTATAGATCGAAAAACTCTCTACCTCTACAGATGTGATATGGGCGTATTGAAAAAAACGTGATATCGTTGATGTTCATATCATCTGGTAAACCATTTAGATCATTATCTTCTCCGTCTAATATTTTTGAAATTGTTTGCATTGTATTGTAACCTGTATTTTTCCGAAAACTGCGTTAAATTTATTTTGAATTTGACGAACAATATTATTGGGAGCTTGTTGAATATTAATTTTTTAAGCTTCTATAATTTTTATAGAATCTGCTAAACTATTTTTAGATGGCTCAAGTTTAGCTATTGAATCCGGTAAAGTTCCGAAATTTGATTTTATGTAAATTAAATTTGAGTGTAACTCTGAATCGGATAGTAAATCTGACACGTATTCAATTGATACTGCGCCGTTTTTAGTAGTATCTGCATACAGTTTATTAAATAATCGTAGATCGTGACAACAAAAAAAGATAATGAACGTTCATAATCGTCAAGCTAATGGAAACTGCATGCGTTACAATAAAATGTAACTTTGAACAAGAAAATGCAAATATATGTAAAAAAAAGTACTAAAATGAATAAAATGCACCAAAAATACAAAAAAATGACCGTAAAGCATAAAATGTCCGAAAAATGCAAAAAATGCAAAATAAAAATTGTACCATTAAATTCTATACTTCATGAATCAAATTTCTGTATAGACGAGCATTGAATGTGAGCATTAGAAAAAAAGATGCAAATGCATCAAGTTCCGGGCCCTAGTCATGACATATCAGTATCAATTTATCTGACACTTTACCTCAGTGGGAACTGGGAGTCTTATGCAAGGACATTCAAAATCTCCCATCACTTTAAGTCTACAATCAGCAATTAAATATTTTCTATCATTATATTTAATAAATATTTGTATTTAATATTATATTTAGTATTTTATTTGTTATGTGTATATTGTATTCGTAACTTCAGTTATTCAGTATTTATCTAGGTATATTATAATATTAAATGATACAAGTACCTATAAAAAATTATTAGAAAATATGTTCATATTTTCATGTTGAAAATATGTTTATCATAAAAATCATAATTTTTTTTATGGGAAGAGTGGGTCGCCTACCCGAACAAGTGAAATTTTCTGGGTTGTCATTGCAAAAAGGTTGGGAAACACTGATATATTATATAATATATATACCTATCATAAATATTTAAAAAAATTATGAAAACAGAAGACAGTCCGAAGTCTGGCCGTTCAATCCAGACGATTTCCTTCATTTTTATTTTTTTTCAATGAAAAGTATTTAGACAGAGATATGTCATCAATCATTGAAATTGACTCAAATTCCCACCTTACTCGAGTTATACTCAAACGCGACTCTTCCCTGTACATTTCTGATGGCACACATTCACTCGAGCAATTTGAATTCTTATAGCTCAAGGAAACGCAACAAGGAAGGTTACGCGTGCAGAATCAATTTTACATTTAACTTTTTCAAGATTTTCCTTCACTCAAACCTCTATAACTAGAGTTCTAACTAACGTAGGCTGTTGAAACACGTCTAAAAAACACTCAGTAGATCAAGTTCTTTCTTTTGAGCTATTGACCGCTTCAATTCGTTGAGTTCGAGAAAAGTTATGTACGCACAATCAACTTTACTTTCGATTTTTTTCCAAAATTATATATAATATATATAATATATTTTTATTTTGTAAATAAATTATCTATTGCGAATTTTCGCAACGGGTATACTAGCAATAGAACGAAAATTACATTTAAAATTCTAACCGACTTCGTCGCAATCGTGTTCCGTGCAGTGACCGAGAAACGAATCGTCAATTAGCGAGTACTTCTTGTTAACGAAAAGCTTAAGGAAATCTTTAATTGATTTTAAAAGAGTACGTGTTAGAAAAGATACGTGTCTGTAATCAAAAATACTTTTGGAGAACAATGAGTTTCGTCTCCGAGCGGTGTTCTTTGGGTAACCGCTTGATGAAACTCTTATATCATAATTATTCATTACATCCGTTGCCAACTTGATTTTTCCCAACTGACGGGAAATCGTGTCGGCGAAACGATAAAGGTAACGTTCTGGCGAAACGGTACCCGCCCGGAAGAAATATGTAGATTCATTAATTAAAAACGAATTAAAAACGCTGTGTGTAACGATTCCTTAGAAGAAAAAAAAAGATCACCCGATACTTTACGATATTATTTATAACCGTTTAAGTGCTATCCGTCGAAACGAGTACAAGACGTCGTCGTAGCGATGACATCGATCGGTTTAAAACATCGTCCGCGATAATTATTTGCACGTTTTGGAGCGTTTTCACAGAAACGCATTCGCAGACCCAGACGATATCGTGTTATATTTATACGACGACGTTTGGCACGAGTACGAAATCGTGAATGGTTCTCCGGGAGAACGCAATGATTATGGGTATAAATCAGAGCCCAACTTAGGAATTTTGGGGTCCGGG
This sequence comes from Therioaphis trifolii, assembly GCA_027580255.1. NCBI lineage: Eukaryota > Metazoa > Arthropoda > Insecta > Hemiptera > Aphididae > Therioaphis > Therioaphis trifolii. Next base: position 67,216,374 of record CM050405.1, on the reverse strand, counting down.
TCAAATTTTCTAATGGGGCCCCAAAATTAATTATTATCTAAATTTTAAATTATCTACTTAAATTATGAATGTAGTCTTTATGTTATATAGATTTGTTATATCTTATATTCAATTTATTTTATAAGATTATAAATCAATTATACCATAATAAGGCTATAAGTAATTGTTTAATGACAATTAATATAAATAAAACGATGAAATTAAAAATATAAATATAAATAAAGAAGTGTTGGTACAGTTTTTATTTCAAACAAATGTTTACTGATATACATCATATACATTGTCTACAAAGTCAAAGTGGCAATACATTTTTCAACATAGTCAATGAAAATAATAAAAAAATAAAAAATAATAATAATTAAAGAAATAATTTGTTAAATAATTTAAGACAACGGTTTTTTTCTAGATTTTAGTTCACTAAATTTTTGAATTTATACCTATGTTAAGATAAATTGTAATCATAATGATATAAAGTGCTTTTGACCAACTTTATCTTAAAACTTAATAGCTTATTTTATCGATTAGAGAATAATCATAAATTCGGAAATTCCATTACGATACGTGACTTACAAAACTACGTGACCAGTAATATCATACAATTATTTCAAGATGCCACTTTAATAGTTAAATATCAACAGGGGCCCGGGGCCCCAAATAATATCGGGGCCCGGGGCTGCAGCCCCCTAGCCCCCCCTAAGTTTGGCTCTGGTATAAATAATAACGCCGCACAAAAGAACGTCAAATTCCGGGATGACGTTGATGACCGTCGTTGTTCGTCCTGGTAACGTTCCGAAAGCGATTTTTACGCGACGACGTCATAAATTCGAAACGGACGCCAAACCGTGTCGGGGAAACCGGATTAAAATCGCCGGGTCCGCCCCAGGAAACGGCCGGGTTTGCTCGCGTCCGAAACACGGTAGATACTCGCCAGATATCAAAATCACACTTAAGGGCGTCCGTAAAGTCGACAAATCAAAAAAAAAAAAAAAAAAAAAATCGAATGCAGTGTGATAGACACGAGAGCGTGTTACGCGAGTGCATTCCGGCCGGTGGTTTTTTGAGCCGACTCGTCTCGGAGCGCCCCGCCGCGATAATGGCGGGGTACGTGATTAATTCGAATTTGTTGTTTACGTGACGATAATCGCGTTTGCCGAGCGGAAAGCTCGCGGAACGACGACGCGACGGTTCTTCCGCAGGTTGATAGTGTTTTTCATTGGATTTGCGCGTCGTCGGCGGGCCTGTGCCCGCGTCCGGACGCCGCGCCGCCGTGCGGTCCCGTTGTTTTCTCGTCTCGACGTGTCCGTCGTCCGAGCAAATGGGCGGGTTGGGGTGTGGGGGAGGGGTCGCAGGACACAGGGTGTAATCCGACACGAAGTGTGCGCACCGGGATAATCAATGTGTGCAGTCTGAAAGTCCGATGCGAGCAGCGCGTACCTATATTGTTATGAGTTTTGACCGTTCGAATGTGAATCTAATTTGAAACAGTGTTTATTTCAGGGGAGTGACCGGGGGGGTAATACCCCACGGAGAAAAATTTTTATCCCCCCGAAAAAAAGTATGACATTATTACGTATATAGTATATTATACTATTATAGTATATAATCGCACTATATGGTGCGATTATATATAAAACGAGTTATCGATGAATTGTCAGTTATTTCGTGCGAAGATGATATAATAAATACATATTTAATATAATAATATCTTGGGTATTAATTTTAACATAATAAATATTAAAATGACTTAAGCTCATATTGGTGTATTATTAATAATATAGTATAATATATAAGTAATGTATGTAATATTTTTTTTTCCATATAATTAATCAAAATTAGATTATTAATAATTTATGTATTCTTAGAAAAAAAAAACACCTTAATAACTTAAATTATTAAGTATCAATCTGATACCGATAAATTGAGCTTAAAATAATATTTTTACTTCTCTTGATTATTTATTTCTAAGACATACCCCCTTGAAAATTTACGATACCCCCCGGGATAGAAGGTCTGAAATAAATACTGATTTGAAACGATCACTTCTGGCGCAAAGTTGTAAATATCAGGCCGTTCAAAACTTGTCATCTCAGAAAAACAAAAAAAACAAAGCGAAAAAAGAACGAGACCATAAGTTTGGTTTTCGAATAATTCAATAACCCGTTTTTATCGATTATTGTTTTATTTTATGACTATATTGATTTGAGGTGACGATTTTCGGATTCAACAAAAAATTTAAATGTTAAAAAAAAAAAAAAAATGTATGGCATCTACGCATTGACCTCTGTTCAATGTGCACAACTTATTATCGGCGACGTTTATTTATTACTAGGGCTGAGTATTTTCAATTTTTTTTTTTTAGATAGATCGTAGAAGCACGTTAGTTATCAACAATTGTGTTTCATAACACCAGAGAGTCAAATTTAAAATTTTAATTTGCATATTTATATTTTTCTAACAATTATCGCTTAGATAATATTTACTCTCTGTCCGATAAAATAGAAACACGTATAGGAAGTAAACTTCAGTTGCCCGTCATACTTTATCGCATACTCATGTTTTATTAGATCGTGTGCACGCACAAAATGTTTTCGTCTCGTATATAATTTCGTTTTTTTGAAATTTGTATAAACGAAATCATTTAATTTTTCAAGTATTTTCTATAATTGACTAATCGAAATTATACTTTTTACATATTTTTTTCTCTTATATTAATATTGTAATTAGACGAATTAATAAAATAAAATACATTTTTAGAGTATATTTTAAGTGCATATTTATTGTTTTTTTAGTGCATAAGTGCATTCATATTTTGAGATATTTAAGTACTAAAAGTCTTCAGCCTTGTTTATTATTATTTCAATAACATTGAAGTCACTAAGTTTTTATTTTAACAAATATATCGAAAAAATAAAGACGTATTGTTATTCAAATTTCTGCTTAAATGACAAAATGAAACTATTCATTGAACAAATTTAGCATTGTAACTAACATTTTTTTTGTAACGAAACTAATTGGTTAGCGTTAGCTTTCTCGATATACTTTCATCGAAATGTTTTACTTGCAAATCTTTGCAATCTTTACACGCCTTACTTTAAAAACGGCGTTTGAAGTTTGTCCACACGGCACAAGCTTTGACACACGTCCTTGAATAACATAATAATGATGGGAGAATAACGATCCTCGAAAATAGAGCCATTGTTACGATCTGTTAACTAGGCACACCGTAGAGATCAATGACATAAATTCTAATTGAAAATCAACTATCGTATTTGGAAAACGATTTCGAGCAGAGCTCAGTGGATAATTTTACAACTGGTTTGGTATTAAGAGAATGCAAATCTCTACACTATAAATTAATGGTGGGCACTTCAAATGATTTCCAAGTTATTTTACAAATCGTTATTAAATTAATCATTTTATTATACTTAAAAAAAATTCTTAATAAAAACTTTTTAACTAGAGCGGTTAAAAAAAATCGATAAGTAAATATATCGTAATATTTATGTATATGTATATTATAAATAAAATCCAAATACCACTTAGTCACTGATCGCTGTAACTTAAAAACTACGCGACGTACGAACTTGAAATCTGGAATATAGGTTCTTCTCATATTTTCACCGAGCATTAAGAAAGGATTTTCAAAAATGTTGCGTTTTAGTGCAGTAATCAACAATTATAATATTATTCACCGCCAATACGTATTGTACGGCACGGCGGTCCGTGGTTTTCTAGCTATCTGCAATTACCTACTGATCCTTTTTGTCCGTCGTGCACATAAGAAATTGTTCCTAGGAGTTTATCGATAAAATAATCTCATGCCTCGCGCGTACACCGATATAATATATATTAAATTATAATATATTGAACTCAACAATATTACCCATAATATTATAAAATAATATTTTCAATATGAAAAAAAAAAACAAAAATACACAAGGGCGAAGCCGGGTAAATCAGCTAGTATATATATATTTAGATGAGTTTATTTTATACAATTTCTAAGCATGTAAAATTATAATTTTATGATTGTATGTGATAAAAACAATCGAAATTCATTACTTTATCATGAATCCGTTAGTTTTTTATTAGTGTTTTTTCAAGACTATAAACTTTTAGATAAACGATTAATGGCCCTTTTTTCAAGTCTTTATTAGCAGTGTTTTTTCAATCATTATGGTTTTTTATCGACGGGGAGGAGGAAGATAATAAAAGTATGTGTACTTAATGATTTAAATCAATTGCATTAAATAGGATAAAGATTTGTTATGATGCATTTAGATATTTAAAGGGGAACTATATACAAATCGATTCATATAAAATACTTAAGTATGATACTACTCAACGCAGAAGTAGACGTATCGAAGTTACCATCTTATTGCCTTTTTATTTTCACTTGTTTTAATTTTCAAAATATGATACTTAACAATACAAAATGACTTATACGATTTTTAAAAAACTGTCAATCATCACATTTTTCAAATACGCATTTATGTCCAAATGTTCGTACGGATCTTATCACATTATTAATCTAATACGAGTTTTTGGAAAATCTACGTTTTAACTGTATACCTGCAAAATACATAATATCATTTATTATTATTTTTTTTTTTTGTCAGAAGAATCCGTCACAATAAATTAATTCGGAATAGAATGGGTTAGGTGAACTCTGAGCAGTTTTTTTTAAAAATAATTACATGCTAATAAATCGTATAATTTCGTAACATTTTATAACCACACGTGGTGTTTCATGATTCAAGCGTGTCGATCGAATTATTACACTGCAGGACAGATCACAAATTATACGCGTATCAACTTTAAAAATTAAAGAAAATTTCGCGTCAGGCAATGTTTTAAATTGTTAATTTGCCGGTAGGTAAACTTGATCTAATATTAACCGAGTAAAACGAACGCATACTGCGCTGCTAATGCCGTGCGTGAAATTTGTTACGTGTTAGGCGCGTGTAAGACAGAGAAGAATGTGCGGTCGTAGAGTCCTCTTAAAGATTTATGTGCTCGACGTTATACGCGAGGACGGGACAATTATTTTTTTTTTTATCATACCCGTTTAAATGAACGCTTGATTTAAGTTTGGAAAAAAAAATTTAAACAAAATGATAAGAGCACATGGGTAATTATAACGCAAAGGCGTGATTAATTATTTTTCGACGAGAAGAAAACAACACGTTTTCGTTGTTTTACAGCGTAAAGTTGCCACGGTCATTGGCGGTGAGAAGTACTCGTCTTGTTCGGTGCGGTAACAGCATGATATTACGTCCAAAGTCGAATCCAAAATGTTTAACGGGACGAAATGCATAAAGCCCGAGAACACTATGGATATTTACGGACACTCACTCATGCGACTCCCCAATGAAAAGGGAAGTAACTGGAATTTTACCATTTTTCAGTATAGCTATTAATATAAAGTTTAACTTCAATTACTATTAATTACCTGTCTGTTTTAAATGTTTACTTTTAAACGTTCATATAATGTTTCTTTGTTGTTTGATCGAATATAATATTATCACCATGATTTGTTGTTTTTTAACTTCCACAGTAGTTAATGTATGGTGAAAATAAACTCAAGTTACTTCTTTTTTTCACGGCGAAAAATGTTACTCAGAAATGTAACTCGAGTCACTTCTTTTTTCACGGTAAAAATCATTTATTACAAAGAAGTAACTCAAGTTACTTCTTTAATCTTGGGTAAATATAGATAAGTCTAAAAATAATATTTTCAAATAAAACTATTTTATTTTAAATTAACAGCGACATCATAATAAACCAAATCATAAAAGTAACTACCTATACAAATATTTAATTAAGTAAAGAAATACAATTCTTTTCACACCTATATGTATCTTAGGTAGATCCAAATAATTATGAAAATAAAATAAAATAACAAATTACTTAGAAATTAAAAAAAAAAAAAAAAACATTAAAAACTTTCTATAATCTATTTTTTTTTTTTTAATTTTTTTTTTATCGATTATTACTTTTTATTAAAAATAAAGTATATTTACAATCTATACATGTAAGTGTATAATGAGTAAGTGTGGTGACAGAGTAACTTAATAGAGTAACCTTAAGAAAACTTAATATTATAAATTATTCAAAACTTTGTTTCAAACTACAAACATTGCTATCATTAAAAAACCATACTTAAAATAAGAATTAAAATTAATAATAAATTTGTATTTAAAAATACAAAAATGAGTTACTTCCATTATGTCGGTTAATGTTGATTTAAAAATAGAAGTACCTTAAGATACGTCTTTTTTCGATGGAAACATTATCATGAGAGATAATAGACATATTTTGATATTATGAACTATAACCTCTCTGGAATAGTAAAGTTACTGACGTTTTCGTAGGAGATAGAGAAAAAATTCTGCTATCAGATTTCATCAAAAAGTGAAAAACGATAAAATTCTCGTTATTAAATATTGTAAACGCTTTTCGTTCGTGAAAGCTGCAACTGTAGACAAAAAACCAGTTTGAATGTGAATAGGTAACTCCAAATAGAGTTTGGATCGAATTCGGCTTGTGTTTAAATATGTAAACACAATAGTTCAAATTGATTAAAACGATAATGACCGTAAGCATAAGACACCGACCATTAATCACGTGAATAAAAAAAAAAAAAAAAAAAAAAAACGACTAGGGGTTAACCGAATTAAAGAGTATAGGTCTCGTATAGTGTGGTCTCACCCCTCGTGATCACCCTTGTCTCGATCATTTAGCTTTATGCGTTTTAAAATATGTTAATAATAATTTGAGCCTGACGAAAAGAGTTCGAATTACGTGTGTATTATATTTTATTACAATATAATAGCATAACGATCGGATGTTTCGATTTCATCGCTACACCATCTATACCCCTTTGGCGACACTACTATATCGACGGCCCGAAAATTTCGGGTTAAAGAGATCACAATGTTACTTTGTTACGATACACGAATATTTCGTCGTATCTATCGACCACACACCGTTTACTACCATAAAAAATGAACGAAAAGAGGTTTTTTTTTTTTTATTAATTAGCTTTAAGTAAAACTATGACAGCTCAACAGTTCTTTAAATATAATGTAACTGATTTAACAATACAAGGAACAGTACAAAGATAATTTAAAACAATTTTTAACTCGGAAACTAAACAGTAGTAATTCAACCTCCAGGACTGAATTCGATAATTATATTTACGACGTATTCAGAATTAGATTGGAGAACGGAGAGAAGATCGAAAGGAATATTTATGGATTTTAAAGAGTCGAACAGAATTGAAATGCGTTCCGCATGCAAAGACGAACAGTCAAAGAGAAGGTGCGGAAGATCGCAAACGCTTTCGTAAAGGTGTAAAGTACAGATAGGGGGGTCATTTAGCCCTAGTTTGTAGGCGTGGGCAGGTAATAAAGTAAAAAAAAATAAATATTACGCCTAGGTTAGAACCGGTTACTCTAGTATGAATTTTCGGTAATGGTATCATTAGAATAAAATCTGGAGCAGAGTATTGAAATACTTCCTTGACAATCGAACTCTCAATAGATTTTCTCTTGTTTGAACTCGTGATCACTGTGTGATCACGAGTAGAGACTTCACTCCTTTTTCTCGTTTACCGTCTAATGGTATATTTTAACATTGATAACTACGCGCTGGCCATAATGATCCCGGTACGTCGGTCCGTGTTCGAGAAAAAGAGGCAGTACCGGGGACGGGGACGGGGGATGTTTCTATTATCATAATTATTATTCGAGTCCCCGGTAGTATTTCTATAGAGAGGGGGGGGAGCCAGAGGGAGAGATAAAGAGAGAATGAGAAACGAAAAGATAGAATGTATACATAAATATACATATATATACGACGCGCGTACCAATCTAAAACAACAATGTTTTAATAACGATTCTGTAAAATGTAAATCAACCGTTTTCATTAAGATTTGGTTGGGAGAAAAAAAGCGGACGAACAGATGATAATTCACCAATCTTTGACCGAATGTAAACAACCGTTCGCGTTCGACGACGGTGGCGTCAAGTCGATTGACAACGCGCACACACAAACCTTTTGATATGATAATAAGGACTCGTTTATAACTTGAGTAATTTTGTAGGAAATACAGTGCAGCAAAGGACCAAAGTTCTCAAGTCAGTCCATCCCTCTCTCTGCTCTCTCAATCTCTCTGTTTTATATATTCTTACTCTCTTTCTCTCTCTCTCTCTCTCTCTCTCTCTCTCTTCCTCTACCCTCTCTCTCTCTTTCTCTCAAACTCACTCTCTCTCTCTCTCTCTTTCCATCTCTGAAAACTCACCCCCCTTCTCGTTCGCTAAAATCCCTCCCTCACCCGTCTTCTCTATCATTGGGTATTCGGTCTAATGAATGTTCCGTTGTCTGTCAACTTCCATGAATATTTAACGACTAATTGAACTTTACCTGGTCGGATTTAATAAACCATTTTGATGCTCGCGCTATTTCAACAAGCGACCCTTTAATGAACTTTATCTTCTCATTCTCGTCGTCGAAATGTGTGGGCTTAAATATGAGTTAATTGTTTTTAAGGAATTTGCATAAGTTTTTGTTTTTTATTTTTTTCGCTCAATGAAAACACAGTTGTGTACGTAAGATATAATATTACGTTCGAGAGATCATGCTAAATTAGATTTAAAGAATCATGCGACTATAAACCGTAAAGGACTGTCGGTCTTGTGTGTATTTTGACATGGTTCGTGTTGAAGATGGGCTTCGAATACGTGCATAAAATAATGTGAATAAATGTTTTAAAATATAATTTTTAACGCCGTCTATACAACACTATATTTTTATTTATTTATTTTTTTTAGCTTTTATAGCTCATTTAGGGCCTTCGCTGATTCTACTATTTGATGCTACCTATCTCATTGAATGCCCCAAAAATAGTTCAAATTCTTTAAAAATATAAACGTCGTTCACGTTACTCACTTTTTTCAAACAGAACGTGAACGTGAACGACGTTTATATTTTTAACGAATTTGAACTATTTTCAGGGCGTTCAAATTTATAAACCAACTTATGAAAATATGTATTAATAATAATTATGAATTATTATATAACATCATTGATTAAACATGTATAGTCAATGATCATATTTTCTATTTTAACTTTTATAATTTCAACAGGCCATCTGCACAAAAAACAACAATAACACATTTCGTATACATTAAATTATGTACTCGCGATACTTACCTACTATTTTGGTGAAATTTTTTTTTAAACTTAAAAACTGGTGGATAAATTTTTGAAGGGGACTTGGTCCCCCCTCCTTAGGTGAAGTGCCTAATATGTACTGAATTTTACCGCTTAAAATGAATTTTGTAAAGATCACATATATACAGAATTAAGGTAGGTAATTCGTAAATGTAAAATAAAAAAAGTTTAAGAGAACGGCCAAATGAACGCGTTCATTTTTTCGAAGAACATGAACGTGAACGAGTTACTTTTTTACGCACTGAACGTGAACGTGAACGAGTTCAATTTTTGAGTGAACATTCCAAACACTGGTCTACACACTCTTCTAATTTTGATACTGACAACCGTACATTTTTGAAAAACTGTCACAACTAATCCTATACTACTTGGTATTGAAGTCCGTTTGTTTTTTTTACGTGTATACATTTAATACTTATGTATCGACTTTCAAATCCATTTAAATGAGCATTCACACAGTTCCATTTCCGTGTCCGATCCTGGCTTTCCGTGTGCCTTCCGAGCCGACAAATTATTATCGGTGACAATATATTTTCTCGTCCGGGCCCGGAGACTAACATGGTAAAAACGGATACATTTAGATTGGATTTTGAAAATAGCTGATATTTCCCTATCGTCATATTGTCGTAGAGTATATTTTTGAACTATAACTAATATACCACTTTTAATCATTATAGTACGCGTATTCGGTGTATTTTATATTACATATTATTAGTCGTATATAAGCGCACATAAAGATTATTTAAATGTTAAAATAATTCGTGTTTGGTTATTTTAAAAATTAATAATATTATTTTAATTTAATATATTAAAAAATAAAACGTAATAATAAAAATGGACAGTGAAAAACTTATTGAAGTTCTGAGATGCTACTCAAGTCTTTATGACTTGTCTGATCAAAAATATATGGACGCGAGTTGGAAGGAAAAAATCTGGAAAAAAATTAGCGAAGAATTGAACCAACTAGGTCACCATTTACAAATGGTAATTTTCAGTTCAAATGTTGTTAAATGTGGGTATAATGTAATATTATATTAAGTTATTTTTGAATTTTTCAAATCAGATCAGATCCTACTCGGAACGGATCGGATCGGACTCGGAGGTGTGTTAATACGTTCACTCGGATAGCACGGACACGGCTCGGCCCGAATAGACCTTAATTTAGTGTTCGAAATTTTTCTTGAAATCCTTTTAAAAATCGCATTGAAAAATAGGACTACATAAATATGTGATTTTTTTTCCACAATTGAACGATTTTTGAAAATATTGTAACATACACTCATCTCGTTGATAGGTCTTCAATTTTACTACTAAACATTGTTCAATTTATAAAATAATTGAAAGTAGGTAGCGTAATATGAAAAAACTAAACTTTTTTGAATAAATATTTCAAACACTTTTAAACTGAACATCGATGTTATCGACATTGTACGTATGATTCATTTGCATATTTCACTATATTTTGATACCATAAAATTCTGATTCTAAACACTTTACCCAAAAATAATTTTTACATAGATATTTTTTTTCTAATAATATTTCAAAAACTTATTACAACCAAACAGACGAAGATATACAACAGAACATTTGAAACAAACTATAATTATTATTAAATTCAACTCTTTTTGAAAAGTTAAAAATTTTTTATATTTATTTCAATTTTTTTTTTGTCCACAATTTATGATTTTTTAATGCATATTTTTCAAATTTTTCATACATATTTCGCTATTTTTTAAGTATGCATAAATGCATACTTATTTATAAATTTTTCAGTGCGTGAACACACTCTGACCCTAGTCATAAAGCATTAACACGCGAAAAGAATAATGTTGGTAAAATAACAAAAACGCGTATAATAATATCAGTCCATAAACCATTACTGATAGTATACGATATACGTAACGTGTAAACGCGTTTAATTTATTCGAATCAGTCAAAACACAGTGTTTTCATTTGGAATTATTGTATTAAACGTAAACTTAATTAATACAGAGACACCGGTATACGGCGCCGTCTGCATATTTGAAATTTTATGAAACATATTAACGATTATCTGTGTAGTACAGTGCTGTTTGTCGAAAACGTCCCGTTTACGTTTCACCGAAACCGAGGCGACTGCAGGCGGCACTCTTAATGTACCTACCGTGTGTATCAAATTCGACAAAACGCTCCGAGTCGCCGTTCCCGCCCCTGCGCCGAAAAGCTTATCCGTCATTATACGGGTGCCTACTTCAGATTTTTACTCGACTGCTTCACAACGCGCTGTAAATAACCGTAAGTAAAAGGACTTGCGTTTTCGAATTTCACTTTTATAAACAGCAATTACGAGCGTCAAAAACTGCACTCGAGGTGTATACCTTTTATGACACAGTCACTACAGTTCGCTCGACACGTTTTGAGCTTTTGATCGTAAAATAAGAAAACAGAATATACTCGTATAATATATATACATATATATATATATATATACGTTCTTTTTTTCTTCACGTCTGTTAGTTTAGCAGGTGGGAGGAAAGTTCAACCATGTGCGTGTATATATAGTGTCGGTAGGAAGAAAAATGTAAGCGATAAAACGATTTGTCAAACGTATAGATATTTTGAAAACGTACAATAAATGTACTGATTACAAAACGGAACGAATGATTAATTTTTGACTCGCGACGACGGTTTGTGTTAAACCAGCGGTTCTCAAACTGTGCTCCGCGGAGCCCTAGGGCTCCGCGAGAGTAGTCTAGGGGCTCCGTGGCTCCCTGGGCATATCTGTATTCATTAAATCCATTCTATAACAGAATATGAAAAATTCATTGAAACGACCACCGATTCATCTTTAATTCTTTAAAAACTTTATTTGATAAAATATCATTAACAGATTTTTGGTGCAGTAGCAGTATTGCAAACGAATATCAATCTCTGGCTAAAAAAGCTATATTAGCTCTTCTTCCTTTTGGAACAACATATCTGTGTGAAACCGGATATTTATCATATGCATCAACGAAAACAAAATATCGTAATAAATTTGATACGGAAGCAGACATGCGAATCCAGGCTAAATATTAAAATACTGGTCAGTAAAAAAAGCCAACATCGTGGATCACATTAAAATCACTAAATATTAAATTTTATAAATTACTAAAATATAATGTTCTTTTTTACTGTTAAATTAATTGAATAATTTGTGTATATTCATATTTTACAGAACAAATAAATAAAAAGCAAATCATATGAATTGACATCATTTTGTATGAATTATTGTTGTCTCAAATAGACATTTCTGATTTTTGGGGCTCCGTAATTTTTTTTAGGAACATATGGGCTAACCACGAACAAAAAAGTTTGAGAACCGCTGTGTTAAACAATCTTTTTTTTTTTTTCATAAAACGATTTACGATGAAACCGTACAATGGATTTACTTCACTTTACTAGTTTTTTTTAGCTTTACACCAGACTACAGACGTTCAATAGCTACAGACGGGAAGAAGGAAACTGAAATCTTTCAAATGCCGCGACGACGACATAATATACTGATTTACTATTCTAACAAGTTTCACTTTTCCTTTCTTTCTCTCAGATTCATCAACGTTGAAAATTCAAACTATTTCATGATTCGTTTTATAATATACGACTCGCCGCGGTCCACCGAAACTAATTTTGTGATCCTCTTGAAAGTATAAAAACTGTGCACTTTAAGGTTAAAAAATGATGAAAATCTCTCGAGTCGAGTGAAGCCACGTGATTACAAAAATTATTGCAATAAAATATTGATTACTATCAATAACACATAGAATTTTTAAAAATGTAAAATTATTAACACACGAAACACTTACTTTTTATTTACTTACTGTTTTTTCATATAGTACCTTATTGTAATGTAATAAATAATAATATATTTAAGTATAAATTTGACCACGAACTATAGAATTTTATAACATTTTAGTTTATATAATTACATTGCCCGTTGTATTGATGATCACAGTCGTTTTCAAACATTACATCGAGTTTTTCCCATGGTCTATACCCTCTGTTAAAACAAAATCATGCTAAAAACTTCATTACGTTTATATTGTTATTCAAAAATAGTTTATATAGATAAATAAATAAATAAATAAATAAATAAATAAATAAATAAATAAATATATATATATATATATATATATATATATATATATATATATATATATACGTATTTAGGTATTCCTTCTATAAAACACAAAATGTTTAAAATTAACTAAAAAAAAAAAAAAATGTGATCTACGTACAGGCGCGGATACTGGATATTAATATTGGGGTGGGGGAGATACGACTAAATCAAATCGAAATATACATACATTTTTTTATAATAATTTTATTAGAAATCGGTTGAAGAATAAATTCTAAACGATGGTTTCCTTGATTGGCAAATCTTTCAATGATGTTTTCCACACTAACATCGTAAACGAAAAATGATTTATTTAGATAAGACATTGAGACAATATAAATAAAATAAATTCTACAATTCAATGTCAAAAAATATTTTCAATTGTCATTTTTTTTTTTATTTTTTTGTAAAAAGCAATATTGATAATGTCTATGTAATAATTTTAAAATTCTCGTGGGGGTGACCACCCCTATCCCTCCCCGTGGATCCATACCTGTCTATGTAATTATAAGCGGGATATTAGCCATTTACTTGTGTGTTACGGGTATTTTGATTTTATTTTCATTTAAAGAATTTTACTATTTTACTCTCAGCGTACCTATGCATACATTTATACTAGAGGTCTCTGTTTCACGTGTATCTAAGAACACGTACATAGTGTTTTTATGGAAACGGTGTTAAAGCCCATGTAATTAAAATACACGTGTATACGTGTATTTAGAGTCCATATATCCGTGTACCCGTGTATTATAGAATCCGTGTACCCGTGTGAAATGTCCGTCTACCTATTACCCTGATCAGAAGATCTAAAAGGGGGGCCCAAAAGTACGTACCCTACATAACCCCTCCTCCCCGTTATCATTCAACAATTTACTATTTAAGGTGCGGTCTACGTGTACACGTGTATATCAATACACGTACCAGACCGAGAGCCCTAATTTGTACGCATAAAAAAAAAACATACACATAAAATGATGGATCATAAAAGGGTATAAAATTATTGTTTTTTCATTCTTTTTTTTTTCTTTTTAATAATTTGCCTAGCATATTTCATAAAATACGTTTATTTTTGTTTTCTATTATAAATATAGTGTACGGACTAGTAAATGGTGTTTTGAGACAACCTGCTTTGCGATCGTGTCTTTCAACATTTCATAAAAACAACTAAATTACCAATATTAGAAAAGTTGAATTTTTTGATTAAATTTTCTTAGAAATATTCTTCGTTTTATAATATCAACCCCGAGAAAACTTCACTAGTGTGTTGTTATTCCCGGTGAAATTCCATGATTTAAAATTACACTTCCTCACATAAATTTCGAACAATTTCGTTGTTGTGAAAACACAACATAAACTATTTTTTGACTACCGGTATAATTGTAAATAGTCGGCGTGTTATTCTTTCTTTTTTTTTACGATTATTTTAACAATGTCCAATAACGATTGGCTTCGATGAATCCAGAAATAATTACAAAGTATGATTTTTAATAGATCTTCATTCAACGCTCGTCTGGTCCTAAGGCACTCGATGAGATTTCCGGGTAGCACGTCATCACGAACTGTTATCAGTGATGAAAAAACGCGGCGGGCGTGTGCACGAAGAACGTACCGAAAATTACCAACTTTCGACGATCTTGTTCCATAATACTCGGTTTATATCTTATCGCGCTCCGTCACAGGGAGATTTTGGGGATGGTGTATTGTACTCTGAGAGGAAGGGGGGGAGTTGAGTTCGGCGGCGTATTATAATATTTTATTGTCGTCGCACACACGTATACACCCGTATATATTATACGCACGTCGTTTGACGACGAGATGGCGGGCGGGAGGGATCTAGTGTTGTTTGAGTTATTCACGTATATATATACGTTTTATATCAGCTCCTCCCTCATATTTAATGCCGACAACGGCGGTACAGCATACGATTTGCATAGGAAATGTAGTTAGGTGAACATACAGTTTGTGTGTGTGTGTGTGTGTGTGTGTGTGTGTGTGTGTGTGTGTGTGTGTGTGTGTGTGTGTGTGTGTGTGTGTGTGTGTGTGTGTGTGTGTGTGTGTGTGTGTGTGTGTGTGTGTGTGTGTGTGTGTGTGTGTGTGTGTGTGTGTGTGTAGCATATATGTGAGCGACTCCGTTTTCTTGGAAATAAAATAAAAATCCAGTATTCCTTACAGTTTTTGCCGATGTTTACGAGAAAAAAAAATTTGTTTTTTTTTTCAATACCAATATTTCTCCTTTCCTTTAAATTGAAAAAAATCGATTCCTTCCTCGGTGTCTTTAGTCTTTTTTTTTCTACGTTACCGTAACCGTACCATGACTGTGATGTAACCACGTGATTGGTCAAATCGATAATTACATATTATTTTCATCATCGTCATAGTGGTTTTATTTTTACATAAATTATATTTCATTTGTATAGACACAAATTATGTGCGACTAGGGCATCCGAGAGAACTCCAGCATTTTCGAAAGACTTAAGTATGACAATCAAATGTTCACCCGAGAAGGTATTCAATTATTGTAGCACCGTATTTTTCATAAGAAGTCGTCGGAGTTAAAATTTAATATTTTAGCCTTTATATTTTGCAGTGTTTTGTGTTAGATTTGTTGAGTTGCTGAATAGTTTGAATAGTTTGAAGATAATAACAATAATAATAATTACGATACTGTCCACGACAAATGTCATCGATGATTCTATGATTGGATAATGAACATTGCGATTCAATTCGCTATTTGAATTCTAGTAAGCTCTGCAGCTTGCGAATATGTCATTCCAAGTACGAGAAGAATAACGAATTATTTGATGAAAATTATGCTACAACAATGGTTTATTAATTTATTCATTTTGAATATTGAACTAGAAATTAGAAATAATTTTAAAACTGCTTCAGTTTAAAATGAGCATAATTTTACGAAAAAAAAAATATATTTTGAAACGATATTTGAAATTTGTACGTATAGATAATGTGTTTTCATTTATCATACAATACACTTTAACCAATGGTTATATTATTTGTCTGTTACGAAATTCTATGAGAAAATATTTCAATTTGAATATAATATGTTGGAACAAGCAAATATTTGTATGACAATTAGTAACAGTTATTTCATTTTTAATCATAATAACATAGTTTTAAATGACCTGAGACTAGAATGATTTAGAGATCTGTGTGATGAAGTCTCTTTGTGGATCTGTGAACTATTTACAATTTTACATCCCTTGAAATTAAGGCTTAGTTGTACCTAAGCATGGACGATGGATCTACATCGGGTTGATCATCAAACGAATAATAATTGTGATTTACCTATACCCACACACACACACACACACACACACACACACACACACACACACACACACACACACACACACACACACACACACACACACACACACACACACACACACACACACACAAACATATACAGTGGTTTATATGCGGGGGGTCTCGGGTCTTGACGCCCCCCCCCCAGAAGCAAAAAAAAATTGAAGTTAGAATATTCATTTACTACCTATATTCTTATGTATTTATATTTTATAATGTTTTAACTCGTAGTTCGGCGATAATGATAAAGAGGGTCACTCAGAATGTATAAAGTATTTTTTGAAAACATTTTAAAATACGCCACTGCACACATATAATATATGTTTATTAGACTTCATCGATCGCAAAAATACTCGCTTGTTTCCGCAGTTAGACTTACGCATGTTAGTAAAAAGAAGTAATTTTTGTTTTTCTTCAGATAATTACTTCATTTACTGCAACATAAAAAGCGCTCGTTTTTGTTACGGGCAAGTTGCCCGAAGTAAAAAAAAAAAAAAAAAAAATTAAAAAAAAATAAAACCCCAAGGTCCACGGACCGTCTAACCCCCACAGTAAATTATTCGGTTAATCATGTTGATAATATATATATATATATATATACATATATTTTTTTTAAACGAGTGTACGCGTATACACGTTTCAGACTTACGCGTTTGTTTCCCACCAAAGTGATGGGGATTATCCAGTCGGAAAGTTTAATTTAAAGTGGAAAACCCGTCGCAGATTTTTTTAATCTTTTGATTTCGTTACCGCCGTGTACCTATGCAATCCACTTCTAATCGCAGTCGGTACGTTTTTCAATGGAAAGTCGACTGATCTTAACTTCCGTCGCGGTTGACTTGTTTACACGTTGTTTTCCGTAAGCGTGTTGTCGAGTCGTTTTACCGAATCGAATTGCCGAATTCAGGTTAATATTATCTTAAAATGCGTATTGTGCAAGTTCGGGGCAAGTCAAAAATGTTTTTGAAAGGTACACTCGTCGCGTTTCGAGTTCGACGGAATAGTCCGCGTAGGTCACTTGAAAAATAGAGCGCAATCACAAAATTCAGATATCCGAGTGACCGATTCGAAACTCTCCAAGAAGTAATTTCGTCATAATACGACAACTAGATATTTTTTACCAATTATGGTATTATTCTACGTTTTACGATAACAGTTTTATTCGACAAATGTTTTTCTTTAACTGTCTGATCGATTTTAATGTATTTAACATAATATTAATACATTAATAAAAACATTACATAAAAAGCAAATTAAATTAAAAAAACATTATATTTTTATTTTTTTATTCGTTTGAGTTCTTCGTGACGTTTTACGATAGTAAAAAATTGACATTTCTCGTGAAAATTAACTCTGTTTTAATAAATTAGAATTTCAATTTCAATTTATTCTTAAAATAAGTTAACGAAAAAAAAAAAAAGAAAAAAGAAAGTTTTCTGCGGTCGTATTGATTACATTATTGAAAGCAGCGAAGCGCCGTTTGTAAATCAATCCAATCAGTACTTGTATTATCTTCTATGCACACAATATGATTTTTAAGCATTCATAGCTCATTTAAAATATTATATAGAGGATATGTTTAAACAGGGGGTTTTTTTTTATAATATAATAATAAAACTACCTTTTATGGAAAAATGTTGTTTTTTCACTAATTTTATCTAGTTTTAGATTATTTAATTTAAAATTAAAAAAAAAAATATTAATATAAAAATGATTATTTAAACTTTTTAGTTTTCTAAAACCATAATCACTACTTATTTCATAATATTGTGACTCAAGTTTATATTTTTGGACCAATAGCTATTGAGGTATAAGAATATTACATATGACAGTGGAGTTGGTATTACAGTAGAACGTTTTCGCGAGGACTTCTGCTATTCTTCACCGTTACTCTAAACTTTAATTACTTGTATCTCTCACACTGTTAGTCAAATAACACATATTTTATTGTAAAGCTATTTAATGAAAAAAAAGTTTTCTTTCATAATAACATGCTATTACTAGTGGTCACCGTGTAATAGAATAAAAACGCTTAAAAAGTCACATTTAAGTAATATTAAAATACATTTTTTTGTTTTTTCAAATATTTTTTTCAAAGTCGTGAATTGCACGTAAAAACTACTGAATTGAGTAACATTGAATGAGCACGCCTTAAATATTACTATGTGTATAATTTCTATTAAAATTTTCGTTTTATATATCAAACGTTTTATTGCATTGTTTAATCTAAGTCGTCGACCATGTTTTGTAGTCGGTTTACCTCTAAACACAAAACGCTCCGAAGTGCAATTGACTTTTCGAGAGGTAATAATTAAAACGAAATCAAATAGGCGCGGCTTCTGTTCTATAAATTTTAACACGATGCTGATTTATCAGAGGTTTCGTTAATAATCACCCGTTTTCGGTTCCCGGCCCCTTCTGAACGCGCTTGCACGCACATAATGCATTGTGAATAATTACGCGAATTATTTGGAAAACGCATCGATCTCGGTTTGGGTTGTGTATGTGTGTGTGGGTGGGTGTGTGTTTATTAGAATGTGTAGTATATACGCAATAATCTGTACGAACGCGCTCGGATTAGTCACGCAAATGTGACGGTCCTGTTCGGTGTGGGAATATAAAGGCTCACTTTTTGAAATGGGTTAAATCCCCAGCCCAATCCTGCATTATATTTTTTTTAACAGTTTTTTTTTTTTTTATCGTTTTTGTTCATTTCTTCTCTGACCGCGTTTTATTGAATTTCCAAACAAAACGATTTCGTTGAATCTGTTTGACCAACTCATCAATATCGTTCGTCAGTGTCTGACGAACAGTCAAAACAATTTGTTTAGTTCTATTGGTGCAGCAGTAATCAACTTAGTCGTGTGCGCTGATCTCATTGTCGGGAGTGCGAGCAACGGACTTAAAAATCATTATTTCCATGTGCAACAAACAATTAAAGGGGGCACCGGAAGTTTTTTTTTTATCATCGCTTCGATATCCCTCGATAAGAATTGCTAGCGAAACTTTAGACCACACGAAAACCACCGACAACCGGTCTTAATTCGTATTTTTTCTAAAACCCACAAAAACGGATTTTTTCGTCTTACTTAATTCATTGTACGACTTCTATTCAATAAACCTATTATTTTCTCGAATCCTAAACATTATTAACCGTTACACACTCACGCGTCACACGTGCGACTCTACTATTTTTTTGATTGATTCAGTACGATTATTTCTGCTAGTCGAGACTTTTTGAGAATGCTTATGGATGGATCTTTCGATTGTACTGATTTACAGTACGATATTAATTTTAAAGTCCCTAACTTCCATTCTCGATCATATTATCCTTTTTTCATCCCCGTCTGCACCACTTATTCATATTATTATTATTCATATTATTCATATAACATACCTGTTTTCAGAATAATGCACCTTGCAAACCAGAACATTCCAACCTTCACTTTTGTATAACATGTTAAAATATATAATTCAATTTGTATGTTGTGTCTACAAAAATTGTACTTTGGACCATGATCAGTTTTGTAAAATAAATCAAATTAAATAACGATTATCTTTCGCACATCAATATTTATTGAAATGCAAAAAAAAAAAAATGTTAAAATTTAAAACACAAAACGTATATAAAATTCTGATCCAGCGTATGCGATTTAATCAACGAAAACAAATTAATATATCCATCGTATACAGTTTATATATTACAGTAAAAAGTGTGGAACCGTAAACGACTTATAATTAGTGGTTATCGAATTGAAATATATAAAATGAGCACTTTGTACATCAAATGCATTTACGTGAACTGGTTTGTGTTCGGTTTTTTAAGTTCCGCGTGAAATCTGTTTGGAAATTTGAAAAAAAAAATAACAAGGATGAAATGTAATCTGAAATACAGCAGAACTAATGTTTTTGAACATTTTTTTCATATTTCCTCATAAATGCGTCTCAATATTTCTAAAAATGAAATACATAATATTGTTTTTCATTATTTTCTTTATTTTACTTATTTTCTTCTAAATTATTTTGGGATACATATCAAAATATAGTCAAGACAAATTGTTTTAAATTGTATGATATTTATAGAAACCCAATTGTGTTTTATTCGTGTTTTGATGGTACACATTTGTTTTTATTTCAGTTTTAAATCCAAACTATTGACTTGAGTGCGTCATACTCTACTGAAATATGTCGTGTACATCGGTGACGAAATTCTGCTCTGATGGGGAGAAAATAGGTTTACGTTTTAAATTTTTAGTTTCTCAGAAGAACAACTAAACCACAACCCAATATCTTCTACTCTAAATGCTACTTATACAGGGTGTATACAGTCTAACGAGCACATCACTTTAATGTATGCATAATGGTTATACCTGGTACGCGTGACTGCAGAGAAACGACGAACGCTGGTCCTGTATCTACTAGACAACACGAATTCAATTTGCCATTTGACCTGGGATGAAGTGTGCCGAATGCATATATATGAGAGGAAGAGGACTGTATCTAAAATCAGATTATGAGTATTCAAAAAATCGTCAAAAAATGTATTTCGATGAAATTGTATAACTCAGATTATAAATTAGAATTTTATTTTAACCAACAAAATTTTTAAAAAAATTTACAGAAGAATACTCGTATATTATGTTGTCTAACCAAGAGTTTCAAATTGTATTTATTTAAATGTGTAAATATTTTAAAAATATCTTATTTCTTAGAAATTTCGTTAAATTACTTAAGTTTTTGAAAATATAATACATTTTTTCAAATATTAAATACTGAAAACTTATAAATGTTTTTTTGGTCTATAACTAATCAATAATATAATATATTTCGGGTGTTTGTTAATATTTTTTTATAGAAAAATGCAAATTTAAATGAATTGATTTAATCTTATTAATGAGAAATTAGGTATTTATTTATCATTAGTAAATAGTCCCCTGGTCACGACCTCATTACAAATAATATACTCAAACAACTTACAAATAAAGCAATTCTCAACATAACCCACATCTTCAATGCAATGCTCAGGCTTTCTCATTTCCCACCTTTCTGGAAAATTTCAACAATCATACTAGTACACAAACCTGGCAAACCCAAAAATACAACATCTTCTTACCGTCCAATCAGCCTCCTCCCATCCCTGGGTAAATTATTTGAAAAACTTCTATTAAAACGCCTCCAAAATATCTCCGAAATAAATAAAATCATTCCTAACTCTCAGTACGGCTTCCGAGCTCACCATTCTACTATTCACTCTCTTCATCGTCTCACCGATGCCATCTCATCTTCTCTTGAACAAAAAAAATACTGCTCGGGTGTCTTCCTTGACGTCGCACAGGCGTTCGACAAAGTATGGCACAACGGTCTCCTCCATAAACTAAAAACAAACTTTCCAACCCCATATTATTTAATACTCAAATCCTATCTCACTCATCGTTCTTTCCAAGTAAATCTAAACAACTCAATTTCAAACCAATATATAATTAACGCTGGTGTACCCCAAGGTAGTGACCTTTCTCCTCTCTTATATCTAATTTACACTGCAGATATACCTACATCCTCTTTCACCATCCTCAATACTTTTGCTGACGATACGTGTATCCTAGCCACCGATTCCGATCCCACAATAACAAGCTTCAAACTCCAACATCACCTCAACTTACTCGAAAATTGGTTCACACTATGGAAAATAAAAATTAACACAAACAAATCTAGCCACATTACTTTCTCCCTTCGCCCAAACAATTGTCCACCAGTCAAACTTTGTAACCAATTATTACCTCAAACCAACCAAGTTAAATACTTAGGACTCATTTTCGACAAAAGATTAACTTGGAAAGACCACATATTCGACAAAAGAAAGAAACTAAACTCCAGATTACATCTACTACGTCTTCTCTTACGATCGAATTTAAACCTTAAACTCAAAATCCTTATTTACAAAATGTTGATCTTTCCTCTATGGTATTATGGTATTCAAATTTGGGGTAATGCCGCCCCAAGTAACATACGAAAAATACAATCATTCCAATCCATCTGCCTTCGCACTATTACTAAATCCCCCTGGTATGTAAGTAACAAAACCCTCCACTCCGACCTGAGAATATATTACGTGAACCAAGTCACTAAAACTGCTTACCAAAAACTTCACAAAAAATGTAGCTCCCATAGTAACCCAAACATTAGTTATCTTTCTTCCCAACATATGCCTGACAACCCCCCTCGAAGATTAAAACGAAAATGGGTTAGAGACCTCCTCCATTAATCAATAAAATACCCAAGTAGGTAGCTCCATTGGGAGCCCTCCTACATCGTGCCATTTTCATGTTATGTAATCCTTTTCATCATTATTACTTGTTGTGCTTAATTGTATAGTTGTATATTTCTTATTCAATAAAAAAAAAAAAAAAAAAAAAAAGTAAATAGTAATCTTTATGAGATATACGGATATATCTCCATACTCTGGGATAGTTTTCGCAATATTTTACTTTGAGTAATACCTACATCGTCATAGGAATACTACGTATAATGTAACTAAGTACTGCTTAGTTCAATATTATCAGTGTGAAATCGTTTTTTTATATGAATGAAATAAATTAAGGGCATATTATTTATGTTTTCTTCGACAAATAAATAAGAGAGTACTTCTTCGGTTTTTGCACTAGACGAGGAAAACGATTAAATTTAAATGGCGGTAGGGCATAGAGATAAAAAAATATCGGAGTGTATAGCCCACACAGTCTATCATTTTAAATTTTTATCGCATGTGAATGTATTTATTGACTATGTTTACCATGTCTACAAAAAATTTACAATGCGCAAGTAAATAAAATATGTACTTATGTAACGCACAATATCAATTGAATTTCATATAATAAATTCAGTTATTTCAGTATGGAATTCAAGATTATTCTTTTAGAGCATTTTTTTTTTTCAGATACAGTTTTAGACGTAAGTTCAATTAATTATTTACTATAATCAATGTGTGCCAAACAAAAAAAAAAAAAAGTAAAAGAGACATGTGGTACTCTGATCAATCGCGTAACCAGGATTTTCTGAAAGGGAATTCAACAAATTGTATTTATAAACGTACTTGCACTTATATGAAACCGTACATAAGATCATTATGATTTCATTTTATAATAATTTTCAAAATGAATGTTTAAGATATAGGTACAGTGACTTAACATTCTCATTCCAATTTAACCCTATATGACGCTCAAATTTGAGTACGCCTTTTCTCCGAATTTGAATTTCTTATAGAACTACATTTTTATATAAAAAAAAATAAAAATATTCTCCAACTGGTTTATATGATTATTTTTTATAGACGTGATTTTTACATGTTTTAGTTTTTATCAGTAGGCTCTAAATAATAAATTCTTATATCTACTTAAAATAAAATTAAAAAACAAATTGTCTGTGAGAATATTATTCCCTTTGTATATTGGTATAGATAATGATTACCATTAAAGAAAACTAAAAAATTTAAATTATAAAAAATCTTTTATTTTTTGTGAAAATGTAGTTTGATTATCCTCCAATATTTTACAAATAAAAAAAAAAATTCAAAAATGTGCATTAAATGAGTATACAAATTGGATGATCATATTTAACAAATCACATTGTATACGTGTAACTTTTTCACTTAGTTATCTATACTGTAATTTAATATTTTCATATCAATTTTTCCAAATATTACGTACAGATTTCTCTTAATTTTATAATAATCATGTTTGATAATATAATAATTGAAAACTATGCTTCTTAAATAATTTTCCTTAAAAAAAATTATCATTTTTAAATACTAAAAAAACATACATTAAGATATCAAGTTTTAATATTTTTCATTAATTCAAAAAACTCGTTGGATGGAGGGGGTTGGAACTTGATAACCTTCTCCATCCTCTCGACAATGCTTCTGGGCCAATAGAGTGTGGAAATGAGCAAAAGTATTTTGCACAATAGAAACTCAAAAGAAGTATAATATGCAACATGAAGTACGAAACCGAGTATTTCAATGAGTGTCGATCGTTCGTTTGAGATAATGTCAAAACATATTAACAGCCTGTGGTTATGGCAAAGACTAGGATTTTGTTCACGATTCTTTTTCTACGCGATTTATATATGACTTGGAATGTCGGATAATTTTTGAATCCTTTTTATCAGATATTATTGATATCAAAACTTAAGTGTGGTTATAATTATAAGAGTGGACTCGATTCATAGTGTTTCTCAACCGGAGGTCCGCGAAAAAAAGGCGTAATGACGGAAAAAGTGAAATTTGTTGCATTTGATATATTTGTCATTGTGATTTGTGAAATATTGTTAATCGGTTTTTCCTAATATATGATATATAAGTGTTTATATGTATAACAAGAGTATAATACGAAATATGTCTGTGAGTTCAGACTTACGGGTTTACCTATCGACCGTGGAGCTAGATTTCAAAAAATTAAGTGCTATAGCAAACAAGCCCAAGAATTGCGTTCAAATGAAATTTTTTTTGGATTTAATTATTTAATTTTAATTTATTGTCAACTCGTATTTATCTCATGTGAAAATATATGACCAAGTTGACGTTGGGTGGGGGGGGGGTCCGTAAAATAGTGGTGAGAGGTAAAGGGGTACGCGAATGAAAAAAGGTTGAGTAAAGCTGGCAGTGGCGGCTCGTATTTATGTGCACAAGTGCACGTGCACCACCTACCGACAGCACAAAAAATTAAAAATACTAAATCATATTAATACTACTAAATACCTTAAAAGATTTCTAGAAACTCAGGTTACGAAAATATATTTGAGTTTGATTATTTATAGGGTGAAAAAGCGGTTAGGTCATTAGTAACGCTGACGCTCACTAGGTTGCTATAGGTAGTTCACACGATCGTTGTGCATATTCCAACGGTGTAAAAATTAAAACAAATCATAACACGTCACGCGCATTATAATAGAATAAATGTGCACAGTTGTATCTGCTGTGCACATAACCAATCGGTTATTTGAATAAATAATTGTTATCAGCAGATTATTTTTGACGTGACGGTCGCGGTCGACTTTATTATTTATTTTTATTTTTCCTCGTTTTTGGTATTTCGATTGTCTAATATAAATTCGTAAATCATTGATTATCACCAAAACAGTCCTGTTCTTCGCTGTATCTTACTGTATTTTGTACAGACAAGTGATCGTTATCATTTAATTTTAAACTTTATTAAAATTAATACAATACAGCAAATGTAAAAGTATCCATTTCAGAATTAAAAAAAGCTGTTAATTAAAATCGGTAAACAATTGTTTAGTATAAGTGTGTGTGTGTGTGTGTATGTTCATTAAATTATATTTTTGAATGTGCGCTACTTTTTTAAAAACTCACGAGCCGCCACTGAAAGCTGGTGTAAACAGCGGTGGCATACAAAACGATTTCGTGGCGATTTTCCAGAAGCGAAACGCAAAAAGGACGATCGCAAAAAAAAAAAAAACGATTTTTTTAATTTTTTTTTTCGGCGCACTAAAATTAATTTCGTCCGCGCGCCGCCGCACAGCGTGTACGCTCACGTAGTCACGCGCCACATGCGGGCGGCATATTATTATCCCGGCGGCGGCGGCGGCGATTCGGACGCGGGGCGGCGGCGTGTAAAACGGCAGACGCGCCGGCGACGACGAACCGTAAAATGAGATACTTGTTTACATATTCAATGTGCGTGTGTCCCCTGTGCCGACATGACGACGGCGACGACTACGACGACGTCGACGACGGCCTCTTCCACACACACACACACACACACACACACACACACACACACACACACACACACACACACACACACACACACACACACACACACACACATACGTATATTATATTATATTATATTATTGTGCTGGTGAAACGTACACCGCCACGACACACTATATAATATTATTAATTATTATATAGGTCTCTTTTCACAAAACGTTTCCGCGCGTATTTATTGTCCGCGTGCGTGTGTGCGGAAGCGCATGTACACGCGTACGTATCATCAAACATGTGTGTGTGTGTGTGTGTGTGTGTGTGTGTGTGTGTGTATGAGCGTGGCGATGACCCGGGCCAACTGTCACCGCGAAACTGTACCGCGTAAATGTGTGAGCTCTGCCCCCTCCCCACCGAAACGATATGACGTGTAATCGGGTACCGTCGTTAAGTACAAAATTATACCGCGGCGGCGTATAAACTGCCCCGGCGCGATGGTACATAAAAAAAAAAAAAATGAGGAAAAAAAATCCCGCCGACGAATTAATTTACTAATCACGGTCGTGATTATTACACGCACGATATGATATATCACATACTATCGTATTGTATCGAGTCACGCACACGCGCACAGACGGGACGACCCCCCGACGACGGTATTGTGTTACACACACACACACACACACACACACACACACACACACACACTAGTGCGCGGGTAAATATTATATTGTCGCCAAAAACACACCCCAACGGTCGGGTGTCATAGCTCGCGTCGAGCAGATGCGCGTTTTCGCGTGGGCGGGTGGTGCGTGTGTGTGAGTGTGTGACATAGACAGCGGCGGCGAGGGGTAAGTGTATTTATTTTTTGGTTTCTTTTTTTTTTTTTTTTTTTTTTTGACTCGGCTCAGCGAGCGCATGACCCGATATCGTTCGGGAGACGCGACCCGTGCAAACCGCTCTCCGGCCCCGGACCAGTGATACGCCGCCACTTAAGGGGTTTATACGATCCTTCCCTCCCCTCACCCCCGTCTTCACCGGTCGACCGTGACGCGTATCGTTTCGCCAGTCGTGTAAACGATGATTGATCTCTGCCGGTCCGGCGTTAAATATTAATTACATAAACCTCGACGTTCACGATTCGTACGCCGTCCGTCGTATGATATCGAAACGAAATCCAGTGCCTGTTCATATGGCTGTGGGTGAGTTGCGGCCCGGCATGTCGTTTCCGGTGTTGGAGACCGGTGAATTCCGGCCCAATATTATTTTAGCCGTAGGTTGGTTGCGGCCCGACAATATTTTAGGTATAGGTGAGTTGCGGCCCGATGTACCTGTCAGATGCAGTGTTGGCTATACATTTAGTGATAAACGATTAACGATAAACGATACATACATGTATCGTTTTAATACCATACACGGCCTTAAAAAATGTACAGACTACGTTTTTGAAAACTATATTTCTCCAGATGCTATGTCTCCCCCCCAAATATTTGGGCACAATTTACTGCTAGCTGCAACCGCACTACTAACAGCCGTGAAAGTTTTCATTCAAAACGAAAGATGTCGTTCTACACTAGCCATCCTAACATTTATAACTTCGTTGATGTGTTAATAGAAATTCAATCTGAAACATACATACAATTCAGAAGTAAAATTGTTAGAACAAAGAAAATGTGTGAAAAAGAAGCTTTCATTAGAGAACAGATGACAAAACTCGAGCTAAAAGAAATAGATAATTTTGAATTAGTTAAATCGTTAAGTTTTAAGTTTTTGCCAAAACAATAGAATATTTGTATTATTATAAATTATATTCGAGCTACCTATACGGTATTATAAATTTAGGAATATTTTTAAAAATTTTTTTTTTTATTATTATCATTAAATATTATATTCTAGCTATACGGTATTATAAATTTACGAATATTTTTAAAACAATTTTTTTATTATTATCATTAAATATTATATTCCAGAAACGCAAAATATTATTATATTTATTACATTGTATTTTAACCAAAACAATAGCTATACGGTATTATAAAAACCGGGCCGCAACTCGTACGTATCTCTCAAAAACCCGGTCCGCAACTAATACAATATTTAGGGTTTGGGCCGCAATTCACCAACACCGGTTCATATATAGTAGTGCTTGGGAATTTTTAAGACTTTGGTCCCTCTGCGAAGGAAACACGACCGATTCGAAATCCGTGCCGTAGACTGGAATTTTTTCGACGGTTTTATTTCGTCACACATCTAATTCTGTTCCACGTTACACAACGGCGGTGGGCTCCTATCTTTTCATATTATCCGAGTATCACGTATACCTACGTTTTAAACGTTTTTACGTAACGACTCGACGACACAATGACCATTTTTCTCGGCTCGTCGAAAACGCAGACGTTTCGTATTTATACTTGTTCATCGTACGTGTGTATCTCTATAAACCAGTGGTGCCCGACCCGCGAAGGTATTCTATGTGGCCCGTTAAACATTTTTAAAGTAAAACAAAATATTGAAATAAAAGTGTAAAATGATTACAAAACGCAATTCTTTCTATCGAATCATATGAATCCTGTCATCTTTTCAATAGCCAATAAAAGATAGGAAAACGAGTCCTACGTGTGCATCGTACACCTACTATGTGTAACCAAACTATATCGTTAGATTGCCATTGGGATTATTCGGACTATTTTAATTGGTGACACGCTTGAAAAAATTGTTTACCAAAGTGGCTCGCCGGAGAAAAAACGTTAGGCATCACTGCTATAAACGAATGACGTTTTTTATTAGAAGCTACAAAATTTATATTTACGAAAATATTTTATAAACGTTTAACGCACTATAACACAATTGAATATCTATGTAAAATATTATTGTTTTTATCACTATTCTATGTCTTTTTATTATTTTTTTTTTCAAAATACGAAATTTCCCAACTATGAGCTCTCCGCATCATACCACAGGATGAGGAACTCCGGTCTCGGAGTATTTATTATCGCAAAAATATACCTACAAGCACCTAATGTTGCATTTTCAACTCCCATTAACTGTGTATATATATTTTTTCATTATAAAAAAAAAAAAAAAAAAAAAAAACAATTGTGACGCGTTTACGCTTATTTAGAGTGCATAAACATTTGCACATTGTACAAGTTCGATATAATATGTGTGTAATTTTTTTCGTTATCCGTTCGAGTCGACTCGCGGGGTCCTCGACTTCGTGTAGCGTGCTTTTTATGTTGCCTACTTCTTCGAGACCAGGTGATGTGCGTCTCGTGTATAAATTACTTCCTACAGTCATACAATACCACAGGTAATTTTTGTTAATTAATTTTCGTTTTGTTTTTTTTTTTTTTAGATTTTTTTTTTTACACAATTTTTTGACCAACCATCGAAATCTTACGACTCAAAACTAGAGATGTTTCTAAGCTCGGTGAATTTTTACCGCGTAAGTTTACCAGTAAGGTAAATTACCGGTAAATTTACCAATAATTTTTTTACTAGTAAATATTTTTTTTACCGGAAAAATTATCATGTGACACCTTAGACTAAACGTCTTAATGAGTTGAATATTCATAACATATCAGTATAGTGGAATAGTTGATATCGTAAAACTTAAAACGCCAAACGTTCTATTTATAACAACAGAAAAAGACAAATAAAACTAAAAAACTAGAATTTATTTTGTTTTTGTTGTTATTGTTGATGTTATGTCAAGGTGCCTAATGAATTGGATTTGATCGATTCACAATTTATTTTATAAGCACATTTCTAATATTCATATTCGTATAAAATAATTTAAAATACAAACAAAAGTCAATAATAGTATAGTACACTACAAGGTACTTGTATAAAGTCATATGTTAAATTTATAACACCATGAACATTGAACACCCTGCTATACAGTTAATAATAATAATAAGCGTTACAATAACCATATGTTAATGAAAACGAAGAAGCGTGGAGTTCCTTGGGGTGTCCCTTATGTGACATACAAAAATTATCAAAATTCACCAAATTTACCGAATTTACGATAAATTTTTCTCGGTAAATTACAAAAAAATAATAATAATAATAATAAATAACGTACATTTTACATCTCTACTCAAAACTACTGTTGTACGTGCCGACTGTCACTCGATAGTTTTTTTTTTTTTTATTTAGACTTTGTATATACAACTAGTCTCTAAAATTATGATATTATATATAAACATACAAATATTATAATACAGATATTAAATACAGCAGAAATATTGATATAAGCAGCCCAGAATTAGCGATGAAAGCAATTGAAGACGTGGGAGCAACAACAAGACATCTCCATTTTATACAATTTTTCAGGAGGCACTTTAAACTGTTTTAAAAATAAATATAAAATTGTATTAATTTAAAAAATATATAGTTAGATGTATAGTCCATTTTTATAAATATTAGGAAGTGAAATTTTTTCAAAATTAATTTCTTATGATCTCAAAACCAAAAACTAAAACATGGAGATGTCTTGTTGTTGCACTTAAAAATTATATACATACTTTTTATAAATAAAAATAATGTTATTAATATGTTAAATGTATTCTAACTTATATTCAATGTAAAAAAATGTTTATTTTTAAAGGAAATATATAATAAATACAAAAGGCAGTAATTTTTTTTTAAATAATTAACTTCTTTTTATTGGTTTCTATCTTCTAGAAAATATATTAAAAATCAAAAACATTGTTGCAAGGATAGCATGGTGGGATTGAGAAGTAAAGTATGTGGTGAGAATTGGGAGGAATATTTAGAGAGTGGAAAATGGAAAAAAGATGTGGGCGTTCTGCGTGCAGGGCAGGGCATTCAAACAGAATATGATTTATATCGCAGATGCAGGCCACTCGATAGTTGATCGGCACAACAACGTCAGACGAGCAACGTCAGAAATTACCGGACCGACGCGACGGTACTCTGCACCAGTGTACAATATTATTCGTATTGTCGTACTGTGTTCGCGGTCTTAGCCGGAATGACGCCGGGAATAATGCCGTTCGAAAACATTATCAATTGATTTCGGCTGCGAACCGAATCGCCCCAAAGCCGTAGGATGACACGTCGGAGGGGCCGACGTCATACGTTGCACGTTACGTGTGCGAGTGTTCCGGTGTGACGCTTTACGTTTTTATCGTGAAATGACTCGGTTTCGAACTAGCAAATATTTAATCGTACGAATCTCGTGGATTACGGATCGTCATTAATCTCTGGCGAACCCGCCGTTCATCAAAACGTTGGCTGTGTATAGTAATTGCGTCGGTCGACAGCGCGTGACGCTGCGACGAACGTCGTATTGAAACGCAATAAAACAATAATTCGGTCTGTAATCTGCATCGCAACCTGCTGAGTCTACCGACACCATTTTGATTTCGCCGGGATATTTCGTACACCGTATAAACGGGGTATTTCAAAATCATTTTTATTTATTTTCGTCATTGCCGATCGATGGACGTGTAATAATATTATTGTTAAAAAACAAAACAAAACAAAAAAAACATACTATACGCGTATAACACGGCACGGATTTACTCATACAATGTTAGTGACACGTCATTTGATAATATAATTCATGATTCGTCCATTACGTTTTAGATATAAAAAAAAAAAAAGAAAATATTTAAAAAAAATTTTTTTTAGTAATTTGTAGGGCAGTGAAGTTGTTGCTTTTGCATATTTTTTATTAACGCTTGTTTTCATCGTTGTTAAGCTCTTATTTTAAACAAAACAATTGTATACTTGTAGTAAATACAATTTTGGCGATTTTTTTAGTTTTACCACAATTTTAACTGTTTTTTATAATTTCCATGTAAATTTAACATTATTTATTTGACATTTTATATAAAATGAAAATTAAGTGAACATTGTTATAAACAAATTAAAAAATTAATTGAAATATTTATTGATATTTTTACAGTGCGATTATTGTAGTCGTTAAGATAAAAACTTGTCCTTCAATAAAATGTATATTATCGTCGATAATTAATTGAATTAATTGAAGCTTTATCTATAGTTAAAAATGTTGAAACTTAAATAGACAAGAAATTGAAAAGAATTTTACAAAAAAATTATGGATACCACACTATTGATTATCAGAAGACTTGACCAGCGATGATTTAACCTATTTCAAGTACGCGCCAATCACAACCACCGATGTAGAAAGAAGTTTCTCCCGATATAAAAATGTGTTGTCCGATATAAGACAGTCATTCGATTTCAAAAACTTTAAAGTGCAATGCAATAATGTAAGCAATATTTAAATTCAATTATTATTATTATGATTATTCTTTTATTTTATTTTATTGATTATAGTTATTATTTTTTTCTTAATGCAATTTTAAATATTATAAGTGTAATTCGTAATACATTTTAATGTAATAATGCAATCAATTTAGTGAGTTTTTTAATGTCATAACTTCACTGCCCTAGTAATTTGTATACTAATATATATGTATGAATTCCGTATTTTTATACTTCGTATTTGCGTATCAACATTGTTTTAATGCGATACGACGTTCACTGTATTTATCGATAAAGAAGACTTAGGATTTTTCCAGTGGATTGGCATCTATACCTACCGCTCGAATTTACTTGACGATGACTGTTTCGACCAACCAGATATTCAATATCGTTTCGAACTTATAACTTAATTATTGTCATCCAACGTGATTGCCAAAATGCTTTTAACTAATCATAATATGAGAACTTCTTACGTAATATAAATTAAAGTAAATAATGCGAAAAGTTTAAACACAACAATGAACATAATCCGGTTTTTATGTTCGATTAATTATTTGTGCAACGAAACGTTTGACTTAACACGTGCCTGCCAAAAGGTTTGCCATCTCTGAGTTATAGGCAGAATTACAATTATTTCACAAGGGAGTGTATTAGTATTTTACACACCTACTACACGGCTCTGCTCTAAGCAATGCAATTATGTATTTATTACTACTATAATTTAATATTAATATCATTCATTTTAATTATTGATGTAACGTTTATCTCCCGAAAATAAATTCGTAAACGAGCATCTGTCAAAACACTTGTTACGCATCTGTTTTTTCGGATTTTTTGTTGATAAATATTTAGTCGAGTGTTGTAATGTCAACTAAAACTACGCGTTTTTGCAATTTTTTAGTTTTAAACTATTTTTCGCGCAGAAGACGTCCATTACACAATACAGACATACAAATACTAGTGGTAAAATGTACTGAGCTATGCCGGTGGTGGCCACGTTTTAGAAGATACAACATATTGTATTACGAATGGAAAATAATTTGGTAAGAAATATTAGTTTTTGTTTTTGACAGAAAAAACGAGTTGATAAATTTCCTGTTTTTACGTGATTGGATTCTATTGCGGAATGAAATTTATTGATTCGGTTAAAAGTTTTCTGAGATTTCGATCACAAACTATGATGAAATATTTTCTCTTTATTTTAATTTCATTCAAATTCTACTTTTGGATGTTTAGTATTTCTATATATTACTATGAAACTTTGAGACGACTATTGAAAAACTGTTTAATATTTGTATTGATAAATGTGAAAATAGAATTAAAAGTGAAAACATTTTATTTGTACAATTAATAGACAAATCAGACATAATATTGTTTATATTATATAACTATATAAATTTAATAACATATTAAATGTTTTTTCTTTATTATTCGTAAAATAAGTGTTTGTTAGAAGTAAGTTTAAAATTAAACATTGTGTTGATAATTATTATATTATATTTCATAATTACGATTTTATTTTATTTCTTCAGTATAAATACCATTATTTTTGTTAAGTAAAATTTAAAATTATTTATTTTCTTTAACAAAGTAGACAATTTTAAATAACGTAGGCATATTTGGATTTTATTTAATCCTATTTAAATACAATACAATTTGATACTTATCTAATAATTAGGAAAACTATAGGTATTCGAATTTCGTTTATCTTTGTAGATTAATACTACATTTGATAATACCAAAGATATATAATTATATGAAAAATACCATGAGCATTTCATATAACTCTTCGATATTCCTGAATATTAAAAATACAATTACACGTTATATCAATAACTGCCTTTGACTATGTTATTTAATAATAAACGTATGAATTGTTTGAATGATCGATCATATTTAAATTAATTAAAGTTATATATAAAGTATTCATCGAATCAATAAAATAAAGACATTGTGATTTCCTCTCTTATGTAAGTTAACTATAAAAAAATAGAATATTTTGTATTTAATAACACAAAACTGCTATATATTTTTCTTTGACTTCGTCAAACATTCAAGCATATAAAACAAACAGTAAAACATCACATATTTTTTGTTTTTCATTGAAGGTTAAATATTTCATATTATAAACATTTTGAATTACATGAAACCTAGAATTTTTTAATTCTTTTAAAGTAAAATAAAATTAGATATTCCTTCGGATTAATAAAAATAGTGTATATCAACTTTTTGTCCTTCCCATATTATAATTTTTGATAAAATATATTCTTTTCTCCGTCGCCTTCTTATAAAGTATAAAAAAAAAAGACTATTTTCTATTTATTTTTCTACTTATTTTAGTCAAAGATTTACATATATTTTTAACACTATAAATACTAACGTTCAGTATTTATTTATATTTTTTTATTATAGTTAGAAACTCCAAAATGCATTATTGATTTCTCTTATTAATTTTTTTAAATGAGTTCAACACATTTATCATTACTTAACGTACTTGGCGATTTCAGGTAGTATTCCTCCTTTTGTATTTCTTTTGTTTCAACAAAACTTTTTTTCCCCTCTTTTTTTCACATCATCTTGCTCATCTACAACACGCTATTTCCTTATGCATCATCTTCTGTTCAAGATACATATGACTTCATCATCACTCAAATCTTGATTCAGACAAGAAAAATATAATTAATTGCTACTAATTAAAAATTAATTATCCAATTTTCATATTAGTTTAAAAATTACCGGATTTTTTTATGAGAAGTGTCTGTGAAGATATAATAATTCCCATCTACTTCAGAAATGTTTGACAGAATAGCATTACTTTTTACCATGAAATCCTATTTAAAAATAAAAATAATTATTACCAACTTATTACTGATTCTACATTTTAAACTAAACGATTTCGTCGTCGGTTTGAAAACTAGAAATATAACTAAAAATTATCAAAAGAATCTGTAATATTTTATTGCACTACTAATCGTGTTAAAATTTATTTTATTCTGCTCAGACAAAATAGAAACATGTAGTTCATTCGAACTATTGTGTTGTTAGTAAATATATAATAATATACTTATATTCGATCTTATTATCTTAATCTATTAATAGGTTTTTATACATAATATGTTATATAAACACTCTAAAGTATTAAATTAGTTGTTGAGACATAGGTATTTCCTTATAAAATAAATTCATTAATTTCCCATTTAAAAAATTTGTATCATCAGTATGAAAGGATTCCTAATTATTATTTAAGTATAACTCAAGTCTAATTTGTATTCAATTCATTTTTTTTTTTTTAATTCAGTCATTTATACATGATTATTTTATTTATATCGATAATATATTTTGTACTCTGCTGGATAAACATGAGAATAAGAGTCACGATTAGTATAATATTAAGAAACACATTTTGAATATTAAAAGCGTTTTAAGAGGGAATTTTTTATTCTGTCTTGAAGAATAAATAATATTTTAAAAATCAAACAAAATAATAATTACATAATGCACAACATGTTTGTACTGAAAATAAAATATAGATAGTATAATTAAGAAACACATTTTGCATATTAAAAGCGTTTCAAGAGTGCATTTTTTATTCTGTCTTGAAGAATAAATAATATTTTAAAAATCAAACAAAATAATAATTACATAATGCACACCATGTTTGTACTGAAAAATATATATATATAAATCGGTAGGTCATTTTTGACGATTATTTTTTGTTAAAATTCAAATTAGAATTTGTTTTGCTAGAATTCAAACTAATTTATCATAATTATATAAATTAATATTTAAATAAAAAATGAGCGGTATATCATACAACTGATACCATCAAACGAGGTTGGGTTCGATTATTAAGGAAGAAGAGACAATTAAAAAAATGTAATTAACACGATGCCATTGGTAAACCGAATATTAGCTTAATAGTATAATACAATTTTACAAAGTCACGTAAAACTCATTACAGCGTTTTCAACATTTGAACGTAGTGTAGTTACTTCGTAGTACAATATTGCATATTATTGTTAATAGCCGCAAAAAATTGCATTTATATTAAAAAAAAACAAAATAACTCAGTGTCTTTATTTTAGAGAACATAACATGACGAGATAAAGCGATTGAAAAATTTGAAATCCGTTACTGTATGGTGTATTATTGAATAAACAAAAATCGCCGTATTTTATCCGAATCGTAATAAAAAAAATAAAAAAATAATAAAAACAAACCGTGAACACTGAACGGAAAATAAAGGTTGACTTGCCTCGTATTTTGTCGCAGCATCCGTCCATGGTGATTAGGTCATCGTCAATACACACTGTCACTGCCGGAGAGCGTGAGTATATTATTCTAAATATATCAAATTTATGGCCGGATAACAATAATTCGGTCCGGGTCATCTTTTCAATATTTCAATCCAAACACTATGCCGTTACTCAAACGACGGTTTCCCGTCGTCATTTCTTGGCCGATTTTAAATTATGATCATCATATTCGTGCTATATTCCGTCATTTGTGCTTCTGTTTTATTTTGGTATAATTAATCGTTTCTTTTCTTTCTTTCTTTCTTTTTTTTTGCGCGTGTTACACATGTTTCCATGTAATCAATTCTAGGAATCGATTCGAACCGTCATCGTTCGTAAGAAAAAGTCTTGGAATAAAAAATCACTGGGCCTAAATTTATACGATTTATTGTGTTTTTCTTCGTATTAGCGCACGTTTTTCAACATAACATAATAATATCGTGTTTTGTATGGTTTAAAATACAGATGTGTTTGTATGTATGTGTGTGTGTGTGTGTGTGTGTGTGTGTGTGTGTGTGTGTGTGTGTGTGTGTGTGTGTGTGCACGAGAAGACAATCAATTCGTGAAATTTATATTATATACTTCGGTTTCTAATAAATAGATTTCCTTTTCGTTGCTCCAGGGACTTGTAGTAGTGATTCGCTATTTTTACCATCACTCAGTCCACGACAAAAATATACGGAGCCGAGGTAAAGTACATAACAGTGTCTATGTAAAAATCAATATGACATGTAAACGAACAATTTTGAACGTTTCTCGTCCATCGTTCTACCTGTTCAAATAATACGAAAAACTTGATTTCTGTCCGACTAAAAAAGTAAGAAAAATACCTTTGAAAAGTTATATTTTTAATTCGTATTTTATCGATCTACATCTACTTGGCCAATAATTGGTATAGAAAATATCGCATTAATTTACTTTAGGTTGTTTAGCTTTGATAAATAAATGATAACTTATCGGATGTACTTGAAAGTTTCCGTTCTAAAAGCTTTTGAAAAAAAAAATGAAATATATTTAATATTAAAATCTAATTAACAGGAAACAAGTAATATTTGTGTATCGAAAACGCGTTGTTCTTATAATTCAAACTTCAAAAGATCTATGTAGTTAATCAGTATTTACTCGTAGAACGTTTTAATTAAGATTTGAATCAGTGAGTAATAAAAACTGCACTTTACTTCATCGGTCATCATTTATAGTTTCATTAAACTACGAAAAATGTACGAAATATTGTATTGCATAATTTATTTATTTTTTAATTGGATCTCATACTTGCGTGGTATTAATCTCTCGAATGACAGATACGTACAGGAATAAAAGTTGCGATTTCCGTCATAATGTTGAGCTGTAGAAGTAAATTTATAATGATAAAACGCTAATGAATCATTAATTACTCGTAAACTTAAAGGCGACTTGAGTTTTAAAACAAACAGCACTATGTTTGGGATCTATGTTTGTATGATATCGGAAGAGAGACTTTACGTAATTCTTTAAAAGGTATTTGTAGAAATGACACAGTGACATAATGTTTAGTATCACGTCGCGTAAACTAAAAGCGAAAAAAAAACGGAACGATTCAATTGAAAGAAATAAGCCAACAGATCTTGGAAAGTCTACGTTAAAAAGTTTTCAAGATAAAGATAATAACACAGTGTAAGTGCAAGTAATTTACAGCCGTGTTTATCATCTGAGGTTGTTATTATAACATTTATTACGATTAGTTTCCTTAGTGCACCGTAATATCACACGATACCACAAGATATTTCAGAGCTAGTTGCGGTTTTTTGAGATTTTCGGCATTAGGAACGATATTATCATATTTTTGTAGAAATAACAAGTTATAAAAAATTGTCGATAAACGGTTTATACTTATTGTTAAGGCTCGGAAGTTATTGCGCCTAAAAATATGCACTAAAAATTACTAAAATATTCCATTAATTATGTACCTACTAAAAAACTGAAAAATGCTCTTAAATATGCTTTTAAAAAAAATGTTACTCAAAATGAAATCGTCTTAAAATTAGTTGATAAATAATTAAATTAAAAAACAAAAAAATTTGGTACACAATTTTTAAAATAAAAATATGAATTAATCATTTTCAAATCGTAAATAGTTATCTACACAAATAATTTATTTTTGATAAAACAATCGAACCTTCATTATTGCATTGAATAATTAAACATTTTTTGATATTTTCCATCTTGAATGATTAACGACTGCTTGTGTCAGTATATTCTAAATAGGTCGATAATGAACGTTCAACATCCACAGAATTAAATTTTGTATTTCATTAATTATTAATAAAAACTGATTAAAGTCAGTAGGTATTAAATACATATATTTATCGACTGCCCATGATGTATTAAATTATAAAAGAGCTACAAGATCATTATGAACACCATCGAAATTACTATCAGTTGAAATAGACAGTTTTTTGGAAATTTTACACTGTAATTGTATAAATTGACTAAAACTGTATAAAAATTCTCCAAAATGCGATATATGACCGAATATGCATTTTGAAATAAAAATATCTACGTAAAATATGCAAAAACATGCAATTTTTTTTTTTGTAATTAGCTTTCTTAGATCTCAAAATAAATTTGTATCTCACTCAAATTCATGTACGATTATTTGCAAAGAATATGCAAAACCAACAAGTTCCGAGCCTTACTTATTACGAATGGCCTTACCAGCATTACCCAGGAACCCAACGAGAAAACTTGGACGGGATTGGTGCCATGACTTAAAAACT
Source organism: Therioaphis trifolii (assembly GCA_027580255.1). Taxonomy (NCBI): domain Eukaryota; kingdom Metazoa; phylum Arthropoda; class Insecta; order Hemiptera; family Aphididae; genus Therioaphis; species Therioaphis trifolii. Next base: position 67,176,639 of record CM050405.1, on the reverse strand, counting down.
ATATAAACTTTATAAAATCAAAGAAAATTTCATAAAAATGTTATGTAAATTTTAACGTAAATTTAAATTCGAATTTTAAATATTAAGTCATAGGTGTCTCTTATGTGATTCTTGCTATTATGCAATCACTCACTCCCAAATTTTTGTCTTCATACTTATTACTTACTGTGCAAACTATGTATCGATCGTAATATTTCAAAATAAAGTGAAAAACATTTGTCAAAAAAAAAAAGAAGAAAAATCATAACGATGTGTACTATACGTGCGAGCCTTGGTTTCTATCGAATAACTTAGTCGACTGCAGGAATAAGTAACGAAATAACAAGCCGGTTCGTAGTGACCGACGTGCGCAGACGATAATAATAAAATCACCGTTCGCGTTTTTTTTTTTTGTGCTTTCTATCCATATCACTGTCGTCGCACCACCGTCCCCTCGCGCGCTACGACAACGATATAATTGAATCGTATCCGATAACAATGTGATATTATAACGTCATATCGGGCGAATACTGGCGAAAAAAATGGTTATTTAATTTCGGGCGCCCGGGGATTCGATTTGTCATCGGCCCGTCGTCGTCCCCTCGCCGCCGCGAATTTCAGTCGCGCCCGCGTCTCTGTAAATAACATTATACGCACTCGTCATAAACAGCCGTACACGTGTGTACACACGCACACACACACACACACACAGTAGTGGTGTACGTGATGTATGTACGGTAAATGGTTTGCAGCTCGACTTTCCTCCACGCGCGTATCGTATCCCTCGTTCGGCGTCAGTTCATTACCGTGAGCGTCGGTAAATCTTGTCGTCGCACAAACTATCTGCAGCGGTGTTACTGAGGGCTCACAGACCCCGCAGCGCACGGGGGGAGGCTACTTAAATGGGGGACACACATTGCGTTCGAACCTCTCGAGGTGACCGTGCCCGTAAGTAGTAAATGCTTTATTACGATTAAAAGCTGAAACCGAAAAAAATACCAGAAATTAAAATGTCACCCTTACGTCAGGTGTTCCGATAAAACTGCGAATATATTGTGTATTATAATTCAGCTGGCCCCTATCTGACTGTCTAGTATTAATTGTTGATGCTGGTACGATTTCAGGTCGTTCAAACATCATTGTTCAAGTTACAAATCAATAACCACTATTCACTAAATTTAGGTTTCTCTCTTTTTTTGTTTTTTTCGTTCGCCGTTTTATTTCAACTCAGTAATTTATTCGCTAGAATGAACCATTATGTATTTATCAAAAACAATAACACTAGTCGTCGCAAAACAATAAAAAATATACATATTTACGCATTATATTTACATTCGTTTTACGATTTCTAGATTATTATCAAAAACGGAATTGTAATGAAAAATGTCATTTTTAGTGTTTTTGAAAAAGTCACCGCAAAATAATTTGAAAACAAATACAGATTTAAAACAAATTTTGGCACTGGTATTTAATTTTTAACAGTTTAAAAAATGTCGTTTGATAAAAAATTTCTTTCGAACGCGAACGTCGCGACACCTTCGTTCCTCCTAATGGTTGTCCTAATAAATTCTAAAAGCACGCCACATATGTACGTTATTTAGTAAATAATATAACAATGAATCGCGAGGGCCATCGAAGATCCCGTTTATACGTAGTTTTTCGACGGAAGGGAGAAACGTTTTTCGCCACACCATTGCACACGACTCTTTGAGCATTTGATCGCGATCCATTTTCGAACATAAGTGACCGTGGATCACGACTACGTCGGCGGGCTCGTAGAGTCGTATTAACATCGCCAACTTTCAGCGTAAAAGCTAGAATCGTAAAAATACGGTGAAATATAGAGCATTTTTGTTCTTAAATCAGCATGGATTATTCGTAATGTTACTCCAAACCTGTTTTTGCTTGAAATTGGAAAATCGCATCAATTATTTATTGTTATTAATAATAACTTATTATAATATATATATTTTAATTTTTTTCGAAAACTCAACCAGTTGATACTAAAATTATCGCTTGAGTTTCACTCAGAATCGTTTTTGAAAACATCGATTGAAACTCTGCCGAGAGTTGGAAGTTTACCGGTTCGGCGATAAACTGCTTATTGAATCTTTCGCTTCGAACGGCGGACTGTTACAGCTTTTTATTGTTTTTAACTAACCGTCAAAGTATTAACGCTATTTTATTCTCTGGATAAATCATACGCGACAGTGACACATATTATACCGGTGATGCGAGTCACAGTCGTCTCTAAACAGCGGACACTCCTTTGGGCCGAACGTCCCAGTAACATCGGTTCCGATTTTATCGTTTAAGTCGTAACCGATTTTGTATCGGACGCGTGTAATTGAAAACCAAGCGTTCGCGACAAACGTTTTTCGTACACTTATCGTAAATGTACGTCCGCGAAACGTGTTCACTGCGCACGAACGTTGGTTGACAAAAAACGCTGGATAATACGCGTGGGGTTTCTCACGAACATACGACGTGGTTCCACATTTGATTCATTACAAACACCACACGAACAAAAACCGTTAAATTCATATCCCGAGTTTAGTTCGATAATATTTACGTTCATAACATACGCAATATAAACGAATTAAGAAAAGTTCATTCGTCAAACGGGCTACGTTCTCGGTACCTAAACGTATTGAAAGCATTTCTAAAACATTTTCATTCCATATTTGTGTATGCATCTGTGTGTGTGTATGAAATATGATTTTTTTTAATATTATGGAGATCATAGTCGATTTCTTGTTTCAAAAAATTGAAAATGGAACTTTTTCTTTTCAAAAAACACATTTTTGGTCTTCGTAGACATTATCCATAACATCAAACAAAAGCTTTAATGAAAAACAAAATGTGTACTTAATAATATTTGTTTAGCTCTAATTAAAATCATTAATTTTCAAATCAAATTTAATTAAGGTTTTCCATCAGTTTTTTGAAGACAAAGTGCCAGATAACGTTCTCGATATTGAAAACTGTAAAATTAATAATGTTCAACCTATCCATACAATACCTATGTGATTTGTAGAATTTACAATCATTAATGGTATGCGCGGATTGCAGTATTGTGAGGGCCAAATGGGTCGAGTTGAAAAAGCCCCGGAAATACAGACCAGAACATTATATAAATGTGACGGTGAATTCAATCAAGTAGGGTACTCTCGTGTGACCTACGCCATCGTTTTATGAAAATTACATTTTGATATTTGATTACAATACCTACACGGTTTGTTGGATAGTTTTAAACGAGTATGCAGACTAGTATTAGTAGCAAACCATGTATTTGGATATCGTTGATGGCGCTAAACGGTTCTTTTGCATTATTCGAAACAGATTTGGCATTGAATGTGTATCTCAATATACGTAACATAACACTTTCATAAACACGTCATTCGGTGAATGTTTCAAAACGTTTCTCCGAATGAGTAGTAGTAGAAAAATGAGGCTGCACAGCCCGTTTTTAAAAACCACGTGGTAAAAATATAGCTCCGACCGGCGTTTTCCACATATTTTTTCCGTGTACATTTTTTTACTACCTACGGTAAAAGTATATGTGGAAAACGCTGCTCGGAGCGATATTTTTCCCTGAATTTTTTTCACTATTTGTACGATCTATTGTTCTGTTTGTGCGAATGAAACAAGACATGCGTTTAAGTGTCTACCGTTCATTAATATCAATATTATCGTAGAAGGCTTTCGAAAATCGAGACGTGTTAAATTTGTTTAACGTTAACATTTGTAGTGAACATTTTATTTTTATCTCTCTCTGATTCGGTACATTTTTCCGAGCGATCGATAAAAAAAAAAAAACACTCAACTAAAAATACACGTCGCTCGACATTGGTTTATCATAGTCTATTTAATCATTATTACGATATCACGGTGGTGCCACAGCCGCGTCTCTATTATGCGCATAATATTATAATGTCGTCATCGAGCCATAATAACGAACGATAATATGCCACACATAAAACGATCGACGGGACGGAGGGGAAGAAACACCGTACTGGTTCCGGATGCAAACGGGAGCGGGAGGAAGGGAGGAAGAGTAAAGAGGAGGAAGAGATAAAGAGAGACAGAGGGACGAGCAAGCGCGCGCGCGCGATTGTACATAATATTATACCGTTCGCTAAATGGGGCCCCGTTTAGTTTACCGTCGGCGGGTATCGCATCGAGGGGGTTTTTGAAGGGCACCGGTTGTGTTTACATAAGAGGCACACGGCCGTATACATATACATATAAATATATATATACATATATACAATATTATATTATGTATATATGTGTGTGACATTATGTGTGCGTATAATATGTGTGTGTGTGTGTGTGTGTGTGTGTGTGTGTGTGTGTGTGTGTGTGTGTGTGTGCGTGCGTATATTATATTCCGGGCCGTTGCCGCCGCCACCACGTTCATCATTGCATTTGCTCGGAAAATTATCTTCGCACTACTGATTTGACAAAGGACACGTCTCCTCCTAACCCTCCAACCACTGTCTCTTCCGTCCCTTCCGTCACCCGATCGTCGTCGTCGTCGATTCATCCGTCGCCGCCGAAAAACGACCCCTTTTACTCTGTACACACAAACACGCACACGCGCACACACACACACACACACACACACACACACACACACACACACACACACACACACACACACACACACACACACACACACACACACACACAATCACACACACACGCACACACACACTCGCGAACACACACACACACACACACTCGCACAAGCACATGGTAGGTACAGACATGCCAAAATTTACACAGTTATTAAATTGAAATTAAACCGTCTGTCACGCGACGACATACAATGATCATAGTAGTAGTAATAATAATAATAACGACGATGATGAGATAATATCACGGTGTCGATATAACTACCGCTCCCGCTCCAGTCACGCGTGCGTGTAACGTATTTTATCATTATTATTATTATTATTTTTTTTTTCATAATGTGTATTCAGTGCCTTTGACAATGATACACATGAGTGTACAGGGTGGTTTTTACGACGCACCGGTCGTCGTCCGTATTGGGTGTACGAAATTACGGTGGCGTGTTTGCAATACTTTCCTAGTGGCAGTGTGGACGGGAGAGGGATGTTCAATTTTGAAAAATTCTATGTGCATTACGTTTTATGTTGGAACAAAAGATAAGTTGACGATATCGATGATACGAGCATCAGTTCATAATTGAAAATATTGTGTTTGTCTATTATTATTAATTCAATATCATTGGTCGATGTTTTAACTTTTGTAACATTTGTTGATATAATACGCTGCGTGATGCGCTCAATTCATGCTGGCGATATCGACGGCGACAGTAAAATGACAAGTAATCGAGGTAAACACCTGAAGACGACATTTAAACACGTTTTAATCGAACTGACACCATTCGGCGATTATGCTTAACCTTGCTTTAGGGTAAGCATAATCACCTTACCGTTTAATAATAAAACTAGAAAAAACATGATTATTTTCAAAATAATATTTACTCAATACGTATCATACTTTCGGTCGATTTCTACGACAAACCGTGTTTTGGAAAAAATCATAATTACAGAAAAAAAAAATATAATAATAAAAACAAATAATATTATGTACTTAAATGCTTTTGTTTTTTTGTTTTTTGGGAGTTAACAGTATGTACTATGCTAATGTATATACGAAAAAAAATTATAAAATCGTATAAAGGGTACATCGCTATGACGAAAAATGACATTCTTTGTAAGTTGAGCCATCATCTGTAGGGAAAGAGTGAGAGGAGCCAAGTCCTGGGATTCTCGTGATATTATTTTCATGACTTATTTATTTTTCGCGCTTCCTTAGCTTTTGAAAGGAAGACAGACGTGTAATAATTTAGACTCCGTCAGAGTAATCAAAAGAAATTTAAAAAAAAGTAAAATTCACCACAGGTTGAATGTTTTTTTTTTTTTTGTATTCCGTGAAAAATGCGTTCGTGTTGAGTTTAATTTCTAAGTAAAATCAAATCGCTTTTTACACGTCGTTATTATTCAGTCGATTTCCAACAGGTTGGTGCAATCGCGAACCAAAAAAAAAAAAAAAAAACTACTGAATTATAATATAATATATTATGATATACACGCGTCGTTGTTCGGCAGCTTTGATCGTCATTATACGGCTCGAAGTAAACATCGATCGGAGCAGAAAACAATTTTTTTTTTTTGAAACACATAAAAATATGAGATGAACGCTCATTGTTTTTTTGTATTTTTGATCGATCGCGACTATAATAGTACACATGGCTGTGTATCAATACGTCTACGTAATCTATAAGGTGGCCTGCAACGCAGTAAAATATTTCATAGGCACGACATATTTCATGGAATGATGAAAAAAAAAATAAAATGTTTTTTGTTGCATTATATTTGATTGATTTTTTTTTTACATGTTGAATTCATCTGTGAAAATACGTATTCTTTTAGTTCAGCACATTACGTTACAAAATTATTTTAGCTAACTGAAATGAGATGATATATTCTTCGTTATTCATCTAAGGATATTAAACTACGATCTCGTATGCGTCGTCTTCACAACTGATTAAGATAATATTACAGTGTGAAATATTTCCGGAAAACGAAATTCACAAAAAGTCCGATTCGGTGTGTTTCGAAATTGCGAACATCGGTTCGTCCGAACGGATCATTAAAAAAGCTTCGAAAACGTCAAAAAAAAAAAAAAAACGGTACACTTTATAAATGATGAATATGATGAATTATAGCGATGGAAATCGATATACGTGTCGACAAGTTTTTTTTTCCCTGTTTTCGTTTGGTGTGCTATAGAAATAGAGAGTGCGAGCAGTGAGTGGTAGGGATAGGGGGTGAGGGGAACAAAAAATAAATAATTGTCCGTCATCGATACTGACGCGTTTTAAATTACAACAGTACCACCTCGAGACGTTAAAATTAATAGTTGACTAGGGTATCGAGTTATATTTGCCCTTTCTCATCGCTGCCGTTTAGATTTCCTCGTAGTTGGAAATATTTTGACCGGTGCGCCGCACTACATGCTAGTTCACGACTATTATCGGTAAGTGAGTCGCGTGTCGAAAAAAGGTTAAAAAACAAAAAAGTCACAGCCAACTCGAGTTTCACAATATGCACCACTTTGTGTAGCCTAGATGCGCCCCACTTGTTGATAATGATTCAATACAATATGTATTAATATTGTTTCAGCTGTTACTCTGAAAAATGAAAAACAAAGATTAATGGAAACAAATCTTCTCGAGTAAAATTCAAACTGAATAAAAAATAATGCCTCCGACTCCGTTTAAATAATTTCTCTATGCCAATTCAACCAGCTACAAAATACCGCGGTGTAACTATGGACAGGCGACTCACTTGGGCTCATCATACCAAACTCAAACGTAAATAACTAACAAGCTAACGCTCGCCTTCACCTACTCCGTCCATATTAAAGTCAAAAATATGCCTAGCCCACAAGATCCTTGTTTATAAAACCATAATCAGACGCGTATGGTCTTGTGGCATCCAAATAAGACCACTTCAGTCATTCCAAGCCATTGCACTAAGACTCTTAACCAGAGCCCCGTGGTTCATAACAAACTCCTCTTTACACAACGACCTCCAAATATACACTGTAATCGAATTAGCAAAAATGTATTTGAAAAAATGTCATAATCAACTATCAAATCATTACGACCCTCAAATTAAAAACATGTTTTCTTATACTATGCCCGACAATACTCCACGACGATTCAAAAGAAACTGGTCAAGAGATCTACTATATTGAAAAATAAAATGGTCAACAAATTGTTAAAAAAAAAAAAAAAAAAAAAACCAAAACAAAACAAAAAAAATTAATAAACAAAAATTGCTTGTGGTATTGTATGGCTGAAAGAAGTAATTTATTAAAAAAAAAAAAATTAATGTTTTACGAAAAAAAGAAAAAAAAACTGAACCTTATAGTACTAAGTCAAAAGTTCTCGAGAACTGGGAAATTTTCAAAATGTAAAACATAATCTCTTACAGAATGATGATTCGTTAACAGAGGTCATTATTTAAGGAAATAAAAATAGAAATGACGTAGGTAAGGAAAAAAATAAATATCGGAAATGCACAGTGATAGTTTTATCAGAGTTTTACGTTTCACGATGGAAAAATAATATTGACACGTTTTGCTGGGTTCCAAAATTGGACGAGTGCGCTAAAATGAAATCATCCCGTGACCACCGTACGTTTTACGATATTGTTAAGAATAATACAGACATTATTTTATCGGTCGGCATCCCTAGGATAAACGGCTAAAATGCTTATAAATTATATTTTATTTCAAAAAAAAATTGGCCCCGGGACATTTTGATGGTCGCGTCAGAGACGGGCGTCTACGTTTTCGTCGCAATCCGAATATTCACGGAATTCACGTGCACTATAGCGTCGGGTAATGTTCGTTGCGCCCCGCCGCGCCGTGACGTTTAAAAGATTCGCGTTTCGTGGCACGCGGGGATAATCACACGATGATTCACTCATCGGTTAATCGGCTTAGTTCCGCAGAATGTGGCGTTCGGACGCGATAATGATTTACAGTTGTTAAGCCTGCCGAGGTTAAAAAAAAAAAACAAAAAACAAAACGAAAAAAAAAAAAAACGAAAAACACCCGACAACACGATGTGCCTGCGTAAAACGATAACGGATGATCCGATGTGTATTATACGCAGATTCACCACGAGCGTACGCAGTAATCTGCGTGTAATATAGATTCGTTATATTCCGATCGTTTTTCGTCTCATGTTTTCCGAAGAAAAAAAAACGTGTTAACGACCACTGCGTACGCGATTCATAGTTACTAGAGTTAGGACGTTGATGACCTAAGAAACGCGCAAAAATGCCATAAAAAAATGCGACAATGCTCTAAAGTCTAAAAAAAGTGCGAAAATTCCCAAAAACTTCAAAAAATAATCTTAAAAATGATCTAAAAAACTAATTAAGTAAGTGAAAAAAATGCGTTTATAAACAATAATTTTTATTAGAGATATGGGCGTGATAATGGGTGTAATAGTAATTTTTTACTACTTGTCCAAATCCAAAGTTAGATTTTAAATAAATTAAATTTATTTCCAAACTTGGGTTCAACACTTGCTTTAAAATCTAAAATTGCCCCAAATTGTACAAAAACTACGAAAGATAACCTAAAAGATGAAAAAATGTCTTAAAAATGTTGAAAAATGACGTTAAAAAACACAAAAAAATGCATTTATATCTAAAAATGCCGAAAAATGCGAAATAAAATTAGAATATTCTGCATCAAGAGAGCATGAATTAAATTTTTAGCTAAGATTGCATTGTATAGAATCAAAGGAAAAAAAACGCAAAAGTCATCAACATCCTAACTCTAATAATTACGGTCCAAGTTACTGTACACTAGTGTTTAGATCAGGGTTGGCACGAAAAAGCCCAACCTGAAAAAACCCGGGCTGATTTTCTGGCTTAAACCCACTCAGTATTTAAAAAATCCATTGAAAAAACCAAGCTTTATCATGGGTAAATTTCATTTTCGATTTTTTTTTTTTTTTTTTTTTTTAGTATAAAGTGATTTTTAGAAATGCACCTTATTTTTTTTCAAAGTGTACCTATAGCGGATAGCCCATACAAGAAAAAAGGAAATACATATTTGTTTGTTAGTTGACAACAAGTAGGTAAAAAAAAAAAAAAAAAATTCAGATGGGTTATTTTTTTTAGAAAAAACCCGGGCTTTTGCTAAAAAAACCCGATAAAACTGCCCAGTTACACAACATCAATTAAACCCAAGGGGTATTTAAATTTGTTTGGGGGGTTTTATTGGAAAAAACCCGACCGGGTTGGATTTTTTCAATAAATTCCGGATTTTCGCCAACCCTGGTATAAAGTATAAGGTATAAGGTACACACACACACACAAAATTACTCTAATTTGTATTCCTCGAAAATTCTGTTTTCCCCTTGAGGGGTAATTACCCCCTGGTTGGGAACCACTGAGCTAGAGGAACATATTTCGCGAGTTCCACGGAACGATTGGATCGATTGAAATCCGAAAATTTCGCAATTGGTAAGGAGGCGCGGTTCGACCGTTCCCTCGGTACGAAAACGTGAAAATCCCAACAGAATAAAACCCGATTCAATCCGTAGCGGGCCTCGACGCACCGTTTCCGTAGACGCGTAAACGACTCCAAACGGTTCACCGTTTCGCACGCGGACCCCGTCGGCCGAGCGTGGATCATCGATTATACCGCGTCGGCCGCGCGACGTGCGCTGCGAATTGCACAGTCCTTTTCCCCCGTCCCTCGGGGAATTTTCGAAGACGCCCCGGTGAGTTTCGGCGAACACGTGTAGCTGCGGACGACGACGATGACGGTAATAATCACAATTAGGGGGCTTCGGACATTTTCCAATTTCTTATTTTTCGCAGTTTATTAGATCAAGCGCTAAGTAAGCAATAAATCCGTATCATTAAATTGGACACGGGAGCGGAATAGAGGAAAAAAAGTCGTTTGCCGTGCCTTTTCTCTCGCATATTTCAAGTGGTCTGCGACAATCCCGTTCGAATAGCGAATTTTCTTGTATTCGTTGCACTTAACGAATTTCCCGTAAGTAATACTCGTATTTTCTGAAAACGCCGCCGTCGACGTACCGGAGGAATATATCGATCGATTATAAATTCTTCGGGAGGAAGGCAAATATTTCAGTCTACAAAAAAAAAAAAAAATGTTAATTAAATAGGTATATGTTTCTTGGAAGCTGGTTGGAATTAGTATTTACTTCATATAGTAAGACGAATATTATCATACTTACGCTTAATGTGTATCAAATATGTTTTGATTCCAGCCTGAATTTCAATTTATCCAATTATAAATTCATTTTTAAATTGTTAATTTCGTTTTAAACGTAAAACGGTTTTCCAATGCTCTTTGAACAAAGTCGTTTTATCACCAAATCTTGTAAAATAATAATATAAAATAATGGTTTCGGTGCGTTTCTATGATTATACGGCGACAACAATATTTATATATTCATTTTATGTTGGGCAAAAAACAATTTCGTGAATATTTTTATAATTTTTTAAATTTATTTTACAAGATAACACCCTTGAAGGGTCATGCAGTATTACAAGTGTATTACTAAAATTATTTATGCTTTAATCAAAAATTTTCCAACACAGGTTTGCCTTGGTCTTACAAATCAACTATGAACAAGATTTCATATTCGATTTCCTCCGATACCACTCAGAGGATTTTGTAAACCAAAAAAAAAAAAAATTGTACTGACACACAAAGAATCGCAAGTCTTTGGGAACCACTCGTATAATTTAGAACGAGAATGGAAATAGTGGAAACTTATTACAGAGTTACTTAGCCGAGTATTGGCAAAGCGAATCAAATCCCATTAATTTTAATTTATCGTAGACCGCATACCATACTTTTATTATCATTACGGTGGAACGCGGTTCGATGGTAAAACGAACATTTCGTCGAGATGGCCGTTTTCAAATATGTATATACGGTTGTATATACAGTTGTATGTTATAATTACCTTTAGGTTAATGTAGTTTTTATATTTTTATACTATTTCCCGGTGCGTATTGAATTTCATTTGTATTGTTAATTTTTTATTTATGTTCGTCTCATCTCGTTAATGGGGGAAAAAAAATGTGTGGGCCGCATGTGGCCGTCGGGCCCGTTATTAATGTTCGTTGAAAATGATTTTGAATTTGAGTTTCGCGCAAGTTACTGTTTGACAATTCTTCGTATTGAATGTTTGAAAATGCATTTTCAAAATAATATTGTATCCGATATAGAAAGCGTACAGGGGAATATCTAACCTACCTCATTTTTTTTATTAATAATAGTACCTCATTTTTCTGCCAATATTTAAACTGACTGAACTTATTGAAGGAGTTGTTGTTGCAGTTCTAGATCGATTTTAGACTTAAACACACGCGAAAAATTGCCGAGAATTTCTACGGACGTCTTATATCTTATAAAATTTTTATCTTATAAAATTTGAAAGCACGATGTGATTTAGAGAAAAAATGTTTACTGCGTAATCGAATTCTATGGAAATGAACATTCCGATTATTTCTTAGTGCCAAAAAGTGTACAGACGAATTTAAGAAGTTTCAATTTCAAGTGCTTTTTTGAAAAAAAAATTTTAAAACCTACAATAAATCAATCATGACCCGAAAATATTTACATAATCTATCTCTGATATCTATTGACACGAAGAAAAGTGAAGAGTTAATAAAAATTCAGACAACATTGTAAATGAATTTGCACATGAAAAGACGAAAAGACTTCATTTCAGATTCCGAGTGAAATAAAGAAAGTATTGGTTTTACAATGATGTATACATTTTTTGTTTTTTCTTATGTATATCAAAACTTATTGGGGTAGTTCTAATGGTCCAATAACTTCAACAAGTAAATCAAAAAATCAGAAATGTCATCTAGTTGGTATTTTAAACAGGTCTTTTTTTATACTCTAAACAATAGATACGCAATATTACTACGCAATACGTCACCGCGAACGACACCGGGGGCTGTCGTTTTTTTCCGTCACGCATAGGACTGTGCGATTATTTTTTTTTTTCCGTAATAATCGACTATTTTAATAATGTTCGATTATAATCGATAAATTGATTATTTCATTTATCATCAAACAATCGATTAATATTCGAATAATCTACTAATAATCGAAAAATCGTTTGATAATCGAATGATTTACTAATAATCGAATAATCGTTTAATAATTGAATAATCTTACAATAGAATTGGTATTTTAATAACGATTTTAATAAATCAAATAATAATGATATTCAATGATTTATTATTGAAGATAAAAAGAACAAATTATCAACCATAAATCTAAAAAAATAACGTTTACCTTAAGGGTCGGTCAGTCTTGTCTTAAATCTAAAAATAAAATAATGCGTATTTAAAACACTGTTTTATGTATATAGCCCTTGTTCATAGATAAAAAAATAAGCAGGCTGGCATGTCCGTTAGTTAGCGAGGATCTATGATAAGTTAATACACAGCCGCCTTTACTAAATAACACGTTTAGACGGTACGCTTGTAGCTCGAACAGTCATAACGTCGACCGGTGGCAGATTTGAGGATTCGGTTTTTTTTCGAGTATTCGGTAATATTCGATGATAATAATCGATTAATCGAAATAATCGTACAGTCCTGGTCGCGCACACCGTTGCATTCCCATATCGACGCAACGTGCGGAAAAAAAACCCGAGGTGACGCACAGACAAACCGTATAACGTCGTCAATTACAACAGATTAAACACATGCGTTCACAATCACAATGACGTGCTTTTCAGAGCGATGGATAGTGAAAAAAAAAACAAAACAAAACAAAAAAAAAAAAAAAAACAATAACTATTTGTGTGTATCATACGCGTTTGACAGATGGTCGGGGATATTATATTTAATACGGCGGACGGACCGTCGCGGTTCGTCCGCGCGATATCATCCCTTAGCGAGATAATACCGCGGTGGTGTGTACGATTTCGTCGTTGTCGTGTTATTTTATTATTATTTCAACTGTCCGCGGCGTGTGTAAAACGGGAGGAGAAAAAAAAACGCGTAAACAACAATAAGATCGCGCGACGAGGCGCGTACACGGTGCGCGCAACAACCACCACGACGACGACGGGCAGACAAACAAACGCGTCCGCGGCGTCAACCCTTCGGCGTGTCCCGACTGTGTACACGCGATGACGTGTTGTACGCGAGTGAGTGAGCGAGTGAGTGTGTGTGTGTGTGTGTGTGTGTGTGTGTGTGTGTGTGTGTGTGTGTGTGTGTGTGTGTGTGTGTGTGTGTGTGTGTGTGTGTGGTGAGTGTGTGTGTGTGTGTATGTGTGTGTGTGTGTGTGTTTGGGTGTGTGTTTCTGTGAGTGTGTGTGTGTGTGTTTGGGTGTGTGTTTCTGTGAGTGTGTGTGTGTGTGTGTGTGTGTGTGTGTGTGTGTGTGTGTGTGTGTGTGTGTGTCACTTGCCGCGGGCGAGCGCGTTCGTGTCTCGCGCGACAAACAATAACACGATAACAACGTTATTACTAATAATGTAGTAACCGTCGTCGTTCTGCGGTCGTTCCCGCGAGAGTAGCGTCTCGGGAATCCGCGTCGGAGCCGCCCGTGGCCGGTGACTCGCACCGCCTGCGTCGTTTCACGGACCACGACCGAAGTTCGGGACTTAGTGACGAGCGATTCTTGTAAGTGAATCGATCTTTTGAATCGATTTAAAGCCGAATGAAAAGATCGATCCAAAAAAAAAAAAATCGTTGGCAAAAGAATCGATCTTTTAAAAGACCGCGTTCAAAGGAAAACCTAAATTTGCGGATTTTCCGATTTGAAGATGGCGGCGCTCTCTTTACTATATGACGATGTAGTGTTGTACGAAACATGAACGACGTGACCAATTGTTCGAAATATTAAGTTTATATATGAAAAAAAAATTAAAAGTCATAGCTAAGGTATTTCAGTGTGAGTTCTCCAATGGCTCATCGATTTCGGATGTTATGATTAGGTATAGAATATATACAAAAATATCGATTCAAATCGCACATCACTCGCCACTGTATTGTGTATAGTGTATACTGTATACTGTTGTAGAATTGTGTGACCCACAATAACTTCATCAAGCACAAATATAACTAAAATCATCAAAGTCTCATCAAAATCACAACGTCCGCCGTCCAACGATTTGATTCGACATTCACAAAAATGAATCGATTCACATAAAAGATCGTATCGTAGACATCGATTCAAAAAATCGATTAATCACATGAAAAAGAATAATACGCTATTCTTTAAAAATTTACCAAAATATGCAAAAATATGCAAAAAAAATAAAAACCAACACAAATTAACTCGTTGTCTGTTATAAAATGGATTTATAGCTTACCTAGCTATAAATAGCAAGCGTACACAAAAATATGCAAGTCCTCCTATAACTTCTTATCCATACTTATGACGATTCTTACATCACTCGCATACATATTATATGAAGTTCGCCACATATTTCATCGAGTCGATTGCCTCCGTTCGTTCGGATCGGAAGACGGCGAATACACATTATGTTTTATGTTTGCAGAGAAACACGCGAAAAAATAGCGACCGGTGGCGGCGATGAAAGCGTATATAATGTAAACATTTAAGTTTACAAATTAAATATTAATTTCGAGTAATAACTCGACTCTGCCATGCCTGTATGAGTGTGAAAATATAATACCTAATTTTAAAATAGCATCTTATCAATACCGCAATCACTGTTCCCTCGTCGCCGTCGAACCGATATTGAACTGTGACTTACCAAAGGTGAGTGTATGGTAAACGGGGTTCACGTTACGGGGACAACAAAAAATTATAAGGCATGAAAGAGACATGTATCGACGTAATATTTTCATACGTTATTTACTTTCCGACTATAATGTGCGTCATGAGAATTACGTGTAGTGTGTAATGTTAATTTTTAATTTTTTTTTTCAATGACTCGATACTTTTAAAACCTTAATACGTCAGATATTATTGATATTATTTTAAATTAACGTTTTGGTTTCTTTTCGTATGGTAAAAATATGTCACTTAAAAGGTAACGGACCAACGCCATATTTATCATTAAAACATAAGGAAGTAAACATTTTAAGAACATTTTAAATATCTTTGTGCTCAAAATTTAATTGGTTGGTGGGAAACGTTGTTAGGAAGAAATTATATTGTTTATATGATCCAACATTTATAAACAATGTTATATACCAGGGGTGGCCACTAACCTTCACTTTGGGAGCCGCAAATTTATAAAGTTAATTCGAGGTGAGCCACTTTGTGAAGTAATGTTTATAAAATCAAGATAATTTTTCATTTTAAATCAAATGAAGGAACATTTATATTTTATACTACAAAAAACATTATAGTTATTGAATATTGACATTGTTACGTGTTATTATCTCACTTTTTATAATGAAATTATATATTTATTGAGTTTAGTCTAAGTTTGGTTCAAGAATCGCACGAAATTGATTTAAGAACCACAAGCGGCTCGCGAGCCTCGTTTTGGCCAGCCCTGTCATAGACGTATTTGTTACCGAACAAAATCGGTGGGCTGAGTTCAACTACAACTCGAATACAGACGAATTTATCTTAACGTATTCAATTTTTTGAATAATAATCTATTTTTTTAAACACCATTTCTTTCGGTTTTTACTCTACAAAATGAATCACGTGTCGCTACTTATAACGACCGGATTTCACCAACCTGTCTCATTCACAAAATCTATGAGCTGTTTTAATGATCAACACACACACACACACACACACACACACACACACACACACACACACACACACACACACACGCGCGTGCGCGTAGACTTGTGTACCATTGTAAAACGAGACGTTTTGAATCGTCTTGAAACACGTTCGTGCAAATATTATAAATAAATCACCCGTCGCGTCGTGCAGGCGGCCAAACCGCGCAGGTCCACACGTTTATTAGGTATAATATACGCCGTGATGTGGTCGCTTCGGTCGTACACTGATCGCTGTCACTCATCGTGAGTGACGTCGTCGGTTCGAATAATAATTTAAAACTACTCTGTCACATTATGCTATCGCTGGCAACACAATGCACCGCATAACGTGACCACGACGACGATAATGATAACATAATATATAATATATGTATATACTTTCTACGGCCAACGAATAATGCTAATAATACACAAAAAAGGGAGAGCGTATGGTATAGACAACGATGGGTGAGTCGATGATAGTTTTCAATTCAGTAAAATCGAGGTACCTAATCATTTTGTTTTTTTTTTTGTTTTTGTTTTTTTTTTTTTTAACTAAGTCAAAAATCAAGTCAGCAAATCATGCTTTTAATTGATAAATTACATGCAAAATTAAGTTGACTAATATCGATTGTCTTAACTGTTTTTTTTTCCGAAGAATTGAAACATAAAATACGTGTGCGGCTATCGATTATGAAAATGCAGAATTAACTCGATTGATGAAAAAAATTAGTTGATCTCAGATAAAACAAGTTAAGTCAAAGTTGATATAAATTGTAATTATTGTTAAATAAAAAGCTGAAATTTGCTCATATCTTCAACTTGATTTAAAATTTTGAAACTCATTAATATGTTTGTACCCAGCCTTTGCTATAGAGTATAGGTACCTCGTATATAATACACAATGACAAAAAATATTAGGACACCCTTGCAGGTCACCCCGATGAGAATTGAGCACACCGATTTTGCTCACATCTACTAATACGAACAAGCGTTAAGAAAAATCCAATTGCATGCGTATATGCGATTGATCTCTCAGTCGCTTATTTACCCCATCGAAAATTATCCAAATCAAGACAACGTAATATTTTATACTCATTCATACACAGTCGAAAATTCGTATTTTGTAAAATAAAACTACCCCGTCATCGTTAATGGTTTTTCTTTAAACCATAGATAACATATTACGTCACCAAATTTAATATTATAATATTACCATTGTACAATCCGTATCATGTACTTTAAATTGACATGTGAAACTCGAATGAGTTTCGATAAATAAAAGTATTTGAAATTATTAATCGAGACTAATAACGGTATTGTTACAATAAATAATTAATGATATGAAATTAATTAATCAATACGAATTTCGATTATAATAAAATCTACCAGTGTGCTGGGTATAGAACATCGAATCCTATCATAATCATTTTGGAAGTGGCAAAAAGAAATCGGCACAAATAATACATAAGCAAAATTATAAAAAACTTCTTAAATAACTTCTCATCGACGGGATCAACGGGTATAATGATACTTAGTAAATATATATATATGTATCCACATTTTAATAACGCATACATTTAATAATTAACTTTTTATAAATTATAATAAATACATACACGTAAGTAATGATTAATACCAATTTTTTTTTTTTAAATACTACCGGTTTTTCGGCTATACTATTATGTATAATTTTATGTTTAATAGTTTCATAGCAAATCTTCACAGGGGACATTTTATGACCCCTCACTATATCTAAAGGTTTCCTCAATTGTGAACAACTCCCTGTGGTGGAAGTTTTTTAATTCCCTATGACTGTCCACTATAACCTCTATATGGTTCTTTGTAATATATGTGTGTGTGTGTGTGTGTGACGTGGAGGGAAGTAGCCGAAGGGACCGTCATCAGCCACAGGACGAGTGGTAGGTAGAGAAGTAAAACGACGAGGAGGGGGAGGAGGAGAAGAAGAAGTAAACGTAAGAGCATGGATAGAAGTAGAAGTAAACTAAGGATACGGGTGGAGAGGAGGAAGCGATTTCACCGAGAACTCGTGCACACACACACACACACACAAGCGTGAGCATACGCACGCACACCACAAACAATAATACGGTTGCCGCAACCCCCTCGCACCCCTCTGCACGCTCGCTTCATCCCTTCACCCCGTGCGGAAATGCCTCCGCATCGTCGTCGTCGGTCCGTTGTGCGTTCCTCAACAAGTCACACTCTGAGGCGGCGGCGGCGGCGGCGGCGGCTATACGCGCGCGCTATTCTTCACGGACACTGCGGCGGCGGGTAAACATTAATTATTGTCTCCCGGAAACTTTCTACATTTATATCCCTTCCCCACCGCCGTCGCCGCCTCCACCGCCACTGCAGTATCTTAATATCGCCGCCGCGCACAATGTGATTCGACCGAAACACGCCGGTCCGTCCGCGCGCGCGCCCCCTCGTCCCGCCACCGCCACCGCCGCCGACGCCGCCGCCGCCGCACACCTCCAACCCGGCCGTCGCCCGGTACCCTCGTCATTATTATATGGTACGCACTCGGAATCTCCACGAGGGAATTCGCGCCGGTCCAAACCCCGCCGTCACCCCGCCCGCCAGGCAATTCGGTCCGAACTCGATACGGTATATATATATTATATGTATACATATTATACGCGTTCTGTACACACACACACACACACACACACATAATATATAAACACACTTTTAATACGACTCTGCCACCGACGCCGCCAGGGCGCACGAGGGAAATAATAAATTCCGGTTTAGTAAATTTAATAAGAAATCGCGTGTGATTTGTTGTTATCCGTTTGGTTTTTAACTGTATATAACTACTTTGACGCCACTGCGGGGCTCGTACATATTATAATAAACTCGTACACATATCGGTGTGTGTGTGTGTGTGTGTGTGTGTGTGTGTGTGTGTGTGTGTGTGTGTGTGTGTGTGTGTGTGTGTGTGTGTGTGTGTGTGTGTGTGTGCTTACCCCGATTGTATTAGTTCGGCGCCTTGCTCCGGTGTCTCTCCGTAATCCTCACGTATACGTAGACACGGCTACCGCGTTGAGCAAACCGTGTACAGGTCGGTATTATACACGTCCAATAATTTTCGTCTGTTCCAAAGACATTCAGCGAGAGTCTGTGATGAGCCCCCCATACACGGTCAGTCATGAATGACAATCAACGTGATTGACGGTCAAGTCTGATCATCGACTGACGATTGATAATAATCACCGTACACGGTCAATCAAGACAGACAGTCTTCAGTCGTTCGGTTATTTTATTTTGGTCAACACAATTGTAAAAAGTGCGGTGTATCGTGTAGTTCTCATTCAATATATTTTATTCAAAAAAAAAATCATATGAATAAGAAGGTATTTTTGGTATTGCTATTATTTACCTTGCGTGTGAAAAAAACGAAAAAACCAAGAGAAAAAAAGATTTTTATTTTTCTGTTTTTGTACAAATCACTTTTAATTTTCCACGTAGCAGGTAGACTACGGTATATACCAGGGATGGCAAACCTTTTGAACACTGCGTGCCCAAAATTGCCTTTTTTTTTTTTTTAGAGCGTGCCATAAAAAAAATATCAAAAATATTATATTTTGTTATGTTAAAATTTAATTGTATATGTATTAGTATAAAAAGGTTAGTTTAGGTACATTATAATAATGATATATAATAAATAATAATAATATTACTTTGTTAATTATTTATGATGTGATTTTTGTTGTTGAACACTTGATGCCAATTCTTTGATATTTGGTTTATAATTAGTAACTTTTAATAATAAAGTACATGCGGCACTGCATTCATCAGTTAGTCGGTTTCTTAAATCAGATTTTATAAAATTCATTTCTGAAAATGCTACTATTTTTAAAGTGGAATAATCTTTTGGAATTTCATTCCACACTTTCAAAATCTTGTCCCCTATGTTTACGATCAATTTGGCTATCGCCTTATCACGCTGAATTTCTTCTAATTCATTTCTTAGTATAACGAATTTTTCTTTCCATATGGTACTCGACTGAAAATCTACAAGCTGCATTTCAAAATCATCTAAATTCAACCATTCTAACACTTTTAAGTTGAATTTTTCTAGTGAAAATGTGTCTGGATAAATAATAATTTTCACGGTTTCTTCAAATTCTTTAAACTGAGTAAAGTGTGTAGAGAACTCATTCATAGCTGTCTCAATAATATTTGAAAATTCTTGAATAAGATGATTAATATCAGGTTTATTGGAAATTTCCAATTCCGAAATAAACAAATCATCGTTAATGACCGATAAAAGTCGTACGCTCAAAATATTTATACCTATTACCTATATTCTATAATATGTAATATATAATAATAAAAATTTTCGCGTGCCCACAAAATCTTTTCGCGTGCCACCTCGGGCACGCGTGCCATGGATTTGCCATCCCTGGTATATACGTAAAAATTCGAGCCAAAATTCTCCGTCATTAACTTGATTTGCCATTTTTGAACAAATATAATATAAAATTTACAAAAGACAAACAAATCGACTGCTCCACACACGATTCGACTTGGTCGACTGATAAATTTGACATTCATAGACATACACGGTCAATTATGAATGTCAATCATCTTGACTGGTGATAAAAATTCAAACATGTTTGAATTTCATCAGTCATAAAATTTGACTGTCAGTCATTCACAGTCATATACACATACACGGTCAGTCATGAATATCAATCACATTGATTGTCGTTCAAGACTGACCGTGTATGGGCCCCTTAAAATATGGTTTTCGATACGAATCGTCGTCACGGTAAATCCGGGCTGGACGCGCCGGTGTTTCTGGACGAAGTACTCGACGAATAACGAGAGTACCAGTCGGATCCGTACGATTTTGTTGTTCGTTAGTCACGAATCGAATTTTTCATTTTTTTTTTTATTTTTTTCCGAGGCGTTGTCGTGGTATTGTTTTTGTATACAACGGAAAAATATCGTTCGTCAGCTCAGGGTAGACAATCATTGCGCGTTTTTTAATTGCGAGTACACGGCGGCGATCAAACACTACTTTTGAGTTCTACAGGTACTATTTGAGATGCGCGGCACTTTTGTCGGAGGGTCATCGACAGAATACGGTTGCGCGTACTTTATTCCCATTCGACTTTGTTTTCTCGTTGCGTATTATTCACGAACTTTTAAACAGGTGTTACCAATCACTATGACATCGTTATCAAATTATAGTGGCGGCTTCGAAATTAGCTCAATATGAACTGTGTAATTGCGATGATAAATCACTCGGGGTGTTCCGATTCGATAAAATATTTAAAACGCATTTAATAATTATAATATCTCGCCCGAATTAACCGTTTAAAGCTCACGGAAAAATCGATAAATGGGCTACTCGTTTTTATAATTTAATTTTGGTGGGCGTATCTCGTCGAAACAAATACATTTAGAGGTCACGATTCAAAAAAAAGGGTGGTGTTTTACTGATCAAATGATATTGGTAATGACATGTCTTAAAATATTCGAGTAAAAATTTTTGAGAGTTATACTCATCAGATTTTAACGAATAAAAACAAATTCCTTGTGACGCCAATGTCTAAGTCGATTGGAATTCGTCAAATAAAATATAATGTGTTAAAGAGATTTTTGATATTTTAAACAAAACCACGATTTCATTGGTTTATCATATAATTATGCTTTGTTTTAGATTATTTGTATGAGTTTTCGGGTAATAAAAGTATTTTAAAAGTTTCATTAATGCCCTGTCCGTATATACATGTTATATTGAATAGATTAAATATGTCATCTACTAAATGATACTTTAGAACATTTTGATAGTGTACATAATATTTATCAAGTCACATCTTTGGTGAAAACAAGTTAAGTGTTTTTTTATTGTTGTACAAATAAAATATGTCAAACGACATAATTTAAATAAAAACTAGATAATATTGAAAAAAAAACCTTATGACTTTACTCTAAATATTGGGCAATAATAACTTTTTATCGACATATGAACTTTCAAACGCCTCTAATGAACAACTAATTAAATTTAACACATTTGTGTACTCAGACTTTCGATGTGTTAATAATACATTTATTATGGCACAGAAGAGATTTTCATAAATCGATATTATATTATTATTATGTCGTTATATTCTCCCGAAGATTGTATAGTTAATTTAAAAATATACTGTTGACTTTTTTATCAATGCTGTCAGACTGATTAGGTTTGCAAAATATTCTTGACTATTTTTATCCCGGAAGGAACTGAAAATATTGGAAACGTCTCGTTTGTTGTTTTTATTTATTTATTTTTTTTTTTTTTATAATAATTTCAGACACGTGCTAGGCATTTTTCCGGTTGTTTAAACCCATCTTAATATAAACTGATACCGTGATGACAGCCCAGCAGACGGCGGTTAATCGATAACATCGGAGGCGAATAATTATTCATACGATGTATTCATAATGAATAATTCGTATAACGAACCTTACCGGGTAACACACCTTGATACGTGATATAGTCCACACAGAGACCTATATTCCACGTTCGTGTGGGGTTTAGTTCAAACGGTGCGATAATGTATTTTTAATTAATACGAAACACTCCCTTTGACGGGAAGCAAAAGGTCATGTACTCGTTTTATTAAGTCAGTGTAATAAACATAATGTGACACATACAGAGTGAGTCAGATCTATTCGACAAATGCAGTAACTTTTTTCTATTCATTATTTGATTCTTTTTAAATGTATTTCGCTACAACAAAAAAGTATTTAAATGTTGTTTTTTTTTTTTTTTTTTTTTTTTTTTGATATCTGGAAAACAGAATTTAAAATTTAATTTAACCGTTCAAAAAAAAATCAAGATAGACACATTTTATGAATCAGACGGGTAAAAATGATTGACCGTGATAAATAATATCAATTTTAATTGATAATTACAGGATAATAGCTATGAGTAATAGAAAAATCTTGAAATAAATTAAAATTCGATCAGTCATTTAATTGATTCTAGTATTCAATAATATGTGATAAAGTTACGTGACGAACAATATTAAGGTTACATTTTTCACAAAATTAAAAAAAAATCATAGATTTATCGTAAATGAACAGATTAACATTTATAGAGCTTAAATACCAACATTTTTTTAAAATCCGTCACACCAAACAACTATATTGAATATTTTACCAAACGGTACAGTGAAAGTCGAGATCTAAGAATGAAAAAAATCTTGAATGAAATTTTCTTGTAGCACATGAATCAAGTATTTATTAAAACAATTAATTAATTAAAAACAATAAATACAATAAATAGAAAAAAGTTATTGCATTTATCAAATAGATTTAGCTAATCCTGTATAAACATATATGTATATATATATATATATATATATATATATATATATATATATATATATATATATATATATATATATATATATATACATATATATATTAGAGATGTAAAAATAACGTACATTTTTATTGGTTAATTTACCGTGAATTCTGTAAATTTGGTAAATATTGATAATTTTTGTATGTCATAATAGGGACACCGCTAGGAACTCCTCACTTCTCCTTTTTCATGAATTTATAATTATTGTAACACTTATTTTTATTATTTACTTGATAGCACGATGTTAATGGTATTATAAATTTAACATACGATTTTATATGAGTTCCTCGTAGTGTATTATACTATATTATTGACTTTTGTTTGTATTTTAAATTATTCGATATGAATATAAATACTAAACATGTACGTATAAAATAATCGATCTCGAAGTATCAGGCTGTAAAAATGTGCACAATCGTGTGTGTGAATGTGTACACTATCGAATATTTGGTACCGTATATACGTATTATACACGTCTGTCGTATTATATAATATGGGTGTACGCGCGCGTTAATGAAGTCGATGGTGCCGGCCACCGCTGCTTTTATCTGCAACCCTTCTGGAAAATTTCAGGGTCTTCGTCTCGATTTTTCCAGTCCACACTACAACTATGGTTACCGAAATGTAAAAACTCGTTTCGTTGGCTTACGAGTATCTAGTCCCGTATTTAACGGGGTGAAGGATTTGGGTGTAAGGTACTCTTCTCTGGATTAAAACAAACATATGATATTGTTACGTAATTTGCTAAATAAGGTAAATCGTTTCGGACGAATCTAGCACGTGTTCAAAATCAACAGAATTCGGTTTTCAGTTCAAAAACGTAGTTTGAGGTATGAATTTGTGTGTTATTTGACTACTTCCAGGAAGAAATATAGGTTTTTTTTTCCGACATGTATAATAATCTTGCTAATACCATCGTCGTCTACACCACTTGTTAAATAATCAATTGGATGATTGTATACGGATGTCGACGCAGAAAAACTCTTGTGTAAACGTCGAAATAAAAACACAAAATATTTACTTAAGAGTGGTATGTAACTAAACGAATTCACGAGTTAAAAAAAAAAAATCGGAAAGCCATAAATAAAATAATCACAGATATGTTTTTTTTTTTTTTTTTTTTTTTTTTAATTGATTGTTTCGCTATAGAAATTAAAAAATTTATTGATTGCAACTGATACGCGAATAATTTATTAGGTTTTTATTTTTATCCATTTATTATGTATAATATCAATGAATCGTGATCGAAACACGTTTCGATTTCTCACAGTGACTTGCTGCGTTATTTGAAAATCTTGAAAAATCACGAGACTAGTGGGAGGAAACGATAGGAATCGCGAGAAAAGTAAACATAAAACATACTAAAAGTTTCCGTAACAGTTTATTGATTCAAAACTCTCGCGTGATACGAATTAATAACAACTACTTATCTAATACTTTGCGGAAAATCCGAATATACAGCGGCGGCGAGAAA
The DNA here is from genome assembly GCA_027580255.1 of Therioaphis trifolii. NCBI lineage: Eukaryota > Metazoa > Arthropoda > Insecta > Hemiptera > Aphididae > Therioaphis > Therioaphis trifolii. Next base: position 67,151,465 of record CM050405.1, on the reverse strand, counting down.
ACATTACTAACGCATTATCATCCTCCGAGCTCTACTTAACGGCGATTAAAAACAGAGTAAAGTTGCGCACCGTAATAAGTACGCGTTCGCCTACTGCGTCACTACAACGGTCTATATACACTACGTTCAATACAGGACATTATACGACATTGATAATGTAATAATAATTAAAGCGATACGTTCCTTTTGCTTTATTGTTAGAAAAACTGGTGACTTTAATAACATTTTATCTCTGGAAACTCTATACTTCTCTCTAGCTCGTTCAATACTTGAATATGATTCCATGTTATGGAACCCATAGCAAAATGTCTGGATAAATAAAATAGAACGAGTTCAGAATAAATTTCTTAGATACATGAATTTTTAATTACCTACTTAATGCGTTATTACCAACCGTTGCTACAAACCACACATAGGAGTCGAATAAATATCAACTCTTCAAGTTCAATACGTTTTTATTTTGACTTGATTTTTATCTACAAAATCTTACATGGCTCTATAAAAATGACAGCTCTCTACTTAGTCTAATAAACACAGCAGTCCCAGGATTTCATTTTCTAGAAACCGTCCAACATTTTACATCACTATAAGCACAGAATACTTTACGGACGGCTTTTTCTCCCCTATTAATAGAGCACTAGTTTCCTGTAATTATTATCTACAAAATAATTTCGATATTTTTCATTCCTCTCAAAATACGATACAGACTAGTAGTATATTATTATCTTTTTAAATATTTTTTGTTCGTTTTTTTTTCTCTTCTAGTTTATATATAGCACACTAACCTATATTTTTTATGCATTAACTATTCTATTGTTGTATTTACTACTTTACTAAATAAAAATGAAAACATGACGGTATGGCGAATGATCTCTGTAACTGCATGCACGGAGTGTGCACACGTGCTGTCGTTCGGATTTTCGAAAGTTCCCGTCTGCCCGTGCGACTGATCATAGCTTTAGTTATGATCTTGCAGATCTTAAACTCTCAGAACAACATATTATTTGCAAAAAAAAAAAAAAAAAAGATGCCAACAATTTACAAAAAATTTAAACCTGCATTGTGAATGACGATATTATTTTGTTTTTTTCAGGGCTTGAAATCGATTTTGAAATCGATTATAAACATCGATAATAGCCGTAAAAATTATTTAAAACAATTTAAATCAATATCTAAATCGAAATGTTCGAAAATCGATATTCGAAATTGAAATTGCAATTGAAAAAAACTAATATCGATAGTTGAAATGAAAATGAAAATCAGTTTTTTATAGATATCGATTTTAATTTAAAATGAAATTTTTATTTCAAAAATAGCCAAAACCCAATATTATAATTATAATATAATATTGTGATTACTTCATAATAAGAATCGTTCATCGATAACGGAGTCGGTAACTTTATTTTTAATTCGTAATTCGTTATCCTTATAAAAGGATATGTCGAGTTTTTGCACCAAACTTTACAATTGAATGATATACTAAGTTATCTATGGTTGGAATTTTGTAATAATACTATAACTTCCCTATCATAATTGTTCAACATTTTAAACGTTGAAATGTTATAACAATGTACAATGATAACTATAGAACAAATAAAAATAATATTGCATTATCGAAATGAGAAAAAATGTAAAAGTGAAATTAAAATCGAAAAAAAGCAAAACGATTTTTAAAGTTGCAATCGAAAATCCATAAAATCCATATATTACAAATAAATTAAAATCGAAAAAAACTAATACCGATATTTGAAATTAAAATTATTTTACATATATGTATAATACCAATTATCAAATGTAAACATTATTAGGTGATTACGTGTACATAACTGTATCTGTAACTATATTAGCATAACCATAGACCTTTGCACTCGACCAGTAAAAGAATAAAACGAACACAAACATCACCCGGTCTTCCCGTCCACCAACAATAGATAATAATATTATTCAAATGTGTTTCGGGAAATCAGCCGGTGGCTGGTCCGCGTTAAATTAATCGTGTCGAACAACGTGTTTACGCGCTGCGACTGTCTGACGCCACGCTCTCGGCCCTCGAAACGAATCAACGTGAAAATGCATTATTTATACGCTTTTTCCCTGTCCCTGGTGCTCAAACAGGTGTATACTTTTATTTGTATTTTCTTCCTCGCTCGCGGAGGCATTTGATTTATCCTTATAATAATAATAATATTGATATTAATAACAGTAATATCTGTAAACGCAATCGGCCGAGTGCTGTGCGCACCATCGGTCGCACGGTTGAAGGGAAATCTGTTTGGCGCGAGCTGAAGGTCCGCAGTCATTGATAAATTATAATTGAAAAACCATTTACCAATTATTTGCTTTTTCCCGCGCTGCTCGTAAATCCATATGAATTGTCAGTCAGCTAATGCGAAAAGAAAATCGGCGTTTTATACTATTGTATTTTCAACATTATCGTGTTAACGTGACGCGTGTTCGGTCTAGGTAAATCGAAATATTCTATGCGTTACCAGACCTGAGATTATTGCGATGTTGAAATCATCGGGCACGACTCGCGGGCACACGTGATCATTCGACAAATTTCGACTTTTAACCAGTGGCGCAACTACAACTTAATATGGTGCCCTAGTGTAAAAAATTGAATGGTGCCCTACCAGTGGTGTCAATGTGTGGTTATATCACCGTATCTTTTTATTTAACGTTTTTATCAAAATTTCAATTCAATTTCAATAGTCTTAAGGCAAATGTTCGATAACTGTTTAGACTATATGTATATGAATTTATCTTATATATATATATATATATATATTGATATATTGATATTTAAAACACAAATGATATTCCTTACATAACCTCGTAAACAAAAAATAAATAAATACAAATCTTTTGATAAAATTTAAATCAATCCTCTAGACTTTTTTTTTCGTGGTGCCCTTTTAGGGGCCCCAAATTAGCCACGGTACCCTGCTGTATATAACATGAAAGACAGATCAAAAAAATGACTAATTGATAACCAATTTTATCAATTTTATTAAACCTAATACAATCTAAGCATTCTAAGCTACACAGCTAATTTAATTATAAATAAATGCATTTTAAACTTAAAAAAAGATAAATAAATAAAAATTATTGCCATTATGATTATAATTATTACAAAAGAATATTAAAAATGAAAAATATTCTCATATGATTTTATCCGAAATTACATTTATGTATTCAATTATAAGGTTAAAATTAAAATGTCCGAATATATAATAGAAAAGGTTACATTATTTGTTATAAAGTTATTACGAAAAAGAATTAAATTAAAAATTTAAAAATTAAAAAAAATAAAAATCTATACATTTTTAACTATTTGTTCTGACCCTAGACCGCGGTGCCCTAAGAAAGTGCTCGTGGTGCCCCTAGGGCACCACGGTGCACAGTTTGGGAACCGCTGCTCTAGATTATAGTTTTAACTGTCAAGCTAAAGAATCACGTGTGTATTTAGTGAATTTCATAACACGGAGATAATAACTAACACGCGATTTACGGGTTGCATACGGATTAAATGTAAAACAACGAGAAAAAAGGAGACACCGACAAAATCGTCGAAAATAAATAAATGTTTCAATAGTATTTTGCCGGTTTTAGTGTATGAGCAAATATTTTGCCGTCGTCAAAAACTAATTTTATTTCGAAATTCAGACTGTATTTGTGATGTGCGGTTTTTCAGTGAAATACCTCAAAAAAAAAAAAAAAAAAAAAAAAAAAAAATGGAAGAATCGCTAAAAATTTATACCTATACACTGGTGATGCACTGATATACTGGTGATGCACCTTCGTTCGAATTTTTTATTCGGTGCAAAAAAAAAAAAAACTGTACTCGCCAAACTAATCGGTATCGTGATTATTACTTTTATGGCTCTTGAATGTTTAGTTTTGCTGATAATGATATCTCGGCGATGTCCGGTGAACACTTGCAAATTCCGGCGGTTCTTTTGAAGTCTACGAAAACGTATACGATGTCAAGAATTATTATCATTTACGTGACATCACGAAACGGTTCGGTGTACGACGTAAAAGGCGAAACTCGAGCGGATCTGTTTTTCTTTTTTGGTTTTTTTTTTTTTTTTTAATGTATATTTTACATTTCAACGGAAATTGAAGAATAGATAAATCACCGGAACGCACGCCACGGAGAAATGAACGTTCCGGAGAGTATGCGCCGCATTCGCATAATTAATTACTGCGCGCGGAGGGCGGACGAGTATTGGGGAAAATTAAGCGCCCCCTCCCCCGGATAAGTCGCGTCTATGAAAATAAAAATAATTGCCGTATGACATTCCGCCGCGCCTTTCACGACCGTTGAACTCCGACGCGCCGATCCGACGGCGGATCCGCCTTAGAAATAATAACGGCGAAAACACCGCCGGTGAACGTAGGCAGAGGGACTCGATAACGTACCCGCGGCTCGTGCACCGACGGGTGTAACGACCTCCGGAGTGCAGTTTCGAAAATTTACGCGACGCTCCGTCCGTTCGTCTGTTCATTATTGCCAGAATTAGGATGTTGATGACTTTCGCATTGTTTTTTTTCCCTTTTTATTCTATACAATGCTATCCTAGCTAAAAATCTGATTCATGCTCTCCAGATGCAGAATATTCTAATTTAATCTCGCGTTTTTCGGCATTTTTGGCTATATGTAAATGCATTTTTATTCGTTTTTTAACGTCATTTTTCGACATTTTTAAGTCGTTTTTTCATCTTTTAGGTCATTTTTTGTAGTTTTTGTACAAGGTTGGGCAATTTTAGATTTTAGAGCAGTTATTAAACCCGAGTTTGGAAACAAATTTAATTTATTTAAAATCTAACTTTGGATTCGGACAGGAAGTAAAAATTCATTTCGATATTATTATTGTTGGGTTTTTGGTGTAATTAAATGTATCGCGTTCCGATCGGATTATCACCCATTATTAAAATATTACCCGTTATTACAAGATTATACACCCATTATCACGCCCATATCTCTAATAAAAATTATTGTTTATAAATACATTTTTTTCACTTACTTAATTAGGTTTTTAGACCATTTTTAAGGTGATTTCTTGGAGTTCTTAGGGAATTTTCGCCTTTTTTTTAGGGCATTTTTGTGTGTTTCTTAGGTCATCAACATCCTAACTCTTATTATCACTTATCCGAGAGCGTCGCTCGCAGATAACCGAACGCCATAAACGGTCGAGTTCGCGAGCAGAGATAAAAAACGAAACGAGCGTTGGAAAGGAGTAAAAGGAATCGGATAAAACGACAGCCCGTTTGGCCGACGATCGAATCGACCGCGCCGACAACGGTATAATGTTATGACGTGATCGTTCTCGCCCGGTCGGTTCGGTTTTTATTTGCGGACTCATCGACGGCGGGAACGCTGCATAATGATTTACGGCGTGCGGATAAGTATTTCGTCTACGACCGCGATACGTCTGCCGAGGTACTTGCCGAGCGCCGTCTCGACTTCCGGTACGTTTGGGCGACACTCTTGGCTGGCGTACAGTCTCGACCACACACGACTTTGACTCCAAACGTCTCTGTGATCGATAGTATTCATTTGAACGGAACAATAGGCACTGCTGCACGGTGACGGTAATGAGTACGGCTCGGATTTTAATTCCCTAAAAATATCAAAAAACAAATGCCCTTTTAAAAAAATGCATAATTTATTAAATAAATTCAAATTAATTTTGTAGTATTATGCAATAGTAATAATTAGAGTCCGGATTTGTATGCATTTACATATTTGTAATGAGTGTATGCTGTTCGATGACAGTAAGAAATTTGGACGATTTGTGTAACAGATAATGCATAGAAAACAATTTATTTTGCATATAAATGCATATTTCAGGGATGACGGCATGTTTTTAAATGTTTGCATATTCAAGCATGTTTGGTACCTATTAAAGTATTTAAGTTTACAAAACCGTGTTTTTTTTTTTTGAATTTCTTTATTTTGTATTTTTATTCAAAAATATTAACTAAAGAAATAGTATAAGAAGATTTAATATGATTTTATCTATTATTTTTTACTATTTCTAATTAAAGTATTTGTTTTAATACATTTTTAAATATTTACTATTCCTCAACCAATATTTTAAGTTGATGTCTGCAATCAAAAAATTAAGTTACCTATCTAATTTAGTTGAATTATTATTTATGAAAGAAATTAAAAAAATAACAAAAACATAATTAAATGCATAAAAAATTATGCAAATAAATGCATATATTTTGGGCAAGAGTATATTTTTGCATATAATAAAAAAAATAAGAGCATATCAAGTGCAAATTTAAAAGTTTTTAGATGCATAAATGCATACTATTTTAGGCTTTTTGAGTGCATAAAAATCAGGACTCTAGTAATAATGATTTAGTTCATAAGAAATATAAGACACAACGAATTGTGAAATAGATGAATATGGTATTTAAGAAAACAATTGTGAAATAGACAATAGTAACACTGTAAATTCAGGAGCGTGCCAAACTTAAAAGGGAGATCGAGGCACGGGGCACCTCATTCGATACCCACTCCCTCCTGAACTCCAGGGCTGAGGGGGTGATCATCAAAACAACCGATTTTATTTTGGAGACTGGGCTGTCTATATAACTGTCTACTCTATATGTATTTCTCTTTTTTTTCTTTTTTATTATTATTATTATCGTTATTTTCATTGTATATATTAATCTCTAATTGCATTATCTGCATATCTATATTGTTATTTAATTTAATTTGTCGAGCTAAATAGTTAATACTAAAGGCTAAAAAAAAAAAAAAACACTGTAAATTAGCATGTAAGCATTATTTTATATTTATACACGTAAGCGAAAATATTTTTTAATGAGGTTAAGTTATATTATAAAAAGAGAGGAGACCGAAAAATAAAGGTTCTTCTGTGGTGGTCGCGTGATTCGATAGGAAGAACACGTGCTATTTTCAAGTTTATACTTAACTTATTGTGTGTGTGTGTGTGTGTGTGTGTTTTGTGTTGTATACTTTCGATTCGATCGGAGTATACGACATTATTAAAAAATGAGTAAAAAAATGAAATTATATTTGCATTACGCTTTACAAAAAAAAAAAAATATTAAATTCAAAAATTGAGTTGAAAATTAATAAATATTTGTATTGCACTGTACAATAAGAATTTCTTTAATGTTTTGGAATTGAAACGAACGTTGGTTGTCTGCCAACAAGTTTTTGTATACTGAGAATGACCTTTCTACATCAACTGAGGTGCTAGGAACAAACTTGAAAAACGATATGTCGTTAGGTTTTAAGTCTTCTGGATTAATATCTTCTTCTCCTTCTAATATTTCGCATATTTTTTTTTATTTGGTTAAATTAATTAAAATAATTTCTATTTCGTAGTGCTATAATAATATATGTAGTACTTTTATTTCATTGAGGTCAATTTTTTTAGTCATAATACGCGAAATAGGTTAAAAATGTCCTAAAAAGTACAAAATCTGCTAAAAATTCAAAAAATGTTCGTGGTTAGAACACGAAGTACTTAAAACATATCTGTAGCTTGGAAAACATCGGAAGGCATTCCAAAAAAAATATACAAATGCATTAAAATTCGAGCCCTAGTAATAATTAAAGACTGGATTTATATTATCTTAAAATATCACAAATATGATGTTAATATTCTCTAAAAACCTTCAAATATTCTCATAATATTCTCTTAAAATGTTTTAAAATATGCCAAAATAATCAACAAACATCAACATATTATGCTTGAATATTCATTTTTATAATTTTTTTTTTTACAGAATTTTTTTAATCGTAAGGTACATACTTGCGTCTATAATGGAATATTATTGTACTTCGGTAAGAGTAGAAATACAGGAAAAATAAAAAACGATATAGTATTAAAATTTACAAAATATTCTTTTTGTGCGTATAATAGTAAATTTTTACATTCTCAAGAAAAAATCAAGCCGCCACTGCAGTAATGGTAACCCTAGATACGAGCTATCTGGCTCGTAAACAATGGACAATAATTTTCGATTATTGAAATATTCACAGTGCTTCGGTTAGAACCGTCCATAAAACACGTTGTTCACACAACATTCGATTTGACTTACAGTTCCGCTTTGAAAATCAAAAGATTTTCGTACTCCACCGCGCGTGCAGCTCCCGCACCCACCTCACGACATTGCCCTTGTCTTGCGTGTTTAGGTTCCGCACCCACCTCACGACATTGATTTTGTCCTTTTTTTTTCAGGTTCAGCGCGAACTTTTGTATCATTTTCGTGTAGTACGCTTACTCGAAGCTGCACGCGGCGGAGTACGCGACGGAGTTTTTAAAGGTCGGGCGCAACAGGTACCTGTTCATGATGGCGCTGTCGATCATGAACGACGATCATGTACGGCGTGTTCAAGTTGCCGCCGCCCTCCGGCCCGCTGAAGTCGGTCGAGAACTTCGCCGTGCCCGCCATGCCGCTGGCCACCTGGGAGGCGGACACCGTGTGGGAGGATATGCCGCGGGGCGAGGACCACGTGGCGTCGACGTGCATGATGCACGATTACGCGAGGCAAGTTCGGACGGGACGAAACAAGACGAATCTTGACTCGCGCATCAAGCCTCGCGCATCAGATTCGCGTCGTGCAAACCCGGCTTTAGCTTCCGTCAGATCTTCTTCTGGAAAACGTAGTTTTCGCCGCGTTGTATCTACCTCCTCCTCCTCCTCCTCGTCTTGGTCGGGACACTCGGCGTGCTGGAACTCACAGTCGAGCAGCATGCCCAGCATCGCCCGCTTGTTTCTGTACTCATCTGCTCGCTTTTTGGCTTCTTTAAGATCTTCCTCAGGGAATGTCACTTGTCTTTGTCTTTCTATTTCATTTGTCCGGCCGTCCGCCGCGTCGTGGTCGGGACAATAAGCGAGGCCATCGAGGATGCCTCGTGGCGAGCGGAGCGCTGTCGGTAATTCGACGCGAGTCAAAGGAGATTCGCCCGTTTGATTCGCGCCGTGTGAACTAGTCGTTTGCCTCACGCGTGTGCAGCGAACGCCATGGATCAAAATCAATGTATTGAGTTACCTAATTGAACTTTACCGAGATTATGAAGTTTTGTGGAATGCAAAATTCAAAGATTACCACAATCGAAATAAAAAAGAAGATGCTAATTGGAAAGACATCAGTGCACAAATGAATATTCCCGTAGATGTTCTAAAGGCGAAAATGAAGAGCCTGTCGGGAACGTTTAGGAGTGAAAAGTCAAGAAAAACTAAAAAAACTACTGGATCAGGTGAGTTTAAATTAAAAAAAAAAAAAAAAAAAAAAAACCATACAATTACAACGTACGTATTAATATTAATTTAATTGTATTTAATATAATTTATTTACAGGTACTGACAACGTCTACGTGTCGAAATGGTTTGCATACGAATATATTTTTGATTTTCTATCAGATAAAAATACTCCGAGGGAAACAATAAACTCGATGAATGAAACACTGAGTTCGATGAGTGAAGTAAGTTATTTTTTTAGAAATATATATATTTTGCCATGGTAACACGCAGGGGCGGACTGGGTTTATATTTCAGGCCAGGAATTTTTTTTTGCCAGGCCAAAATTTAACAGGGGACCAACGATTTGGTCATAAGTATATAAAAAAAATTAATGATTAAAAACCTTTATTATTTAAAAAATATTTTCAAAATTGTATATAGTTATACAAAATTACATATGTATAATATATATGATATAAGATATATTTTTATAGTTACAAAGTACACATTTTAATAGAATACTTATATATTAAAATTAGCTCTTAAAGTAATTCCCTTTTTTACATAATTAGGTTTTTTTTCATAACTTCGCTAGTTTCCCCGATTCTGTCTATTTAAATATCGTTATCTATAGAAGCTAATGTTCGCTTTTCCACGGACATCAACATAAACGCTTCCAAATTCTTATTAGTTAGAGTATTTCGTAATCGATTTTTTATGAATTTTAGTGTCGAAAATGACCTCTCACATGCTACTTGTGTTACTGGTAGAGTTAAAAGATAATTATAAGTCAAAGATAAATTTGTATACGCATTACTATACAAATTGTATTTGACTAATAACTTTAAACAGCAACAAGCACAATGTTTGCATGTACTACTGGTCATATTTAATCCGGCAGTTTTTTCAGGTTCTTGGTTTTCATCTTCCTAATTGAAATTTTCAAAATCATATTCGTCTTCAACAGATTTTTTAAAGTTATCCCATCTATTGCCAAAACGTACTAATTCTTCTGTTAATTTTCGATGGTTTTCTTCCAAATTATCATTAATTGCAAATTGGATTACATTTTTGGAGAGAGCTTTCAAGGCTGTTTTTGGTAAACCAAGTTTAAAACTATTGAAGTTGATTGGGGATAGAAGCGATAAATCCATGTATACTGGACTATTGTTCACAAATCTTGAATTCATACTTTCAACTATTCTATCCATCACCTGATTATGAACTTCAACTGTATATTTTTGTTTTGCATCATTAATTGGGTCATCGTTTAAAAATTCATCAGTCATTCGTTTTTTTTTCTTTAATCGTTTGATTTCGAATTGTTGTTGAAGATAAATTTCATTATCCAAATCTTGCAATTCTAGTTGATTATTTACCCTTTCGACAAATGTATCACTTTTTTTTAAACGAAATATAGCTTACAGAGCTAATAGTAGCTTATTGAGAATACTTTCGTTCACTTCATAATAATATTATAATCATATTCATAATAATATTTACATCGATTAGTTTTTGAGTTATAGCAAAATAAAAAATTTGATTTTGTCGAAAACTGGTTTTGCGTAAAATATACCGTTTTTCCCTAATTTTTTAAGGGTTTTTCCCGGCGCGTTAAAAAAATATTGAAAATTTTTAACTTTTGACCCCCCAAAGTACCAACTAGATTCAATTTCCTTTCAGAAAAGTTGCTCTATAAGGCAATCGAAGCATTTTTACTGCCCCAAATCGTGTCGACAGACACAAAAATAAAAAAAAAAAAAAAAAAAAAAAAAAAAAAAAGCCGGTAAGACAATGGTGGTGGAAGTTCGTCCATCGTCGCTCCGCTCCTCGGACAAGATTATGGTGATGAGTAGAGATACAGGAGTTGGGTGGGATACACGAGATATATTGATAGATTAGGCATTAAAGGATAGATTAGGACATTATTTTATATTATAAAAAAAAAAAACGATTTTGAACGAAGATGAATTGTCAGTGAATAATATGTTTATAGTAAATCACTTGAAGTTTTGTAAAAATTACAGTTTCAGACGCCCGTTAAAATTTTTTCATTGAACCGATCGTGAGATTTTTTATACTTTTTGCAAGCAAAACTTATGAACAACCTTGTAATACATTTTCATTTCTTAACTTTGAGTAGAACATTTTTTATACATTTTCAACTACGACATAATTTGTGATTTCGACAAATTTTGTCGATTTTTGAACTTCAACTGCTTATAAAAAAAAATTGTGCCTATGTATTTTTATAATTTTTGAATGGGAGTTAGAACAACTTATGTGGACCCTTCTATTAAATTTTCAAGTATTTCGTCCGAGCTACATTTTTTTTATCAACATTTATAAAAAAAAAAATCAAAAAAATCGAATATTTCAAATGCCTATAAATTGATTAAAAATGAGTGAAATCTTTTGAAAATAAAATTATATAAAAAAATGCCAATATAAACAACTGATAAAATTTTCAAGTTTCTACAACTTATACTTATTGAAAAAAAAACAAATAGCAAAAATCGTTTGAGGCTAAACCGTTGTTTAACGTGTTTTTGTAAAAATTTAAATTTCAAACACTCATAAAATTTTTTTGTCTGAATCCGGTAGAGTTTTTTTTGCAGATAATTGAAGAAAAACTAATGAAAAACCTTGTGCCAAAATTTCAAAACTTAGTTATAAAAGAAAAAAATTTTACGATTTTTCAACAACAAAATTATTTGCAAATTTTCGCAATTTTTACATATTTCGTATAAATTGGAACTTTGAGCACTTATAAAAAAAAATTGTGACTTACGATTTTGGATTTTTTTTTATCAGTTATGGAACAACTTATAAGAAACCTTGTATTAAATTTTCAAGATTTTCTGGAAAAAAAAAAAAATTTTATCGTTATTTTAAAAAAAAATACTTAAAAAAATTGAAAATTTCAATTGTCTATAATTAGCTCAATAAAAGTCAAAATTCTTTGAAAATTTAACGGTGTATAGAGAACGCTAATCTAAACATTTGGTGAAAATTTCAAGTATTTACATCGATTAGTTTTTGAGTTATAGCAAAATAAATAACACACATCATTGTAAAATCAATACATTCTTCACTCCGTTCAGAATCTAATATAAACTTGAAATAAAATTTAAATTTCACTATATGAATTAACAAATAGCAATACATATAAAACATAATCAAACAAAATAAATTATTATACCGGGATATTTTTCCAAAAAAAATTTAAACTGAGGAACTTGTTGTTTACTCCATGGGATGTTAGCCGATATTTAATATGCACAAAGTTCCTCATTGAAAATACTTGGCGTTTTCGGTTTAGCATCCAATACAAACAGTTGCTTTTTATTATCTGTCTTACGTTTTAAAGCATAGCAGTGTAATGTTGTATTGCAGGTTAGCCACTATATTATTTAGTGAACGCCACGGCAACTTGTGATTAAGTGCTGTCATGAACTGGGTGTTTTGTTTCTCACATTGCCACAATAATATTAAAAAAAAAATAATAATATGCTAAATGGATAGAATATTCTCTAACCCAGCGGTTTCCAAACTGTGAGGCGCGCCTCCCTTGGGAGCCACAAGCATTTAGCAGGGTAGGCGCGAAGGATCCATAAAGGATAAAATTTAAAAGAACAAGGTAAGTTTAGCCCAAAAATTGTCAAATTTGTTTGAATTTTGTATAGTAAGTAGTAATACGACAATCATATATGATGGAAATTTCAAGTTCCTAGGAACATTACTTTTAGAGTAATGACGAAATTACTAACGTCGATTTAATGAGTGTCGTTTACGTCGAATTCAGCAGTTTTTTTTCCATTTTAGACTGTTTTTCCGCTCGCCTGGAAAAACTATTGAGACAAGAGCTTGATGAACCCACAAAGTTCCATCAACATCGAATTTCCGATCTATTGTGTTGCTGGATTTATTTATTCGCGGGAGGCGCAATTGATTATAATTATTTTTAGGGATGCGTGAATCAAAACAGTTTGGGAACCACTGCTCTAACCTATGAAATATTCTCAAATATACCAAAAAAAAAACTTTTTTCTACGAACTCCGAATTGAACGAACCGTCCACATTTTTTACTCTCATATAAGACTCTCATATATCAGTAATGAGTTATAACGATTACGATTCGGTTATGGTCCGTTTTTTACGCGAGCCTGCAGTGTCGACGGGAAAAGAGGAGAAATAAAAAAATTAATTATATCAACGAAAACCGTTCGAACGATTGGCATTTGTACACATTCATAAAACATTCGTTCCCGCCGTAGTCGGACGCCCTCCGTAGTTGTGTAACACCAACGGATTAAATACAAATCACCAGGCCGTTGGTATTCTCATCAGTGCATAAATTATACACTCTCTGAAAATGTACGTTTCCATCTGGTGTGTTTTATCGATTTGATTACTGTATGATGTTATGCATAATAGTTAATAATTGAAACGTTTGATTAGAGGCGGCAATTATTAACAGACTGCGCATTGGCCACGCGAAAATGTCCAACAGCCTTCTAATGAACAACGAAGAACCGCCAATGTGTCAAACGTGCGGAGTGAAACTTAATAACAAACACAAATCAACGGAATGCCTAAGCTACGAACTCCACTGGCAAAAAAAAACCAATCTACCACAGTATATTCACACATCGCTCGGCTGCTGTCAAGAATCTCCAAAGCACGTGTTCGAATTCATAATTGTCTAAAAATAAAGCAATGTATAAAAAAAATGATCATCATTTCGTGTCATGCAATCTTGTATATAAATACGACTTGTATAAAATTAATTTACAATATTGAAATAACAGCTAGGAGTCGGTAACAATTAAATAAATAAGTAAGTATAGATAAACATGAATAAAATAAATCAAACAAATAAATATTAGTGGTAAATAGACGATAAACAATAAATAAACACTAAATAAATAGTTAATTTGGTGTTGGTATGTTTTGAATCTGTTGTATAATGGTTTTGAGATTATGTGTCAGATGCTATCTCGCCAGAACCAAGGGCGTATTTCTGGGGGGGGGGGGGCGATGGGGCGATCGCCTCCCCCTGGGCTTTTTTTTTACCTTTTTCACATTATCTGTATTAAATTATAATAAAAATTAGAAAAAAATTACGAAATTATTTAAAGTCATAGATTATGATATAGGTGTGTAACATATTGATAGAAGCGCTCGAAATTTACCCAGCTCGTATCGTATCGATTTTATAACGATAGATGCTTTTAGATACACGTTATCTGATACTGAACGTTCGCTAATTTTTTTTTTTTTTGTTAAACACGAAATAGTAATTATATCATTTTAGTACACGAATACGTCTTCACAGTTCACTTAGTACACTAGATGCGTGCAAAATAATAGATTTGCAGACCACAAACGATTATTAGAATTTGTTTTATAGAATAATAATTTTAATTAGTTTGTGCTTCATTTAAAAGAATTTTTATTTATTTTTAATCCTAAATATTATTGATTAAATTATTTCGTTCATTTTTTATTCCTCAACACTACAAGTCTAAAAGTCACCCCCCCCCCTGAAAATCGGGTCAGGGACGCCCTTGGCCAGAACTTGGCCACTTCTATTCCTTCCTTTGTCGCTGACGTGTTGTCGTCCATTGTGCAGGAAGTTGGACAGCTTGGGCATCTCAATAGGCGGGACATAGTCAGGAGCTGTCCACAATCGCAACTTGTATCCTCCTCAGGAATGATGCCCCATTTAGCTAGGTTTTCTTTGGATCGCCCGACCCCGACTCTCAGCCTATTTAATGCTCTCCACGTTGGCCACTCTAAATTGTTCCCTGCAGATAGGTGTTCGGCCGGTGCCATCCACTTCTTGGTCTCGTTGTCTGAGGAGGGCTTCCATCTGTCGGTCCTTTCTTGGTCCCGATTCCTTTCCAATATTTGAGTAAACTTTAGAAAGCTCTTCCTTGGTTTCGGGCGATTAGGTGGGGGACTAGTTTCAAACATTGGACGTAGCTTGTCATAATAATTTCGCTTCGATCTTTCCCAGTCAGCCTTAACTGCCCTGCGGATGTCGAGATCGGCAATACCTGTTAGGAGGAAGATTTTCCTGATTGGTGTGCTTTTTAAAGCAGCCAGTTATGAGGCGACCTGATTCGTTGAGCACGACGTCAACTTGCTTTACGTGCGTAGATCTGCTGGCGAATTCGCCCACTGAGAAGCACAATGACAATGCAGAGACTCTTAGAGTAGCGCCCCAGGTTTGTATAAACAATTAAATGTATTACGTAAAGTCTGATTGTTGTGATCAATATTCAGTTGAAAAGAAAAATCTACGACTACGAGTTTAGACATTCACGAAAAGAAAATGTTAAGGTACTCATCGCCTATCATATCAATAATTCGTATTATCATAGGCCGATACATATTATCTTAAAATGTTGAGTATAAGTTCTATTTGTGTTCTCTCTGCGAGCGTTAAAAGTTTTTTGGATTTTATCTATGACAGAAGTACGTAAAAGTAAATTGAATATTTCCTATTTGACAAAATATTAGTTTGTATGATTCGTTTCTATAATAATATTGTTGTTTAAAATAACAGAAGACTACAAAACAGGAGTTAAATATTTATTTCATAAAAGCTTGAAAATCACTGTTATTTTGGATTCGATTTTTTTTTTTTTTTTCATAAATTATTTAGTTGTTCAGAGTATTATACTAAGCAGTGTGCGACTGGCAACAGCAATACTTGTTGCGTTGTACGTATGTGTGTTTTTGTTGCAATGCGCGTTGTTTTTTCTATTAATTGTTATTTTCGGTCGATTATAGTTGACGCTGTGGTTTTATCGAAACTAACTAAAAATACTTCTGGAAACTCGTGCATTGTTTTTAGTTTTTATCTCATCGAAACCGTCTCAACGGTTTAACCGAAAAGTGGAAACTAAAACGTACCACATTCACACACGCACTAAACTCGAACACACTACCCTCTTTCTTTCGCCGTCGACTAAAAACAAAATACGTACTGCGTCACACGACACATCGACAACCAAATCGACTCGAACTTGTCTTTTACCACGGCACGAAAAGATCGACTTGAACACATTGTTATAGTATTAAAACGGCTATTCATTTATACGATTTGTGATCGGCGATTTTATCAAACAAAATAATTACACGTACACGCCGCGGAATAAGACGTTTCCGTACGAATCAATGATTAATTATTATCGTACGAGTACCACCAAAGCACAAACATTACATTTATTTGACACTTTAGAGACAGGAGAGGAGTGAGTTTGCAGACCCGTGTATATAACCTTATTAATTCTAACGTCATACACGGACTAGTACAGGGGTGGCCAAACCACGGCCCGCTTTGAATTATTTTATGACCCACACGATTAAACACATTTATTAAAAATTTAAATTTATCATGAAGAATGACCCGCTGGTGATTTTCGTATTTGTACAATGCTTTCGATAACAAAACTATGACTTACAACTCACACTACGATATCAAAATTATAACTAAATATCTAATTATATTGAGATCGCGAGTACTATATTCACGCAGTTCAACGATCTCAAATAAGTGCTCAAAGTCATCTATTTAAAGTGTGCATGAGCGCGTATTTGAACACCGTCGCAAATGTTCCTAGTGATGGTTGTTTTTTTTTTTTTTTTTTTTTTTTTTTTTTGTTAACACGACGTTTCGTTCAAACCGTGAGAATTTATCGAAAACGTGCTGTTCCAAAGAAACAACGGTCCGAACCGTTTGGATAATTTCACATGGTAAAACAAACAAACTCGATTTTCTAAACAAACGTTATCCGATGCCTTTTTCTGAATTTCGTCCGAAAGCTAAAACGAAATTAAATTTTACGCGTTTTATCGAGTAGTTCTCGTGTGTGCTTTTATTTATGTTTTTTTTTTTTTTTTTATCGCAACTTTTCATTTAATTTACGAAAAGTTATGGGTCATATAAAGTTATACAGTGTTACGGCTGAATCGTGTGTACCGATAAATGTATGGATAACGTTTCGTAAGCACCGTTGAAAATTCGATTTTGCAGAAACGGAAAAGACCAATTCAGACACCTTTTTCATTCGATCGAAAGTCGAAAGTCTTCTCCGACGCATGATATGACGATGATAGTGATGTTACGAACAGTTCGATTTTCGAACCGAACCGAACACCCCGTTCGGTTCGGTCCCAAAATCGAACCTAGAATAGCAAATAATCGACCCGAACCTATTTAACCAATAATTTAGTTCGAAAATCGAACCCCCTAAATCTTTATTTTTTGTTAGACTGATAATAACTAAAGATGTTTTCCAAAGCTGGACAAGTAGTGACGAAAAACTGTCACCTCAATCTAAACTAGTGTTTATACATGATAATAGGTATATGATTATTATGTATAGTTTTGTCAAATGTATACTTTTTTTAATTACATACAACATTTTTTATAAAAAATTTGTTGATAAAAGTTTACAAAGTACATTTAATGTACTTTGTAAACTTTTATCAACAATTTGCGAAATTTAGATGTTCAATAATGTAATACGTTATGATAATATAATAACTTATAAGTATTTTAGTATTTTACATTTATTTTTATTTTTGAAACTTTTGACTTTTTTAAAGTTCGGTTCGAGTTCGATTAAATATTTTAAAAATATAGTTCGGTACGGGTTCGAATAAAAATGTGTGGGTTCGGTTCTGTTCGGGTTCGATAATTTTAGGAAAAGTTCGGTCCGAGTTCGGTTCGACCTTCAAAATCTAGGTTCGAAACATCACTAGACGATGTACCACGACCGTATCACGTAACGAACCGGTCGACTGGTTCCAACAGTCAACGGCTGTTTTTTCGTTATGAGGACGACATGGTTCGTACTCACTACTCATTTCCTTTCGTTTAAGCGTTTACGTCTTATTCGTACCGGACTGACCGTGCATATTATTCACTGATGTAACGATCACGCCAGCATTTACGAACAGGGGCGGATATGCTAAATTTATATTACCGGGCAATGTAAGGAAAGAGGACCAAAAATAAATAAAAATAATAATAATAAATCAAATAAATTTTTACCATGCAAATGTAATGCATTTGTATATTTATAAATGTTATCAGTGTTATCACTGATCAATTTTAATTATGATAGCCAAAAGTTTAGATCCTGTATTCATAAATATATATTTTTATAAAAATATGATAAATAAAAAAATTAAATAATTACATTTCACATTTTTATAATACCTATATGTACACCATAATGATATGTCAGAATTTATAAACTACAAAGTCTTAAATCTGAATACATATTACTATTCAATATCGAAGCACTTTTTTTGAGGATATCATCGCTTTTGGTTGAAATTGTGTTTATTACGTCATTATTATCGAGATCCATTAGAATGTCGTCTTTTTGATGTCTCGCCATCTACCGAGAGTTTTATGGTAGACCACCGAAAAACCACTCGGTGAGCAATCTACATAATATGTAGTATTTATAATCAATGGTATTACGTTCTATTGCTATTTTTATTTAGCCTGATTTTCATTACCTACGAGAATACAATTATTATTCATTAGGTATAATGAGATACGAGATATTAGTTCGGCCCTGTATGGCAGTGTATGTTTAAATGTATTGAGTATAGCTACTGAATCGAACTCTGTAATTATAAAAGTGTATAAAAAAAAAAAAGCTTACAGCGAGGAGGGCCTACCGGGATTTGCCCGGTATCCCGGTGTGCTTATCCGCCCCTGCTTGTGGAAACGCAGTTATGATTTTACGTCCATGAGCTAAACGAAATCACCGTTATTAATATCATAATCACTGTTAGGACTCGCGCGAGTTTATTTCGTCACGCAGTGCCGGATTTAAGCCAGTGTGCCGCCTTAAGCACACAATAAATTGCCGCCTTTTAATATAAATATTTTTCTAGTCTAAAAAATGTTATTAAACCGTACAATTATTGTTTTTTTCTTTATTACATAAAATTTTAATGATGAAAAATAAAAATATACAGCTGTTATAAAAATGCATACATATACATTCATATAACAAATTTAATTATAAAAAATAGGGTATAAAATATAATGGTAAAAAACATGGTAGTAATAAATACTTAAATAGTTAATTATTGTATTCAAAATTAAATAGTTAATGTCTAGTACTCATTTCTGCGCGACTTTTGAGTCGCGAAATCATCTATTATGGCATCGAAGTCCATTTTGTTGTAATAATACCATAAAACATGCCACACTATGAGCTCTCGTTCTCTATTTCATTGACTAATTACTGCGTTTTTTTTTTGTGATTAGGTACAGAGATAAACACACAATCGTCAACCCATGTTATATAAATAACTTATTTTAAAGTGTTTAAAGTTTACTGAAATAGTAAAAATGTAATATTAAAAATTATTTGCCGCCCTTGAGAAATTGCCGCCCTGAGCACTAGCTTATAGTGTTTACTGGTAAATACGGCACGTATGTCATGGTTTTATTTTATTAAACTGCACTTTGAGTTTCGTATTTTTCCTGAATATCTCACGCGTCAACTCGAATATCGCGTCGCGCTGTAATCCGACCGTGTACCTACGAGTTTTTCGTGCGTCCGGCGAAGGAACGCGAAAGAAAATTCACACACCGTTTTGACCGGACAGTAGTAAGTAGCCGGCCGGGACGGTCCAAAACCGGTATCCCAGTCCAAAGCGTAGTCTGTACACGAAATAAAGTCTTACTATGTGTGTGTGTGTGTGTGTGTGTGTGTGTGTAAACGCTTTTAAATCTTTGTACATAAATTTCATTAGCGTTCGGCATTGATAGTCTGATCATATAATATATGCGAATAATATTGTGGTCGTAAATCATTACGCACAACGAGTGTTTTTTTTTCTTTTTTTTTTTTTTTTGATTTTATCTCGCATCTGTAGGTACCCGTACAAATATATACGTTCACTACGCTCGCATACGGACGCGTTCGTACGAGGTGTAAGACGTATAAATTAAAAATACGTCAGCGGTACGGTTTGTTTGAAATAAAAATAAGATAAAAAAAAAAAAAAACCATACTTATTATATTTACAACATTATTATTGTTACTTATTATTATTATTATTATTTGCGACGACCGCCGCCGCCGCGGATAAATTGAATTTACTCCGCGAGAAAACAAAGTTACTGTTTCGCTGAGAATATCTCGTTTTCAGCTGTTCTAGAAAGTAGGTATTTTAATTGGGTGCCGGCGTGAGAGAACGAGAAACGGAGAAAAAGTGCGAGCGATTAACGAATTTTACTATAACTATTGTTATACGTACGCTCACGGAATATCTGCAGTCCGACGTGTTTATCCGGGTGCTAATGAACAGTACACGGCCGAAGAATGCGTGCCGATTCGAGTCGAATAATTAAATTTACACCGATCATGCGCAGATCAGTACGAGCGGTTTGAAATACCGATTAAGATTGGGTTCGAGAACGATTCTTGTCGATCATTACATCAAACACTTTCGATGAACTAATTGGGTAAATTTCGGATGATAAAAAAACGTTTCCGCTCTTCGTAGAAAACCGTTTCATGTTAATCATCTCCCACGACGAATTTATATACTTAATAACTATTTATCATACGATCCGATCGCTTATACTGTTTGCGAGTGCACGATTATTGGTGATTTTGTATTTTCGATTGAATTTCAATGGTAAAAAAACAAAATGCGCTGTTTTCCGCTATTATTTCATATGTTAGACATTAATTCGTGGCATAATTATAGTTTGGATTTAAATAATTTCCTAAAACTGTAGAGTTGACCGTTCAAACGATATCAACACGGCTGTTGAGCGACATGCAGTCCGGTGACATCTTGAGGTGACTTGAAAATTGTTTTTTTTCCCATAGTATTATTTTTTTAATTTTTTTTTTTACACGAACCGATTCTAACGCATTCGTATATTATGTATACATGTTTCAGTGACACACCCAAATTTTTTTCAAGGGGACAGATCAATAAATTATCGTATAATTTAAATAACACAAATGTACAACACATATACAAAATAAGTGATTTTTTTATCAGAAATATTTAATTTACGTAAAAATAAATAAACTGTGAAGTAAGTTACAGCAAAGACCATGTATGAGCACAAATCTACAATTTTTAGTGGATTATCGAAATCAAAAAATCGATTTTTACCTCGTATGTTTTTAGACAAAACTGATTGACTTGAATTTTAAAATGTGGTTCCTGTCTAGTGACATCTATTAATAAGAAAAATTAACTATGGTAACTATACAAATAACACATTTTTTAACAAATTAATATCGATTATTATAATGATTATAATTATGTAATCATATTGAAATTCTGAGAGAGGAAACAGATCTATTGGGTTTACAGTGATGTTTTTTTTCTGGAGGCACTTTTTGGTAGGTAATATATGGCAAATAAACAAAAAACGATAAATCTTAAAAATTATATATATATATATATATATATATATATATATATATATATATATATTATATAGTGAAACTTTTTCCAGAATTGTTCGACTTAAGAAAATATATATTGTTTCTTTAAAATCCAATTCATTCATCACTGTTTTATTGTTTGATTTATTGTTTTTTTTTTAGAATACCGATAGTTTTAATTAATACAAGATGAAATGGGTATACATAATATAATTTCAGATTTTTTGTTGACAAATAAATAATTTACTCTGTATTCCTTATGACTCCATGATATTAATTATAATATTTTAGAAAACGTTATTACACTTGACGCTTAATAACAACGTAATTCGTAAAATATTGTATTTATCATGAGCGCATTGTAGAACATTATTATTGAAAACGATGAAAACAATGGCAGCCAGAATGTTGGCAGGTTTCCGTAAATAAAACAAAAACGATTAACATCTAACACCAAACATTACTTGGCAATCGTAACTGTCATCGATAAAATCAGACAATTTTTTCTTAGATCATTTGCTGAAACAGCTTAACAGCAACTGATGAAATTTTTTAATTGAAAACAATGATTATTTATACATTTCAAGTTAATGAACAATCACGCTTGAATATTTTTTGGAATTTCGGAGGGGTCTAAAACCTCATTAGTCCTCCTAGATACACCACTCATGTGTTTCTTTTTTTACGCACAAAATTACCGCTTGTATAAATGTAGGTGCACTTTGATATTGACCGATAGAGAATCTCGTTCTTTATGATTAGGGATGAGAACTTCTAGTACTTAAAAATCTCAAAATATGCATGCACTTATGCACTAAAAAACAAGAAATATGCACTTATAATACGCTCTAAAAATGTATTTTATTTTACTAATTCATCTAATTATAATATTTATATGAAAAAGAAAAATCGTAATAAGCATTATTTCGATAAGTTAATTTCAATAACTTTTTGAAAAATGACGAGCAACTGAAGTTCACTTCCTGTATTATGTATTTCGATTTTATCGGATAGGTAGTAAATTATCTAAACGATAATATGAATATCAGTTTTAAACAAAAAATTCACCAATCGGTTCTTTTTTATCCAAGTGAATTTAAGGAATTATATCGAAAATTACCAAATATAATGATCTTGATTTTTCTATTATACTCAAATATGCATTTGAATGCGATAATGACAAAATATGCAAAAATATGCAAATCGAAATTTTAAATATGACTTCCCCAGGTATTAAGAAACACATTTGTTGATCGCTAATATGATTCTACGATCTTTCTAAAAAAAAAAATACGTAAAAACTACAAGTCCTCAGCCCTAGTTATGATATTCAAGTGCGTTTGGTCGATCTAAAAATTTATACTTGAATTTATATTTATATTTATATTAAATATTTAACATTGGCGAACGCTGTCCACTGGGACACGGTAAGAATCAAGATTTAAAAGAGTATGTAAATTCGAAATATTCGTCTGACTATTTATAAGATCGCGTTCGCTGTGGTAATCCGTGAAGCCTGCGTGAGTTATGACTGCAGTGGAAATAATTGCAGCTGAAGAGAAAGAAAGAGAGATGTGGTATGAACGAAATTTGATTTTTTAAAAGACACGAAACAAAAAAAAACAACTCTGTTAAAAATAGTTTCAACAGACCGCTATGACAATGGTAATCGTTTTATTTTTTCAGTTAAATAACACACACAGAACACCCGGCCGAGTGCGCAGAACATAATAATATATTATTGTAATGATAATCTTAGCGCTGCACGTGTTCAAAACGATACCGCAGACGAACCACGCGCCGTCATTACGCACGGTTTATTCAGATCATTAACGAAATCCGTTTGTTATAATTATAATTTATTTTTTATATTTCTTGATATTCCCAGCGACCGTCGGGAATCTATTATTGTTACGACGACTAATTTTTTTTTTTCACTCCGATCACTTATACTCGTATATGGGCCGAATAATATTGTCGTGAACACCAAAATATCAGCTGTTGACGTGATTATTACGACCGAGTCTACGTATTTTAAAGAGACGTATCACGTGCAATTTCGGCCATAATTTTTTTTTTTTTTTTTTAATCGTAAAAAAATATGTCATCGATAAATGCAACACGTGTGTTTGACGAACCAGATCTTTGTTGTACATATGTGTGTCAACTGTCAACAAATGAAAATCACAATCCTTGACCGGAAATATATGAATACCATATACATACAGTGAATATTTTAACCAACACACTGGGCGACAATGATGTCACCCAGTGAAAACTTTTTGTCGCCTTGTAGATGAAGTGTTTAATGACTGGGCGATGATGATTTTTACTGCAATGACGATATATGAAATCATATTGTTTATTAAAATGTAATTTTTTTTTAAATTATTATTTATGTATGATTTCGTTGGATAATTTGAACTTGACAGTAAAAATAAGTTCATAAATACAAATTACAAATTGTGTATAGAATGAGTTAATAATATTATAGATATTATCTACCGATTACAATTGAAAAATACCCGTGAAAATATTCCAGTACCACGTAACATATTCAGATTTTCACTGGAAAACTATACTATAATTTAAAAATAACTGCACCGAATACATTGTTTTCCAAACATAGTTGTAGA
Source organism: Therioaphis trifolii (assembly GCA_027580255.1). Classification (NCBI taxonomy): domain Eukaryota; kingdom Metazoa; phylum Arthropoda; class Insecta; order Hemiptera; family Aphididae; genus Therioaphis; species Therioaphis trifolii. The sequence continues at coordinate 67,127,127 of CM050405.1, read as the reverse complement.
CCTGAATGTGCTGTATCTGGCCATACAATTTCGAAATCAAACAAGCAGTTCAATTATTCGAGAGAAGCAATCAATAACCGTCTTTACGTCGCCTTTAATAGCAGTGGTACAGCACATTTTGATCCTGGGCCATCAGTAGCAAGATTTAAAAAAAAAAAAAAAAAAAAAACAACGTAGATACAACTCGCCCGACGAAGAAGCATATTATAAAGATAATTTCTGCATCAGAAAATTCTTCGAAGAAGTTTGAAAAATACTTTGTTTTTATAGTTATATCTAGATGAATTAAACATAATAAAAAATTGTTTATTATTATTAATGTTTTGCGAATTATGATGGTAATATTAATAGTGGATCAGGTTTGTATAGTAAACTCTGAAATTTCTTCTTTTTTTTTCCTCAGACTTATGTTAACTTTTATTATGACGTGTAAAATGTATTTATTGTCGCCCAGTGGAAATCCCTTAAAATATCCACTGTATGCATACGTAAATTAGGATTAGGCAAAGGGACGGGTTTTAAAAAATTATCGAACCCAATTGTAACGAAAATTTAAGTATAGCTTAAGGTGCGTGTCAACACGCTTCTACATTAATTTCAGATGGTATAAGTGAAAGCCAAATATTATGAATTTTATGAAATAACAATAAAAATAAATCTTAAATGTTACACAAAAAGAATCACTTGAATCGTTATGCTAACACATCTAAAAAAATACATCATTGTACATTTCATCATGAAATTCGGACCTTGGGTAGGAAAATATTTAGTGAGTCTATTAAAAACATTTCTCACCAGATAAATGCATTCGAATTCAGTTAGACTTTATTAGGAAAAAACGCTGTTTTACCGGAAAATAATAGTTATTGTTTAAAAGACTTTTGAAAAAATGCAAAAAAAAAATCTTGGTTAACAATTTTTGAAATTTTTTCTTTTCTACGAATAAAGCATTATATGAACAAGATAAATTAGTTTTTCGAGTATTTGTATCAATAATTTTAAATTATATTAGATGATACTTCAAAATACTAAATAACTTCTATAAATAAAACGTTTCTACAGGTATGTTTTGCCCAACATTGGCAAGACATTATTTAAAATTATATCAAATCAGTATACGAATAATAGAAACATAATTAATATTTATTTGACATTTTGGGAGTTCAATACTGTTATTTTTGGATCAACGGTTAAAGTCAATAAAAACAATGCTGTGAAAATAATATTTGTCCGTTTTCACTCGATTTTTTAGCCATTTTCCCTAGCGCTTAGTAAAATATTGAGGAAAAAACGACAGGCTTTGATTATATGCAATTTCTAATTTCTATTGCTGCTGGGTGTAAATGCGTAACTTTTGAACCATTATTAGTACTCGAAGAAGTGGGTAAGTTAGTGTGGTAATTACACACATAAAAAGACAGATAAAAAACACATCATTGTTAAACCAATACATTCTCTTTGTTTCATTTATAATCCTAAATGTAATATTTTTTTTAAATTTGTTGAAAATAAAAATTCAAAATGGGGTTCAATACCCAAAACCCCTCTGACTGCACCACCACCAGCACACATACACGTTAAAATAAAATATAGAAGTAGACTTATCAAATATAGTGGTTATGATTTTATGAGACAATAGCCCGAAGTGAATTAACACACATCAATAAGCTCTCGATTATTTTAGACCCTGAGTTGTTATACCTGGGTAAATTTTTAAAAAAAGATTGGTCTTAAAGTTGACATACATAATTATAATCCGAGATAAGGATTGTGCTGTTAATAAAATTAATAAAAAAAAAAAGCACATGACATTATAATATATTGTATATTTAATTATTGAACTATACCATTTTCAATTTCGATTGAGATGAAAGATCTATTGATATTTCGTTTTACAATGATATTTAATATGGGCAAATACACGAATTTCGACAAAACATTCGCGTCACTTTAAAATAGACTGGATAGAAAATTTGAAAAATTCAATACATCAGTTTTATTAGAAGTTCATCGAAAATCATAAATCAGAATTTTTTCTTTATGTTTTGTTAATGATTTGCCTGAAACCAGTGTTGGGCAAAATTTCATCTAGATAATTATTCGAATAAATATATGTATTCGATAAAAAACTATTCGAATGATATTTTTTTAATTATTCGAATATAAATGTATTAGAATAATTTTGAACTATGATTATTCGGATAAAAAATGATTCGACTTAATTTCATTGATAGTTATACGAATAATTTTTGGTAATTTTCGGAAATTTTTGGTATGAACCCTATGTTTACCAAAAGAAAATAAACGAAAATTAATCGAATTTCTATGTTTGAAATTTAGTCGAATAATTTTTTATTCGAATAATCATAGTTGAGAACTATTCAAATAAATATTTATTCGAATAATTGTACAAAAAAATTATTCGAGTAATTTTGTATTCGAATAAAATGTTATCTAAATAATCATCTAGATAAAATTTCATTCGAATGAAGCCCAACTCTGACTGAAACGACAGTTTTGGAATCTTCTTTAAATTTTAAACGTGTATATGAAAAAAAACAAACTTAATCAGTCTAACCTTAATGAAACTTGAGAGTTGAGGTACATGCACACAAACGGAATTCAAATCTATCGAAGAGAGAAGAGCCCAATGAAATATTTGATCTACGCATTCAAACGGTAATCAAATCGCACGCGACGTTATAATTTAAATAATCTCTCGACCGATTTATTTTAAGTGCCCCGTGGTCGGAATACCAGGGACCGTCCCGGAGAGCGTCGATGACGCGTGCGTTTTTATATTTAGTCCAGCCGATTAGAGTGTAACACGTTTAATATTATTCCCGCCGATAGACGCATTGAGTCGCGGTCGACGTCGGGCACTCATTTTTTTCGTCGGGAAAACGGGCGCGATATTTTTAGTATACGAAACGCCGCGATCGCTGATACTTAATAGCGACTATACGACGCGTGTGATACGGTTGAAGCGCGGACGGGTTCAAAAACGCGTGTCGGCGGTGTATATAGTGAAAAAAAACCACGTGTCTACGATTCCTTTCTTTTTGTTATTTTTTTATGTTTTTTATTTCAAATCACTTTATTATTTACAATCCGTATAATGGACGCAACAAGTAAATTTGGTAAAAAAACAAAGAATTTAGAACACGAATGGCGTGAGGAGGAAGTTGCAATCTTTTTTTTTTTTAAACATAAGTTTTTTTTTTCTTTAAAGTAAACATTTTTTTTTTTTTTTTTTTTGTAATAAATCACTTCCTGCAGTCATATAATACCACAGGCAATTTTCGTTTATTATTTTTTTTTTTGTTTTGTTTTGTTTTTTTTTTTTTTTTTATATACAATTTGTTGGCCATTTTATTTGTCAGCGTATAGTAGATCTCTTGACCGGTTTTTTTTGAGTCGTCGTGGAGTATTGTCGGGCATAGTATAAGAAAACATGATTTTAATTCGAGGGTTGTAATGGTTCGATAGTTTATTATGAAATTTTTTCTAATACAATTTCGCTAATTCGTATACACACTGTATTTGGAGGTCGTTGTGTAAAGAGGAGTTTGTTATGAGAACCATGGGGCTCCGGTTAAGATTTCTTAGTGCAATTGCTTTGAACGACGGAAGTGGTCTAATGTTGGACGGTTTGGCGGGTCTCCATATTTTGATGCCATTAGACCACACGGATCTCAGATTGTGGTTTAATAAACAATCATCTTGTTTGCTACACTCATTTTTTACTTTGATATCGGGTGGTAAGTAGGTGAAGGCGAGCGTTAGCTTGTTTACGTTTGAGTTTCGTATGATGAGCCCAAGTGAGTCTCTTGTCCGTGGTTACGCCGAGGAATTTTGTAGCTAGTCGAATTACGATTTCTACGCGTGACGATGGTGTTTGAAACGTGCGAACGCGAGTCGGAGTGCACCGCGTAAAACGTGGGCGGCGCGAGAAAAAAAACCCCGCAAGAGAATACTCGCGGACGACACTTCATACCGCGTATACCGCGTGGTTCGTTTCTTCTAGGCGTTTTGAATTCGATTTCACGTGCAGCGCCGGTTCACGCTCGAGTATTTGGAAACATATCGCGGAGCCTTGCCCGCCGTGTGTGCACGTTTCACGTGTGTGTACGTACAGGTTGAGTTTTGAACGTTTCTCTAAATAAATATTATAGTAGTGCGCTTGAACAAAATCGTATGCGAATATGTTTTTGATTATTGAAAACACAAATTTTCAACTTAAACTTTATCATTTGAAAATAAATCAAAATAGCCATTTTTTCAAAACTTTTTAACTACGTGAATTAGATAATTAAAATGATTGCACATTGTATTAAAATTAAACCAGGGATTTCGGCTAATCTTTTCATGGCTGATAATGATAACTACAAATCCTAATTTTAGTTATGATAGGATAATAGCTACGAGCTTTAACGAAAACCTTGAAATTAATAAAAAATCAATTTTAGTGTAAAATAATAATTTGTGATAAAATTACGGGAAACGCAGTATTGTTGTCGACTTTTTGACAAACTCGAAAAAATCGTGGAAAATCAACAGATCAACCTTTATTGGAGACTAAGCGTTTTTCTAAAATCCGTTTTACGAAACGGTCGTTTTGAATTCTTTACCAAATTGTACAGTACAGTTTTAAAAAATGAAAATTTGAGTTTAGAAAATAACAAATATACTTGAATGTGATTTTCTTGTATTGCTCGACTAAAGAATTTATCAAAAACCTAATTAAAAAAAAAAAGTCGAAAATAATGAATAGAAAAAAAAAATGCCATTGCCCTTGTCAAATAGATGCGATCAACTCTGCGCGAGTATATCGGTTCGCGCACAACAGCGTCATAATAGCGAGTTCGCGTGTTCGACGACCAACAAGACGGATGCGGGCTTGACGCCGGTTCGCTCAAAAGTGCCCGGCCGGCGTTTGATTTGTGTTTATAATTTTTGTTTTCCGTGCGTCCCCGTGCAAAAGCGCAGTTCAGTTTCAAAGGCCAAAGTCGTCATCACACGAACGGAACACGTCAGTGTCACGGCGGTAACGGAAACATCTCATACCGGCGGCGCGGCGACTCCGTGTTTAGACTTTTGTGTTAACATCCGACGGCGCGCGGTTTTACAATCTGGGAATCAAAACGAAAAATCGGCGCTTAAAACCACGTCTACCGCAAGACCTTCTCATACCAGACCAAAGCGAAGACCAGTAGCGTACGCAGGATTTTAGTTCGGTTAGGGTTTTACATGAGTAAATAATTTTAATAATAATAAACAATTTAAATAATTTGCTTTACAGTTTTTATATAATAAGTTACCTATAAGTTATAGCAAATTATAATTAATAATAAATTAAAAATTACCAACAATTGATCGACTGTGTATTCAAATGGTGGTAAATGAGATATTTTTTGTAAAATGAAAAAATTTCGGTGGGGGTCAGAACCCTAGAACCCTACCCCTGCGTACGCCACTGGCGAAGACGAATATCAACCATAATTTACCGCTACAAATACTAATTTTAAAATATCATTTACATCCATATCATAATATTAACAACATCTTAAACAAATTATAACTAGAAATAGAATCTCGTAATTTTTAATTTTAAACTGAATAGTTGTAGAAGCATGTAATATGCTGAGATATTTTAATCTTAATAAATAAATAAGAAAAATACTTTTGTGCGCCCGAAGAAACACGGTCGGGGCCGTTCGTCTTGAAAAATGTACGCGTTTCGAATACGTACACACAAATATATAAATAAATAAATATACGGTTTACACACGACATTTTTAAACGTCAACGTGATGACTTTGAACGTACACTATGTCTATTTTTATTCATTTTAATCGAACCGAAAACACGCACAATGTAGATATTCGTATGAAATACCTTTGATGAACATTTTTGATTTCGGCTTTTAAAAATGCACAAATAGCAATACCGATCGAATTTGAAAGTACTATGAAAGACGGACAAATATTATTGTAGTGACTAGAGTGCTGATATTCAGAATTTTAAAATGAACCGGAGGGGGGCGGGGGTGATATAAATTTACACGAGTAAATTTTAAAATGTTTACCAAAACGAAACATTTAAATAATAATGTTGATAAAACCTCATACAAGCGAGATATTTATGATATTTTCGAAATATCAATACTAAGCCCAACGATATTGGCAAACCTATATAACGGTTTTAGGCTTGACAATTATCGATAAATCAGTTAATCAATTGATGTCGGTTTGATGATTATTTGGGAAAACTTCGAGATTTGACCATCCATCATTATAAAATTAACTATAACTTCGTAATTAAAATTGATTTCTCGAAAATTTTAAGATTGTCATTTTTTATGATATCACTCAAAATGTCTTAATTTTCCCTAGGTTTGGAAAAACTATTTAGAACTAAATAGTGAAGTGAAATAACTTGTTTAAAAATTATCGTCAATAGAGAAACTGTGAAAACCTTCAAAAATATGTTGTTCTTAGATAACAATTGTTTAAAATTATTCGTATAAAATAAAGTAATTTACTTATAATAACAATATTATAAAATTCATTTGCATAACAGTTTTTCAGGATACGGTTTTTGATAAATGACTTCAATTTTTCACTATAATAACTAATTTATTCTTGTGTTTACCAATCTCAATAATTTGAAACAATGGAACAAATTGATATCATTATTTTGTTAAACTTTTGATTGCTATTATTTTTAATGGTCAAAACGAAATATAATTGATAATTTGTTCCAACGATAAAAATTCAATGTTTATTTTAGTTTATATAATCAGTGTTTTATAGTTATTTATTATTGAATGATGTGAATATATTAATTTATATATCACGTATAATGTTGTTCATTATACTCAAAGTAATCAATAACGATTTTTTTTTTTTTTTTTTATAAATTTACACCATTTTCAACTCCTGTTGAAATGTTGGTCTACCTACAGCCTTGGATTAATTCAATTGGATATGACATAATATGTTAAATATATATGTGTACTTAATATTGTGAAATTGAACTGTGCTTAAAAAAAAAAAAATAATAATAATAAAAACGTGATATTCAACACGATGAATGGCCGTATGTAATGAAAATATTAAGTATAAAGTTGACATTATTATGAATTACAAGATACATTTATAAAATTGGTTTGTGATTTTCATTTGTATGTATACTCGTATGTCCACTACTATTATACTTACAGGATACACATTTAAATAGTATTAATTGTTAATACGTACATAATACTGTTAGAAAAATATCAATGAAAAACATTTTGAAAAACATTAATAATAAACGAGTAAATGAGTTAAGTCAAATCATCATCAATCAGAGTCTTGTAGTGTGCACTTGCATTGAGTTGTTGCATAGTTAATGTCCAAAACGTAAAAAAGGTGATCTAAAATTAGTATTCGAAAGAGTTGCGTTTGAAATATCGAATTTCGGATGTGTTTTCGCTTCTTTGATGTTTCGACAAAATCAAATACTACATTGACCTTTAATAAGTACCTTTTACGCGTTCAATCGATACTATACAGTGAAACGAAACGTCCTATTTTGATTTTGATGTATATCAATTTAATATTTTACTGCAATAATTTAATTATTGTATTTTTAAATGGATAAAATCAATCTAGTCTACCGGTGTGTTACACTGCCACGAGTTATACGAAACAATTTCGATGAAACTATTTATTTCGTATAATATAAAATTGTTTCAATCGTAACTGTGTAGTATGGCCGCGAGAGTGTAGTGTGTACCGCATTTAATTAAATAACAATAAAATGTTTTTTATAAATGCATTTGAACTATTGGCATATGGTTTTCATTTGATTGTTACACCGACTTTCACGCTCATCCCTCTATGCAAATAAGCGAAACGATAATGCTCAAAGATCTATACTAGTATACCAAGTCAGATTATGTCTAGAAGAGTTGGGTTTTCCAAAGAGACGTCCGTTTTTTGACATATTCAATGAGTTAATTTTACGGTATCAGTTTTATAAATCTATAAGGTATGACTAGCGTTATGTGCCTAAAATCACGCTCGCGAAAATGATATTAGATGCTGGATATAGGTGTACTCTACCTATCTTTAAATAATTACAGGAAAACAAAATCAAGTTTGTATACCTTAAATAGCTTCGGAAAGCAAGAATTTTCATTTCTAAAGAAATTTAATTCACAATGGCCCACACATGAACCACCGGTGGAAAAACACAATAATCGATTACCACACGACGAAAAGCGTTATGTTGCAAATATTTACAAAGTATAAAATATAACAATTGTTGTACACCCGGCATCGGCACATTGAAATAGTGTTATGCCAAATCAGTTAATTAATGAAAACACCAAAAGAAATCGTAACAAAATAATGAAAACGAAAGTTTCAAAAAAAATGTGGGCTTCAAACCACACTGAAATTACGTTTTACGTAAATAATATCTTTTATCGGAGGATGATTCAAACTCCAGAAACATTTTACTCGTTTTTTACGCATTTTATGGCGCTTAAATATTTTGTATTTTCTCGTTTCTTTTCTCGATATGTCAATAATTATGTTATATAGCCATAATTCTATAAATATGAATAAAATGACTCGATATGAGAGAGGAAAATCGGAAATGAACTTAGAGGTGACTTTCAATGGTTTCTCTGCACGACTTGTAGTTATTTCAAGCGCCATCGTCGATTATAATATGTGTTGTATCTCTATACGCATTAATTTTAATATTATGCTATAACAGTGGTCGGCAACACAATTTGAACGGTCGGACCACACTTACAAATAAAAAAGAGTTCGTGGGCCAGATAAAAGTAAAAATATTTTGTTCTTAAATTATGTAGTATGCAAAAAATACAGTCTAAAACTTAAAATAATAAAACGTATAAAATAAAAATTACAGTTTTTAATATAATTATAATATGAAAATATGAATGTACATTATGTACACTAGTAAAATGTTTTATGTTATATTTGTCGTTGGACATTGATAATTGATTTTTCGATTTCCGCATTAAAATTACTCGTGTTCGCTCTAAAAATATAGTAGATTTGCCATCTTATCGGTGGTTGTCAAGGTATACCTACCATTATTTATTTATTTATTTATTATAATCAACGCCAGGCGGCTTTTACAAAATAACAGACGGGAAGTACATAGATAACAGTATAAAAAACATATACAATATATATAAGATGCGTAACTCATACTAACTTAATATTAGAGAGAAGAAAAAGAATTAGTAAGTAAGTAAAACAAAAAAAAAAAACAACGTGGTGTAAGTTATGTAAAGAAAAAAAAATGTGATAAAAAAATTATAAATTATGACTGATATAAAACACCCGTATCAAAAACGCAACGTTCAATATTATATTTATTCAATATTATGACGTTGAATTAAATTTCGTCGTACTAGAATATAATGCGGGCCGTATTCAAAAGCCGCCGGTTGCCGGCCACTGTGCTATATAATATTGACTATTTATTGCCAAATATATATTTAATTTTTTTTTAATATATTCTATTATAATCGACAACCGAAACATACGAATCACGTTGTTATCGCAAGAAAATAGAAACAACAACGAGAATAAATCATTATTCACGGGTAAAATTTAAAAACAAATTCTACGAGTTATGATATTATAGACGTCGGGTTGCACGAAATACAGACGCGATCGTTTTTCTTTTTTTTTTTTTTTTACTCTCGATTCGCCCCTCCTCCGGTGAGCGTCAGAACCCGCCCCTGTCGACGTGAAGGCATACCGGAGAGTGTACACTGGGATATATGTATATATATATGTGTGTATACGATATTACGTACGTCATAACCGAGAGCCCGGAGGGGGGAGCTTATGGCAGACGATATTTCGCGGAAAACGCGCGCCACTCCCTCCGCGGTGGCGGTGGTGGCGGAAAAACGATCCCGGATACGCGCCTGCTCGCCCGTGTGATATTATTATAATATGTATTCGGCCGCGCCCGTGCGATTACGCGCCCGTTCGTCCGGCCGCCCCGGCGGAGATCGCGCGCGATGGACACTACGTTTTGTAGGTGTGTGCGTAAACTCACATTTATGTATAACTTGTGCGTGTGTGTGTGTGTGTGTGTGTGTGTGTGTACAAATATGTACGTGGGGATGAGGGCGAGTGGACCGGGTTTAGCGGACGAGAGGAAAGGACGCAAAAGCTTCGATCCCGCGCGAGTAGCGCTCTCCTCCACGCCGCCGCACCACCCGTCACCATGGCGACCGTTTATATATATATATATATAGTTACGTGCGGTTTGGCTTTTCGGACGGCGTCGGCTACGGGTGGTGGCCGTGGAGGTGGTGGAGGGTGGGCGGCTCGGCAGCATCGTCGTCGTCGTACTTACACGTATACATATATGTGTTTATTATATATATATATATATATATATATATATATATATTTACGCGTGTGTGTGTGTGAATGTTTATACAGTATATGTATATAGTGAGCACGTATATTATGTGTTTGTATGTTAGTGTGTGTGTGTGTGTCTTACCGCCGCCGCCGCCGTACCACCTTATCATAACTATATACGCGTCGTGTACGAGCGCCATATTTGTTCTGCCGGTCATCCCCTCACGGTGGCGGCGGCGGCGTCGTCGGTGGCGGCGGCCGCGTTTGTTATATTGGAAAAGTTCAATTGTCCCCGCGGCGGCGGCGGCGGCTGCAACAACGTGTTATAGAGACGACGACTACTACGACGACGAACCTGCCGCCGCCGCCGATATCGACTCGATCGCGCGTTTCCACCTCACCCCGACAGCCACCTCCACCGTCACCTCCACCGTCACCGCCACCGGCGCCTCCGGTGTGTAACCTTCCCTCACGCCGAGGCGAGCGTATAACACATCATCTCGGCGGGCCACACACGAGGGCGCGCGCGCGCCCGCGCACACGTCGCGACCGGAGCGCGAGAGGAGAACGACGGGGAAGGGCAGACGTGTTCGCGTTTCTCGAGGTTTTTATTTTTCGCCCGCCGGCCGGCCGGACGCTCACTCACCGCTCCGACCCCACCCCGGCCCGCCGCTGACACCCACAGGTTTTTATTTTTTCCCCGTTTTCGACAATATACGTACATACATCTATGCGCGTGCGTGTGTGTGTGTGCGTGTGTGTGTATAGGTATGCGCGCGTGTGTGTGTTACGCGCGCTTCCACCACTTCCCTCCATCTCGCCCCACCCGCCACGGAACCCACCCCCGTCGCTCCTCCGACGGCTGGACAATCGCCACTGCCGTGTAGTACTACTACTATAACTACTACTACCACCACCGCCTCCACTACTGCTACTCTTACTACTACTACTACTACTACTACTACTACTACTACTAGACACCACTTTATTATTATATTTACACACTGGCAAACGTTTCGCGTATTGATCCGTTCGCGCGCGCACACACATACCCACACGCACGCACTGACGCACCCGCGCCCGCGCGTATTGTACTCCGAGTGTATTATAGTTATGTGTATTTGTGTGTGTGTGTGTGTGTGTGTGTGTGACCAGTGTCCGTGAGAATGAGAAGTGTGTGTGTGTGTGTGTGTGTGTGTACGCTTGAAGGGACTCGACGTTTTCGGTTTCCTTTTATATTATTTTCCATCACTGTTATTACGACGCCGTTGCGTTCCTCGGTGCTTTTTGTTTTCGCGTCTTAAGGTACGGTTTCCTATCAGCGACGACTGGCCGCGACTATTGAACGCTGCGTGCCGATTGGTTTCCTATAAATGCGACTTTACTTTGCGGCTGGTGTATTCCACAGTTCATTGTATTCCAATATTTAGTCGTTTACAGACGTGTATTTAGTTGATAGTTGTATAATTCAATAATTATTATTATGTTATAGCTTACACATTTTACGAACTGCGACGGAGGAGATTATTATTATGAACAATAATAAAACAATAATTGGTCTTTTATCGGAGTAGGAGAAAGGAAAAAATGAAATGTGTAATCGACGATTAAAAACTAATATTGAAGAAAATCAACAGACATTTTTTTTCACGACTAGAGATTATGAACGATTTTTTTTTCAATTCTAATAAACGGACATTTACATAACAGTAAACCGAAATCCTGCAAACTTTTCCGTCATAATATATTCACTTGAAAAAAATTAACCGTTGTTCAAAACACGCGTGCGACTCATCGACAACACTGCTACCGGATCGCTATACCGGTCGCAAGCCGCAACGACTATTTTCGACACGCACGCGTCAATCGCGCATACGAAACTACGTTCGCAGTTTAAACGTATAGATCAGCTGTAGTCACGACTAGTCGTTGCGTTGCGTCGCGTGCGGCCGGTCGCGGATAGGAAACCGTACCTTTAGGCCCTCGTCTCACTAGGGCAGTGACTTTCAAACTTTTTTTGACCACGGCACACTTCGCCCTTCACGAAATTTCCACGGCACGCTATGACCTCTAATTTTAATACAGTGAAACCTCTGAATACCGGACACTCTTGGTAGCCGAAATATTGTCCGAAATTTAGAGGTGTCCGCTATTCAGAGGGAAAAATAAAGGAGGAGAATATGTTCCTATCCACATAAAAACGTCCGCTAATAGGAGGTGTCCGTTAAGGGAGGTTTCACGGTATTCTAAAAAATTACATAATCGATACATTTTGTTTGGGTGCAATTATTATCTAACATAATTTGTCTTAGTCGCTTTCTTACTACTAACTTTCAATTTTTCAATATACACTTTAATATTGCAGATGCACAACGGTCGAACGCATCCGTTTTCGTACATAATAATTATTCATTTCGATCGGTCATTTATGAAAACAAAAAAGATGTTCAAAACACCGCGGCACACCCAGTAAATGCTCGCGGCACACCAGTGTGCCACGGCACCCAGTTTGAAAACCACTGCACTAGGGCGACGCAACGCAACGCGATTATAAATACGTAAATATCGTGCGATAATCGTTTGTTTGATAAAACACGGGTTAATAATATATCGGAGACCTCCTACCGACGCGATCCGACGTGACTGCGACGCGACACAAAAGCAACTAATCAGTCGCGCGACTAGTGCTGTAGGCCGATTAATACAAGTTGCCTTGTCGACTACATCACAAATTTTGTAATTTCAAAATTATATTATTATTTGGCAAATATCACTGGCAATATGGCAAAAACAAAAGAAGAAAACTTAAAACTATAAAACTAGTTGAAGCTGTAGAGCAATATCCATGCTTACATTATATACAAGACAAGAGACTTCCGGAGAACCGAAAAAAGTAATTTACTATTTACGCGGTCCGACAAAACTATCTTTGATATCGTCGACTTAAAAGTTGATTAAAAAAAAAAAAAAACAAAAAAACACGAAAGTCGGTACGTAACCGCCCGAACGGCGGCGGGCGATACACCCACGTGCAACGTCCACAATACGGCGTAATATTGAAATGAAAATAAAATCCTTTTTCCCGCGAAATTGTTTTTGTATCGTGTAAAAAAAAAAAGAGAAAAAAAAGAGCCGTTCGCGGAAAAAGCACAGTAAACCACGAGTAATTTGTGTAATGCTGCGGCCAGTGCGACCAATGTGGCGTTCGGCACGGCTCGAGAAAACTATAGGCGTGCCCCCTTGTCGCGGCGGAGGTATATGAACTAACTCTTTACCGGCATTATTCATCGTTATGTGAAAATGAGTGGGATTTTCAAATGTCGGCGGGGAAAAAACCTCGAGACCAATCGACACGTGACAATTTTATCGTTTCAACCGCTACCGAATATTTTGTGACGGGTAGGCAATGCGCACTTGCCGATCGCAGAAACCTAATCGAAATAATTGTCTGTAAACATTAGATTTTTCTGCTGATCGTTTTGTCGACAATTTTCACCCGAACAATCACAGCTACCTGTATTCGATAAATCCATAAGGTTTCGCGAAGAGGGCACATTATTAGTGTCCGCGTATTACAAGAGACGTGGCATACGACAACAAGTCATAAATGAAATATATCTCCAAGTGCAAAGTTATGTCCTTCTCTCGTTCTAAATCTCCCATAATGCACAGTTATTTTGTTGGTGATTCAATAATTAAGCGTGTTTATGGCAGTGTCATAAACACGGATCTTGGCTTTAAATTTAATACCTCGTTAGATCCTAGACTTCATATTGATACGATCCGTCGTAAGGCGTTTAAGGTTCTCGGTTTTATAACGATAATAGCTTCGCATTTCAAATTTAAATTAGTGGTTAAAGCAATTTTTTGTACTTTAGTCAGCCCTATTTTAGAATATGGCTCTATCAAAGTACCCTCCTTCAATTCAAGATATAATCCTCCTTTTGCTATACCACAGTCGAAAACTAATTACTTCTCTAATAGTCAAATGTTTCGCCTACCAGCGTTATGCAATCAAATAAAAAATTTCGATTTTTTTTTTTTTTTTTTTTTTTGATTCATGCACTACGTTAAAAACGTTAATCGATTGGGGGAAAAAAATTCGAATTCAAGAGATGTTAAAAATTATTGTATGTATATATATCAATTGACATTTATTTATTATTTTACATATTATATTTATCAATTGATATTCGCTTATTTATTACACATTACATATTATTACATTACGTTAAATACTCGCGTATTGAAGAAATCTGTTATTATTATTAGTTTTTGTTTTTTTTTTTTTTGTGTTAAATTGTTTGCCACAATCTGATCCATTGCGTTATCATATCACGTTAAATATACACATACATTGTACACAATAAATGTATCATGGTTAAGAAAATTCGAATCATAGAAATACTGACAAAAAATAATCGATTTGTAGAGTGTACACCACCGACAGATGTTTCGTATTGTCGAGGGGACCGACATACGTGTATTTTCTTCTAATTACAATTTGCTCAGGGTACCCAGTACGTTTAGTTCGATTCACGGAGTTTTTCGAATTACGGAGGTTCGAATTATCGAGTGACTTAACAGCATGTTGCCAATGTCGGCGAGGAAATCCCAGCATCGGAACACAACGTCTCACACGGGTCGAGTCGCCAACGCTACGAGTCTTCTTGAAAAAACGGCACAAGTCGCGGGCGCCCGACATTCGCGATACGGGTCAGAACACCGTGTGAATCGTCAAATACTCGTGTTTTTACAATACCGTTTCGTGCCGTCCGACAACGCACGGTAGTTTCCTCTTTAGTCGCGTCTGCACATTTCCAACGCGGTGCCGTTTTGACGAGTAACAATACCTGACCGACGCCGACGTGAATTAAAATAAAACGTGAATTCGAATTTCAAAAACAGAACAGTAATATTTCGGAACGAGGTTTTCAACACCGTTACACGGAGAGTTCTAGGCGATACGACCAACTAACTCGGTAAAATCCGATCGCACTTCCCCCCCCCTCTTTTCGCAGAGTGAAAAGAAAAAAAAACCGTACAAGTTCTTCCATTAACACATAAATTATTAGCTATTGTTAGGGTAAGGGACTCGTAGAAGTTTTCGTGATTGCAATTAATCATTTAAAACGTAGTCGTGCGATGTAAAATATTGTTTCGTAATACTCGCAGTTTAAAATAATTAAAACAAATATATTCGAGAAATACGTACGACGTTGTATGTTTGAAAAAATATATTTTTTACGTGGATATTAAGCTTTTGTCAGGGGTGAAATTAATATATCGTTATATCGGTATTTTAATTGCGTGTTTCGTATATTACAGATTAAACAGTATGGTTTTTCGTAAAATTGTCGAAAAAAGAAATCGATAAATATATTTACGATAATACAGTTTTACCGAACAAATGTGTCCTATATTCAACAATTGATTTTTTTTCGTGAAAGCTTAAAAAAGTGCTCGACCAATAACGACTATCTATAAAAATATATGTAAATGTTGTGATTTGGGGTTTAAATTAAATTTTTCATTTTGTTATTATGAAAACCACTTTTTCATGGACATATTTTAGAACTTGTGTGTATTTAGTGAAATTTCGGAGCATAAATGCATGCATTTTTTTAGTTTTTTTAAAACGTTTATGTAGCTTATTTTGTTATTATTATCATACAAAAGAAAAATTGTTTGTAAATTTTACAAAATTTTAGCAAATATCACCCACTTTATACACATGCGTGATTTGATTTTGCTGGATTTTAAACGCATATTTATACATATATTATATTGCGTTTTTAATACAATTAAATCCGATAATCGCTAATAAAATAGCAATATAAATTTGACTGACTAGCTGCTAATGTAGAAAATACGTATTACCAATATGAATCATTAATCTAATAAAAAATTCACAAAGTATATCCACCGTAAGACCGGTGGCGAAGAGGTTTTTTTTTCATTCAAAAAATATACTCGTCAATCATTTGATTTACTATTTGAGCATTACGTCTTCACATGACAAGTAAGTACAATTAATATATCATACAAGATACAACCGAAGATACTGTCGAGATATGTCATAAAATGATCAACAAAATTAGATTATAATTTACAAAAGTGTCGTAAACGGATGTATTTTTAGAAAGAAAACACAATTTGTTTCTGCATATTTTAGCCTTATTTTTAGCCAATATTATTTACCGAGTCGAAAATACACGTTTTGTTTTACGTTTTAAAAATTTTCAATAAATAATGCCACACCAACAAGTCGCGAGAAACACTTCAACATAATATTTCACTCAAACACATTAAACGAAGCGTTTTGCGTTTCATAAATTAATATTAGTGATCGTTGCGCGGGGCGTGATCGCGTTATATTATAATTATTCAACAGTGGCGTTTTATATTTTATAATTTATATTCCACACCGCGGCGTTGAATGGACCAACAAAAATAATCCAAGTCATTAGAGTTTATTGACAGACCAATGAGTCATACAATTATTATAATGAAAATGTAAAACAGCGATTAATTAACCTTCTCGCGGAAAATACAGTTTGTGACTAATGAAATACGTAATTCACGGCCGCTCGAGAAAAATAAAACGTATCGACAGTTTTCAATTTTTGTTTTGTTGCACTTTAATTTTTTGAGGCGAACCATACGTGAGACATTCGTTATAGAGACATATTCGAATAAGTCGTCATTGAAATTAAAAACCATTGATTCCAATAAAAAATACTAAGACTAGTTTAAAAAATTACATTTCCTTAATATTTATTGATATTTTGATTTTCTTCTCTCCATGACTTAATGTGAGCCATTTTAATCCTGGTTATACTAAGGTGACCACATTAAAACAAATTTGAATACAGCCCTAAAATAATTTTCACAGTTTTTTAAATAATTTCAATCGAATTTTTTATCACAATTATTAATCATAATAAAATACATAATTTAATATACCTAAAATAGTACCTAATATGTATTTAAATTATAAATTTACAAAACTAATAAAACATTTTTAATTAATAAATAAAAATAAGAGTTACTTAATAAATTAAAACTTTTTATAATACTCTCAAACGCTTTATTCCTACACTCACTTTCCTTAATAATTTTTTATTCATATTGATGATTATTTTTCGGATCACATGAATACACATTTTAATCCGTCATATTTTTTCCCGAAAAACTTATCAAATCTAATAATTTTGTGTATATTGAGTGTATCGTACCTATATAGTTATGTTTGTAGGTTTATCAAATTGACTAAAAAACAGGACAAAAAGCATCCTGAGAGACATTCGTCAGGACAACAGGACACATCTATAAAATAAAGGACAAACTTGTAAAAAACAGGATGTATAGTCACCCTAGGTTAGACTAACCCCTCTTTGAACTTTCAAATATCTCTCAAGTAAACACGTCATGATGATCACCAAATTTCTATAAATAATAATGAGTAAAATCTCAAACAAATAATTACTTTAAAAACTTCAAAATTATATTGTTTTCACTTTGATCACTACAATAATCAAAACTCAACAATACACCTATTTGCCGATACACTCATTCGCCAAAAAATCAGTCCGGTAAGTTGTCCTTTCGTCGAAAAGAATTCGCTGAAATATCATTCACCGCGAGATATCCTAAAACCGGTAGGTATCTATCAGATATGCCTATATGGTTTTATTCTTTGAACGTATCATTTAAGGCTTAATATTCTAATTACAAATTTATAACCAACAAAAATAAACGAACTAGGCATTTTTTTTTTTTTTTATCGAGTCACTCAAAATGTCACGCGTAAATAATTAATAACTTCCATAACTACACGCGGGTACCGTCCTTCATGCGGTCCGTACAAAGTTTATGACGTTTTTTTTTTGCAACTCTGCAAAGTTAAATTAAATTAAATTATGAGTGAAAGTTAATAGTCGAACGTTATTTTCAATTTTCTATCATTTCAATTAAATTCAAAGTTTTGCTTAAAGGCAGGTATATAATGCTAAGTTTTAAACTCGAGTCAAGTCAAGTGAAAAATCCGTATCGCTTTTGTACTGCACGGGCAATTAAAATGTCGGTTCGGCGGAATCGCATTCATTCCCATCTCCTTCGCGTATAGAAACGGCCGCCCAAGAATGTGAAATCAAATTTATCACTGCACAGCCGGTTATTATAAAACATAAAACAATCGAGTAATGTTACAATGCGATTTTTACTGTTTTTCGACAATACGCTTAACTCACTCGACTTTCCGTCTTGACTTATAAACACGTCCTTAATGTCGAGTTTCGATTATTCTCGAGCACTTTGAAACACTCCGTTTCTTTAAAATCTAAAAATTGTACATTCCCTTGATTTTCCATTTAAACACTACTCACCTCCTTCTTTTTCAATAGCGGATAATCACTATCACAAGGATCGGAATAAAATATACTCGGAAATCAGCGTATTTATTTAACTCGTCAAGTTCGCCTTGAGTACGGGGGATAACCTTTTCGGTTCAACATTTGGATCGCTACAAATGTCGTATTATATTTATAGTAATGAGACGCAGTATAAAACTGAAAACATTTAATTCCTACTAAAATAAATCGCCGATAGCGTGAACTCGTCATACATTTTCAAACCACCGATCTACTCACGTCTGTTGTACGCAAATCGGGACCAATACGAACTGGATGAGTTACGTATATAAAACGCAATGTCGACGAATTAAAACCAAAAAAACTAAGCACAAAACTCAAAAGTCAAAGTTGACGCAGCACTGTGCTTGGTACACGCAGGGGCTTTAAGGATCAATATTGGAAATCGAACTCGATGGTGTGCAAAGCATCACACAGTTCGACACGTCGCTTCCGCGACTGATCGGCTACTGGTAATCTGATGAGTGATTCTCTGATTGTCAATACCATAAATCATACTTAATACATATTATAATAGTCGATGATTATAACAAAAGAAGACCGCCCGACCTGTGAACTCTGTGACGAAATGCTGACGATCAAACACATCACATTAGAGTGTCCCAAGTTCAACAGTTCCAGACGAATTCTTGGAAACCCATTAACGATGAAACAAGCACTTGGCGAAGAGAACTCCAAAAGTATATACATTTTTTTCACAAACATAGGCTTAGCGAAACTGATTTAGAAAAAACAAACAAAATTAGAAAAAAAATTTAGAAAAAACAAACTTCAAAAAACATCCTGTATTGTTAAACATTAAATATTTCCATAGTTTTAAGATCGATACTTAATTTTTATTATTTTGTGACAGTAATAATAATTACATTCTAATTACCTTAGAAATTGAAGCCTTATTCAAATAAAAAAAAAAATAAATAAATAAAAAATAGTCGTTGAACGCGTTGTCGTTATTACGTAAGTACTGTCGATTTCACATCGAATAGTGCGCAGTATTAAAACATCACGGTCAAATCGGTAATACTGTAATTATACTTTTTCGAGTGAATTTAACAGGTGGTCCAAACGATACTATAGAGTTAACCGACGACGAGTGAAGGTTGCGTGGAAAAAGTTCACTGGGGCCTCGGACCGTCGTAAAAGTTGTCGAGACGAACGGGAACTATTGATGAAATAATTTGGGCGACTTAGTGAGATGCGATTTTTAACTTTTAAACCAGAAAATACGTTCTCGTTAATTCTTACGAGATACTTCTGTACGTCAGGTATCTATTCCGTGCGTTTACGACCTACGCGATTACTCTGTTTACACACGATCGACGCAGCACACATATATATATAATATATGTTTTTGATGCCACTTTTGTTTATAAAATCTTTGATGGAGAAATTGATTTCAAAGTACCCTCCTTCAATTCAAGACATAATCCTCATTTTGCTATACCACAGTCGAAAACTAATTACTTCTCTAATAGTCAAATGTTTCGCCTACCAACGTTATGCAATCAAATAAAACATTTCGATTTTTTTGATTTTTTTTTTTTTTTGATTCATGCACTATGTTAAAAACTTGTATTTATAATTCAAATAGTTAATTTTACATTTTCATCTAATAATTATTAGTTAATAACACTGTTGTATTAATAATACAATTTAAAATAGTGCCTATACAATAGCACGTGTGTGCCTCAAAATCGATTATAAGGATATGTGTGTACTCGAGTACGAGTATATTTTACTTAAACATCAACTTGTCATTAACACAGGACGACTTTCCGAGTATAATCAGTTCATTTTCAACGCTGCATAGTTCATGGGTTTTAAATTAGTCAGTAAAATCAATTGCACGAAAAAAAAAATATATTCGAGTATATAGCATCGTTTTATTTACATTTATATCTCTTTTTTTCTGTTTTAATCGAGAGCCGGGTGGGTATAACCAAAGTATTTCGTCCGCTCCACACCTATATCTCTTGAGCTACACTAATAATACGAATCAAAAATAACACATTATTCTTTTCCAATATCTTAATTTATAGATAAATGTAGTAGTTAACAAAAAAACTAAATAATTTTAAAAGCCCCCTTGAAAAAAAAAAAATAACAGGTTGAAAAATTATTTTCTAAAAGTAAATTTAGTTTTTTTAGCGTTGTAAGTTTTACTCGAAAAATACGGACGAAGAATACTACAAAATACTGGTTTGACGAGACACCAAAATGGTTAAAAATTATCCTACATAATTTGTGTATTTCTAGTAGACGTTTATATTCACACATAGTTTAAGTGATATATAAATAACATTCGAAAAACATAATATCACTACTTTCCACCTAGCCAAGATTTGTTTTCGGGAATCTCGGGACCCGACACACAGTTTAATACTCATCTGTTATCATAACATATAGTCTTTGTCGCCGGAAAATCATATAACAAACCTGTGTCCTGGACCGGTTCTTTTTATTGTTTCACCCCAAAGCCATTGCAAATAGGTTTCTTCTCCGTCAACCCGTCTTCTTCTGGTTTTCTGTTCCTGATAACATAAGTGCATGATGAAATTAAAAAAAAAAAAAAAGAAATCATGACATCGACACAATGATAATTTCGAATTATAACTAATCTATATATTATAATATACACCTAATTATACACAAAACCATAATAACACTGGATCGACCTATAATTTATATTCATAAATCTCACTTCCTAACACTATTGTTTTTACGCAGTACAATCTACGACTGTAGTTATGTCATGTCACATCCCAAGTAGCACAGGATATTCATAGCATTGTATAAAAGTCTTCTATTTTGATTGATTTATGAATATTACGTTTTAATGTGATTTAATTATTCTTTGAATGATTCTTTATAATTGTATGTACTTATAATATTCCATTAATATTAATATAGAGTTTTAAAAGAATATTCAATGAAGAATATTCTATGTAGTACCCGATATAACAGACAAAAATATATATCTCATAAATGTCTTTTTCATATTATTATATTCTTATTAATTTTGTATTAATTGTTTTCGAACATATTATGAATAATCCGAAGAGTGTATTATTGTATAAAACCATTAGGAGAAGATTATATGGATAATTTTTACAGAATATGACATGCATATTCATATTTCATTACCATTTATCAGTAAATGAATAATATATTAATATAATATGTGTGATGAATTCAATACCATATTATATATATATATATATATATATAGCTATAGTTTCTATTTGTAAATAACGGTTAGGGATTCCCGATTTTTACGATTGCTGACCATAGATTAAAGAATACTGCTAGCTGTTGCTGTACTACTATGTCATGTGTAATGTGTATAATAATAGTGTGTTTTTCATAACGTGAAATGACTGAAATGCGCATGTGGCGTGTGAGCGAAATATAATAAACAATTTTTGTGTACGTACGAGACTTTACCGGATTTTTGGTTTTTATTTTGACTACTGCAGTAATTAAACAGGTAAGTTTTTACTTTTATTATTCTTTTAATATTATCGACAAGATTATTTCATTAAACTCATAATTTTTTGGTAGTTGTAATAAAACACACTAATGCAATTTATGCGTGAACAACCTTATATACTTTATTAATACATTTTTCTGTCTTGATTTCTTTTTTTTTTTTACATAAAATATTGATAATTTGTTAGTTAAAATGGGTTATAAACATTGTGTTCCCCAAAAAATGGTTTATAGTAGGTAAACTGTTTATAAATTCCTACTAATAAATTGTCCAGTGCTTCATATATATGGGTAGGTGTAATATGTAATTTTGTAGACCAACACCACTCTACTGTTCAATAAGGCCACTAATGAAAACATTTTTGTCATTATGATTTTATTTCACTATATTTTTCATTTAATATATTTTGATCATAAATACAACTAATGTATGATCAAAATGTACCTAATGTTACCTAATGATGTACCTAATGTTCATTATTTTTTTTAAATCCATAACTACTTTTCTATATTATATATATATATTATATAATATATTGGAATAGTAAAACATAAATTATTAGTGTTTTTTTTATATTTTATATTTTATTAGTAGGTAAGTACCTACCTATTTACTACTACACAATGTTTTATATTACAATTTAAAACATCTAAATAGATGTTAATAGTTAAGGTAATTAACAATATTTAATAATTATTATACTGTGAGTCTGGCACATATTATAATACAAGTATAATATCAAACATCATTTCAGTCTTCAATTTTTAAATATGTAAATGTAAGCTTCTAATAAATAATAATAGTAATAACCAAGAACAGTTTTAAATTTATAAAAATAAAAACCAACAAAAACAAGTTAATCTTTTTACTTTTTTTCAATCATAATTTAATTATATTTAGCTAGGTAGGTATACTTGTAACATTTACAGAAATAAAAAATAATTGTTTGCAGTTATAGGTACACATATCTATATGTTTTTTCAACACTAGGTTTTTTCTTTATGCTTTGGTCTGTTGGTCATTGCCATTGTTTGAGAGTGATACAAATTAATTAGGATTTGTGGAAAAATCTCAAGAGTAGGTTTATTGTTATATTTAGTCTTTCCTATACTGATCATCGTTAGGTAGTTATAATGTGTAATAATAATAGCATATGTAATTTTGAAGTTAACTAGTATACCAAATTATTTCAAAAACCTATTTAGTAGTTATATTGAAATAAATATTATTCCTACTTTCTTTAATTTTATAAAAAATTATGTTTTTGTGGAACATTAGGTAATTTTCATAGCATTTTCTTGGTTATTATGGATTCTACAAGGCCTTCTAGTAAAAATATGCGCCCATCATCCAAGTCTCAATTCAACAAAAATATAAGAAAACAACTTCAAAATTTAAATTGTATTAGGGAAGACAATTTAATGTTATCTGATACCTTACCTCATAAATATCATCAAACAAGCACCCAAGATCAACCTCATTTAATAGAAAAACTGAGTAACTCATTCACTGTGGATGATAATGTTTCTAATCATACCAGTGTTTCTTTACAAACATTTACTGAAAACCATAATTTATCTAGCACAGCATTTACTTCATCGGGTTTACAGTCAAGTTTATCAGAAAATATTTATAATAAATTGACCAACAGTTCAGAAGTTCCTATTCCTGATCAATTGCGAGAGTGGGCAATTAGGAACAAAATTACTCATGTTGCTTTACGAGAGTTATTATTTATACAAAGGCAAATACCTGATCTTAAAAATTTACCAAAAGATCCCAGAACATTTTTGCAAACCCAAAGAAAAACAACATTGCGTGATATTAAGCCAGGAAAATATTATCATTTTGGTTTACAAAATGGTATTATTAATATGTTAGAAAAAATTAATTTATTTGAAATTCCCGATGTGATAGAGGTTTCTATTAACATTGATGGATTACCTTTAAGTGATTCATCACTAAGCCAGGTATATCCAATTTTGTGTTTGGTTAATAATATTGAGATATTATTGCCATTCAATATTTTTTGTATTGGAATTTATCATGGTTATGATAAACCATCAGACTTTAACGAATTATTGGAAGAGTTTGTAAATGAGGCTGTAAGTATGACATTAAATGGTGTGTGCATAGGCGGTCAATATTTTAATTTTAAAATTGCTATGTTATTGTTTGATGCTGTTGCTAAGGCAAGTGTGCTGCGCATCAAGGGACATAGTGGATACTCATCATGCACAAAGTGTACCCAAGAGGGAGAATATTTAGACTATGTGATTTTCCCAGATTTAGAATTTATTAAGAGGACTGATGAAGACTTTGTGAACCAATCTGACCCAGAACACCACACTGGTTATACTATCTTACAAAAAATTCCTAATTTAGGTCTAGTAACTAATGTCCCATTAGATTACATGCATTTGATATGTCTGGGAGTTGTCAAAAAATTATTGGTTAACACATGGTGTTTTGGACGGCCCCCTCATAAGTTACGATCTAGTACTGTTGAAGAAATATCTAAATCATTATTAAGTTTAGTTGAGTATATTCCATGCGAGTTTGTTAGAAAGCCAAGACACATCAGAGAGGCTAAAAGATACAAAGCTACTGAGTTTCGGCAGTTTCTATTATATACTGGTGTGATAGTTTTAAAAAATAATTTATGTCAGAAAAAATATGTCCATTTTTTAACTTTGCATGTTGCAATTCGAATCTTATTATCAAATACTTTAATGTCTACAATGACTGATTATGCTGAAGAATTATTGAAGCATTTTGTTTTGTGTTCTAAGATAATTTATGGGCCTCAAATAATGTCCCATAATTTTCACAATTTATTGCATCTTACTGATGATGCGAGAAAGTATGGAAATTTAAACATGTTTAGCAACTTTTCTTCAGAAAATTACTTACAAAAAATTAAAAAATTGTTAAGAACGCATAATAATGTTTTATCCCAAATAGTACGCAGACTTTCTGAAGAAAATAATTTATAGACATTACCAACACTTAAAATTAAACCAGGAAGTTATAAATTAGAAAAAGAATATCATGATGGCATTTTGATAAAGGACACTTCTAATCCTCAATATAAAGAAGTTATTTTCGCTAACTTTAAACTTGGCTTAAATCTACAAGATTCTTGTTGTCAACTTAAATGTCACTCTGTGGTTGAAATTTCAAATTTTGCTTATTCTCATAGTTTAAATGAAGTTGTTATTATTGGCCGCAAGTTTGATAATGTACGCAACTTTTATACCGAACCTTTAAGTTCATCAACAATAGGAATTCATGCTGTTGATTGTTTAAATGAATGTTATTCATATTGGCCTTTATCAAACGTTTATCAAAAACTAGTTCGCATACCATATGAAGCTGGATTTGTAGTATTGCCATTGTTGCATACTACTGAATAATATTTTAATTTAAAATTTATCGTTCACCCAGTTTAACAATCTTGTAAATATACAAATCATAAACAGAATAAAATAATATATTTTGCAATTACATATTTTTGGTATTGAATAATAATAATATCTTACCTATCTCATATATTATATTATAATTTATAATAAATTATTATAATTTATTATTCTTATTTTTTTATTTCTATACTGTACAATTATATTCATAAGTGTTGACTGTATTTATGGTTTTCAAATACCTATTATTCATAAAAATTGATATTGTTAAAGGTACAATGGTAGCTGGTTGGTACGTAGTAAAATTTGTCAATGAAAAAAATGTCATTGAAGTCATTCCCAGCAACTGGATAATTAATTTTGAAAAATGTTTTTGGCCTAATAACTTTGGAACACAAAAATTGCTATTAGCAATTAAAAATAAATCAATACCTAGTAGTGATTGGAAGTCATATCCAATCAAAGTTGTATCCAAGCAGATGTTTTTAAATTATAAAGAAGCATCAACATTTGCTGACAAAATACTTGCTGAAAGTTCATCAGAAACTGACCAAGTTAAGATTCCAAACCAATCAATTAATAAACGTAAAAAAAAAACCTCTAATAATAGTGAATCAAGTAGTGAAGAAGAACAGTCATCAATAGATTTTATACCTGTTTTTCCAAAATTTCATGCTAGCGGTAAGTTGATTAATAACTGAATTATGCATACATATTAATTATTAATTAATGTAATTTAATATATTATAATTGTTGTTTTTGTTTATGTGCTACTAGGTACTTCAGTTTCTCAAGAAATTGTTGAAAAAGTCATCAATAAACGCAATGCAACCAATGACGTCATAGAACAAAAATCATTTGCAGATGATTTTATAAATGTGTCTATTGAACATCAAGACAATATAAGACGTAAGTTATATGCACTATTAAAATAATATTTTAAATTGAATAATAAAGCTAAATATTTTTTTTACTTACAAAGTAAACATATTACAATTAATAATAAACTTGATTGATTAAAACAACTTATTTATTTATATTTTCTATAATTAAACTTAAAATTATTGTTTGTGAACGAATTGTGTTATACCTGCATACAATTCTAAGGTAAATTATTTTAAATCAAACATTTAATGAAATAATTTTTGTATAGCTGTTAATCAGTTGCAAGAAAATTCAGACATTTTTCAAGAAATGAATCTTGAATTTGAAAGTGATGATGTGTCATCTGTTATACCAGTACAAGAAGTACACTTAAGCTCGCTAGTTGGAAATAAAAGCAGTGATTCAGGTTTGAAAAAAAACTTTAACATACTAATATTTTGCAATAATTACTACAATGTATAAGTACATTTTTTGAAATAACATTTGCCTCAAAATTTTGAAAATGATCTTTTTTTCTGTATTACCCCCCCGTATGTACACATTAATTAATAATTTTTTTTTCCTCGAATAGAAATACAGACTCAAATTATGAGACAACTAGTCACATTAAACGCTAGAAGTAGAGAGCATGGAGAATATCTCAACACAATCATGATGATTTTAAATGACATCAAAGAAAAACTTAAAGAAACTGATGGTCAACATACTGCAAATGCATCGACTGATCATGAGTTTGATCAAATTTTTTATAAAACTCTACCAGTATCAAATGAAGAATCATTAAATGAATTACAACACACATTGACCAATAATAACATTTTACATGATAAAACAGTATGTATCTTAATATGTGTAATTATTATAATTTATCATTAATAATAACTTAATTAAACCTAGGTTAAAATGCTGTCCTTAATTGGAGGATCCAATTTAAATGAATCTGTGAGACGGGTATTAAGAAAATTAATATCAAATGAATTTGCCAAAACGTTCAGCTATACAGGTCACAAAAGCAACAAAAAAGCTTTTAACAAAACTATTTTGTCATCATTGCTCACAAGTATGTAAACTCAACATTTTGCCACTCAATGTTTATAAATTAAATTTTTATATTCTAAAATTAATGTTATTTTAAAAAGGCTCAGAAAAATTCCAAATTTTTTTTATATAAATTACACTATTAGATTCATATGTTCAAATGTAGTTCCTGCACTTCTTTTTCATTAGATATTCAGATTCTATCATAATTATCGAAACATATAATTATGTTTTTCACTTAAAAATAATTCTATCCTATATACAAAAGTAAAACTAAATTACATCCATCTTTTAACAAATTTTAAATTTTATTGTATTTTTAACTTTTTATTCAAATGTAATCATATAATTAATTTAGTACTATTCTTTTTAATAAATATTATATTGTATAATAGTTTATGTTGCTATAATTTGGGCAATATAAATAAACATTTGTTGTAAGTGTTATAAAGTATTTGCAGGGTAAAAATGTTTAAATACTTTTTAAATACACTAAAAATAATTATTTTTTAAGTTCATTGTTTTAGGTGATTTATTAAAATAACTTTGGGCACTCAGTTAAATTGTGTTTGATTAACGATTGAATCATAAATCATTTTTGAAAATGAAAATCAAATTCAAAATTAATTTCTTTAACAAGATATTTTTGTTTGTGGATTTACAATTATTAAGAAGTATTTAAATCAAATTTCTAAAATAATTTTTAAGTTTAAATTTCTGTATATAAATTATTATCACACTATTTATTGCACTGTATACATTTACAACACTTGTTATTATGTCGGTTATAATAATCTAGATATTTAACTAATATTATATTAAACAATTTTATTTTATAGAAGCTATACATTCTTCTGGAAATTTTTCTGAAAAGTCATTTAAAGAAATTGAAATTGTCGCAAGTATTTGGCTGAGCAAAGCTGGTGAAAGATCCAAATAAAACAAAAAACTAGAATTATGTTATTTGTATATATAATATTAATAAGAATTTGGTAAATAAAAAAAATATATAGAGTTGAAATTTTTTTTTTAATTATTTAATGATTTCTCAATGAATGATTAATTGGTATACATATTTTATTTATTTTTTTGGTTTAGCATCAACTACAAAAGTTATTAGCTTTAACAAGAGTATTTAATTTTTTCAGATAAAAAATTATGTTTTCATTGTTAGAAAATGGCCCAGTTGCTTTATATAGAGTCTCAGGGATATTGAAGTGTTTCCTAGCTTCTGTGAACTTTGGGCAGTAAACAATAATATGTTTGGTGAAGTAGTTTGTATTGCATGTTAGGCATATGGGTGGATTTTTCTTTACCATAAAGAGTCCGTGTGCGCGAGTTCAGTGTGGCCAATATGTAGTCAATTAAGAATGGCTTAATTTTTTTCTGTTTAGATTCACATATTTGACCAGAGTTCAATAGAGTGCTTAATTTCTCTAAATTTATTATCCGTTGTCGTGTTCCACAAGTCAATGCAGTATTTGTTATTGTATTGAACTTTTATATGTATTCATATTTCTTTTTATGTTTATATACCTACTAGTGAATTAATAAGATCATAAAAATATTTTTTTATTATCAAAGGATTAATCAACTATGATGATTCAATTATTAATAAATGAATATTTCAAGACATGATATAGATATTCTTATTGGATATTCATATATTATTCTAAACCAACAGAATATTCATAGAATACTTAAAAGTGGCTCATTTGGTGATTTTTGGACACTCTATTCTCATTCATAGATTATGAATTGAATAATGAAGAATAATCTATGAATATTTGTAATATCTTTTTTGAATATTCGAAGAATATGTTATGAATGTTTATGTGTTACTTGGGATGGGATAAATATTTCTCAATATAACATTTTTATCGGTTTTATTTTGATTTGACAATGATATTAAATTGTTTTCCTATTGGGGCTTTTTGTCACACGTAACTTCGTCCAAGTCTAAGTTTCATGCGACAACTAGATAGATCGAAAATCGCATGTAGATAATATACTTTGAGGTTTGATTTTTCTCTTTTCTTTATTGTTTTTTTAGGTACGAGAAAAAACTGCTAAAAAGCTGAGTGACGACGTAAAAATTTCCGTAAACAACACTTTCACTTAATCGATATAAGTTATTTGGTACATACATTCCAAAAGTAATGTTGCTATAGACTTGAAATTTGCCCCATAATATGTTAATGACACGATGATACTTGCTAGAAACAATTTGAAATAAAAATACCGTTTGGTTTAAAAATGGAACTTTGAAAATATCTAGTTTTTTATACAAAGTTTATCTCTAAGACATTTTTTTATATTTGACGAAAAGTTCTGAAAATTTTATACGAAAATTGAATACTCGTGTACTGAAATAACGGCTCTATTTTATATATAATTATATAATTTGAAAATAAGTAAATTAAGAATTTTACGATATTGATTGATTTTTAAAGTTTATTTCTAAGAAAATGTTATTTTTTTTTAAGCCATTAAGAAAATTATAAGACGATTTATACGGAGTACACGGGTTTTACCTCAATTTTCAAACTCAAATGTGTATGAAAAATTATCGGACAATCCAATCGTTATGAACCTTTGAATACAGACACAACA
Source organism: Therioaphis trifolii (assembly GCA_027580255.1). Taxonomy (NCBI): domain Eukaryota; kingdom Metazoa; phylum Arthropoda; class Insecta; order Hemiptera; family Aphididae; genus Therioaphis; species Therioaphis trifolii. The sequence goes on along the minus strand of CM050405.1, from coordinate 67,096,832 downwards.
ACACATTTTAAATCTGTCAACTTTACGAACACATGGTCACCATGGCACCTCCTAATCAAGTCCAATATTTTTCCAACGGGTGAAATCGCACCTTTCGCATTCCGTCAAACCTGCATACATACAATATGATAATGTTCGATAGTATTTTACTCGACGTAATTACTTGGTTTTCATGCGGTCCATTACGATTTGATCGACACAAGACTTGACACGCGAGTAGCGCAATGTGTTTAATAAACGAACGTTTTATATTCTGGACTACCGGTTGAAAACTAATTACGTAAAAGTTCTCTGGGAAATTCGTTAAGGAATAAATAAATGAATTAACATCGTCAACGTTATTGGACGGACAGTGTGAACGATACGATTGTCTGAACCGTAAACAATTGTAATACATCATCGATTCGGAGATGTTTTGGACTGGCGCTAATACGGAGCCGGTCTGGCGTAGAAATAGACGTTCAGCACCGAAATCGAAGACGACAACTCGGGGCTAAACTTTTGTCATTGTGTAAACATTTTAAAAATACGTGATAAATATATCGTCTGCACAATAATGACAGTGCGTTACCGTCACTCGGATTAGCATGACATACCGAGCAAAACGTGCTCGTTATAATGCCGTCGTATACGAAACGACAGGTCGACTGGGCATAAAACGTATATACAACTTATGACAATATGACTTGAACATAATAATCAAGGCCGTATCTTTGAGGGGGTCTAAGGAGTCCGATCCCCCCCCCCAAAAAAAAATTTCTTCAGTTTTTTACAAATGTTTAAAATAAATATTTATTTTTAATACCAACATATATATTTTCAGTTATAAATGGCTTAATCTCCAATTAAATTAACTGCCGACTAATATTTGAATCATAACATAATTTTAACCAAATTTTAAAACCTTTATTCAGTAAAATTACAATAAACATATTTTGGACCCCCCCCCCCCAAAAAAAAAATTCTGAATACGGCCTTGATAATAATATACGTACGTCGGTTGAGCGAGTGATATTTTTGTATCCCATTAGAAGAATTTCAAAATGAACGTTGAAAATTCGTCTGTTATCAATTGAAATTCAATCACGTTTTGATAAAATGTTTACTGCGAGTTTGTACGACACGAAGTAACGATGTTTCACACCTAAAAAAACACCTATTTTTTTTTTTTGTCTAACCTTAAAGTAAAGTCACTCAGATATTAATCCGAAACCTAATATTTTAATTCGATTGAGTACACACCTGTGGGGCATAAAAAAATAATATCATCATGTTCTGCGAAGATTATTGAAAAAATCGTCAGCTACCGCAGGTTATTCTACACATAGAACAATAATCAATGTTGAACATTATACTTTTCAATAACGTTACACAATATAATTTGTTTGTCATTATGTATTGTAATATAAAGTAAAAAAAAAAAAAAGTTCGTCCTTCGTCCCTTCGGTCCTCGGACAACATATTGGTGATGGATGTATTAAGTTTTACAGAAATGATGACTAATTTCTTTAGTATAAAACGATTCTGAGCAAAGCTTCAGTGTAATATAATATATTATTATTTAAATACTGTTTACGTATTTTATGGTTATTTGTATAATTGTTGATGAGTTACAATAATTTATTAAAGCGTGTATAAAAAAAAATCGTGACTCACGATTTTCGAATTTTTGTTAGGATAATTAGGTAGGTATATGAGTACCTATGGTCATATTAAATTTTCAGAACTTTTTGTCAAATATTTAAAATTATATTACATAAAAACTTTCAAACAATTTGGTAAATTAAAAGTTCTATATTTAAGTTAAAAGTGCGATAATTATTCTGAAAATATTGTCCAATATAAAATAGTATGTATTTGATTTTGGATACAATTTTCAAGTTTCTAGCTTCAATACTTTTTGATTTATGACTAAATACCTAAAATCTGAACAGTGAAAATCTCGTTTACGGCGGATTTTTACCGATTTTACTCAGTTTTTCGATCGTTATTCTTGATTACTGGAAAAACTATGGAGATTTTGGAAAAATGACCTCTTTAAAGTACCATCTCAGTTCAATTTCGAATCTAAAAAAATAGCTGAATGAAACTTTTGGACCAGGATTTCTATACAAAAAAGTGTTTACAGAAAACAAAAAAAAAATAAACATCGTTGTAAAACCATAAGATCCTTCGATTCACTCAGAATCTAAAAGTATCAATCATGTACTTCGTACTCGTGTGCGAACGGAGGCACACGACATCGAATGTAATTTCAATGTCTCGTGGACGGCGTACGACGACGGATTTCCGAGGGGTCGCGCCTGTTCGCGGTAGAAGGCGATTTCCCCGCTGATAAAGACGCTATAGACGTGAAGTCGAGGCACACTCGCGTAGGACCTCGCCGCCCTGAGTGAAACGTATACGTATACTATAGTCATTCGATTTGGCGTTCGTAAAAATCGCATCGCACGACGGTGGCCGAAAACGAACTTTGGCGATTTGACGGAGAAATCAATTATGCACCCCGAGAGAGCTGCCCGTGCCGACTCGGACGGTGAACCGGCCACGTTTATAGTCGGTTAAATTTTTTAAACCGATTAGTTTTTTTTTTTTTTTTTGATTGTGTCTTTTGAATGATAACAAACACGGTGTTCCTTTTCGACGTGACGCGCGTCTTCAAATTTGTTCGAGAGCCTCTGTGAAAACGAGCTGTAGGAACTGCAGTAAATAAACTACGGACGCGTGTGTTGCGGGACGTCGGCCTGCCGCCCGACCCCGTCACGGTGTTTCCCTTCCATCATCGGAACAAACGTGCCGGACAACCTCTCCTCCTCCTCTTTCTGTCGGCTTTAAAAACATTAAATCGCCCCGAAACGTAAATCGATCGTCGTACGACAAACGGCCGATAATCGTGAACAAACTAGAGCTGTTTCTCTTCCCGAATACGGTTCACGATACGATTTTGAAAATATCATCGATAAAATTACCGTAAAAAATACCGCGTAAAAAAATAATTGCCATTTAAACCTCAAAACAGTCGGGTCCGTCACTTCGGAATTTCGCGTGGCCCGTCATAAATTTGTTTTGTCTCTTTAAAGTACAACACACCGATCTCTTGTGGACCACGGTTAATAAAAAAATATATACGACACCGTGTCGCTTACAAACAGTGTTTGTCCGAGAAATCCAGCGTGACGTTACGACCAACGTTTCAATTTTTGGGGGGGGGGGATAAGAGAATTCTTAAGCTCGACAAAAAATTGGCGTCCGTTACAACGATCTAACTCGACTTCATGATCCGCAAGGTACTTTCCCCATACAAATCAATATAATACACATGTAATGAAATATATTATTTATATTGGTAACGATTATTCTCGCGAGCGATATAGATTAATGTTTCTTTAATACAATGATCGTTCATTTAATTAAGAAAATAATATCAAGCTAATTAATACACTCGTTGTTTTACATTTCATAGCTATATAGTTAATTATGGTTAATTTATGTGTATTTCCTTTTGACAAATAATAAATGCTAATCAGATAAAAGATTGTCGGTCACATAACCATATAGTTTATTAAATTAAAATATTTGAACATCTAATTCAATAATTAAGACTTGATAATGAAATAAAAAAAAAATACAAAATACAAAAACAATGCACGTTATAAAAAAAAAAAATGCTTTTCTAAATAACCTACTGTCGCGTTTGTCTCGATGAAAACGATCAAAAGTAAATATTAAATATTAATAAATATCGTTAGATTAATAGAAGGGCATCGAACCCCTCATGCTGCATTCAGTTCAAGCAATGTGACATTATAACAAGACTTTGGTTTATGTGCTACGTCATAATTATCGTTATTTTTATTACTGCAGTGATTAATAATTAACAGCCGACATCATAATACGTACACAACACAATGTGCACAATCGGAACGGCTACTGTGCTTTTAGGAGGAGTCGCGTGCACGCTGCACGTACACATAACAATTGTGTGTACGCATTCTATTATTGTATTGCCGTTACGTCACTAGCGTCACGACGAAAACACTGGCAAAAATAATAATAATTATAATACGGTTCGAATAAAAATGTAATTCAGTAATCAGTACCTCCCCCAAGCAGTCTGCGTTTCGATGGAATAAACGAATCAACATTTATAACTATATTGCATATTCCTATATATATATATATATATATATATATAGGTTATGTATATAAATGTATAATTCTCGATGGCAGCATATAATATATATAGACTGTTTTACCGCCGAAGAATAAACGCACATTCGCCGGATCATCAATTATTACAGGACTTTCCATTAACGCCGATGTATATGGAATAAAAAAAAAAAAATAAAAAATAAAAAAATAAAAAAGTCTCTCCCTTTCGGCCTCGATTTAAAATTATACGCGCGCGCGGCGGCGGCGGCGACCCCTTTTCAATACACTGGCACACACACACACACACACACACACACACACACACACACACACACACACACACACACACACACACACACACACATGCACGAACGTGCAACGACAGCACATCATCGCATGTGGAATTGTTTTGAATAATCGAATACGCCCGCACATTAATTTCCAATTTACCCCGCCGCCGCTGCGAATGTTGTGCGTGCAAAAAAAATTCTCTTGGTCTACTCTCGTACGTGCTCGTATACATATACATATACTTTTATACATATGGCAATTGAAATAAATTGCAAAAAGGTACATATTATACAGTTTTATACGTATATCGCGTTCGAATGAAAACGAATGAAAACCGTTTCGTATACGCGTATAATGCATAATATACTAATATATAATATATATGTTTTGTTTCGACATGCGATAGAAATGAATATGAAAATTAACAGATTATACGTTTCATACGTCGTAGAGTTCGTTTTATTTATTTTATTTTATCATTTATTTATTTATTTATTTATTTTTTTTGTACCCTCGTGAGAAAATATTTGCTTTATATTATTTTTTGACCACTTTGTGTGTACCCGATGTATTTATCTGAACGTTGTAGAAACGGCTGTGGAGTGCGTCGAACAAACATACATACACACACACACACACACACACACACACACACACACACACACACACACACACACACACATATATATATATATCTTTTTTAAACTTTTGTCAAGTCTATAAAAGAATGTTGTCGGTGTTTCGCGAAATGTTCAACCTCTATTACTATTGAAGTTATAACTAAATAACTAAAGTCTATTTCAAGAAAATCTCTTTTACGGCACATTTTACCGTTTTTACGTACAGTTGTTTTTCCCAAATATTAGAGAAACTTTTGTAGGACAGAGGAAAATAACCAATTTAAAGTACACAGAGAAAGAAATTTCTAATCTACAGAAAGACCGAAGGTTACTTTTAACTTTTGAACGAAGTCAGTAGACCCGAAACGTGTTCTAATGAACAAAACAAAAATAAGACACAAAAGAAATGTCATCATAAAACAATAGATCCACCGGTCTATTCAATATTTAAATAGCAATAATACTAAATTAATTTTCATATTATTCAAAATAATAACGTATGATCGTATACGGCGTGATCTGTGCAGCTCAAAAAACAAAAAAAATAAATAAAAATAAAAAATAAATAAATAAATAAATAAAAAAGAAGAATTAGATCATATTTAATTAACTGAATGGAAACTTCAAATATTAATTAGACCCAACTGTTGCGCGATTTTCGTCTCTACTTTTATGATTATTATCGGTATAACCGATTATAAATCGGACTACAAAAAAAAATTATATATATATATATATACAGTATATACCATTGTGCGAAAACTTCTGTTGTTATTCATCTCTTATCTGTAAAACACGGTGACGTATATATCCAATTACTGCACACAACATCGTACATTCTATTTGTAAACTAGAGCATGGTTCTTTACCATAAAAGATACAAAAAAAATTCAACATTTTTACATCTGATTGTCTAAAACAATGTATAGGTATACATACAAAAATTAATTATATCAACCACACAAGATAACCCTGTCCTACTTAAATCGAAATTTTGGACTTTTGAATATATCGTGATTGTTGTATTCATATGATACATCGTTGGCTAAATCAACATTTTTTATAGAAAGTTAATCACACGGAACTAAATTTACATCACTTTTTGTCGCATTATTTTTTGAAAATACTGCTCACTGTTCGTGAAATATATTGAAATCAGTGTATAAAAAAATCCTATTTTTTTAAATTGTTGTAAATATGTTTTATGTATTTAATACAATTGTTTAACATATCATCTAAAATTAAAAGAAATATTGTATGTTAAATTTGTAATTAATGGAGTACAATAATTGTAATTAATAATATTCGTAACATTAAAATGTCTTACTGCCAGGGTACTTATTGTTGTTATCTTTGATGATTCATAATGTACCTATATTATAGAGATTTGTATTCTTAATATTTGGTTGAAACGCTATTTGTGTTTTTCGATAAACTCCATTATTTTTTCGCTGTATCATCAATAACATTTATAAGGGTAAAGTCATAGTATTTGTATTGTACGTAATAAAGGACGCGATATATGTGTCACGTAAACCGACGTAGTCGTCCTTATACGTTATTATTGTATTATAAATGATAAAAGATTTCAGCTGTATAATTATACAAAATGTAAATGTACTTTTACAGGGTGTCCCAAGGATCCATTCACAATATCTCTTGTACCTACTGAAAACTATTTCCATGACGTGTTCAGAGTATGGTTTTAATTTTTATCGCATTGCACACATAAATATTTTAGTAAAAATAAAAAATTATTATTGATTTTATACTGTTTTAATTCCTTTACCATTATAATGTAATTTATAAACTTAATTTTACTGAGTTTGTTTTTTTTTTAAACACTTTGACTGTTAGATGTTTTATATCTATCAGTTTCACGATTTTTAAACATTTTTAGCTTAAAAAAAATGATCTAGTTCATGAAAATAAAAACTTAAAAAAAAAAAATGTTCAAAAGTATAAATTTTTTGAAATAGCTTTTTTTCTGATATTTTTCAAACATTTTGAAATAAAGTGTTATTTTCAAACAGTTTTGTTTATAAAAAAAAACGAGTAAATTATTGTGTACGTTTATAAAATGAATTATTTTCCGTCATCAACCCGAGATGTAGGTCTAATAATAGTAATAATAATAATAATAATAATAATAATACATTGTAATTGTAATAAAAGCGAATTCGGTCGTTTTCGTCATCTCGGGACCAGTCGCAGAGGGTAAACTCGTCGTGGGACACCCCGTATAATATGTATACTGCTCGCCGACACATTTATGTCTCGGCGGGTACTGTGTACACACCGACGCCGTATTATGTACCTACACCGCGGATTAAACGAAAACTGCAGCCGAACGCAAATGTGCAAATTGCTTAAAATCGTAACGTAAGTGGTGCATCGCGTGCAACAATAGGTACTGCAAATTAAACAATAATCAGCGGCTGCTGCTGCTGCAGACAAACAATACGCGGGCCCGGCCGACCGACCGACCGACTATACTCGTCCCGGGCGCGAGAAAATAATTACAATTTAATCAATGATAAGAGCTGCTCTCCGGGCGCGCGAAGTCTTATTCGCTGAAATAATAATCGTGTTATGTGCACCCATACGCGAGTGCGGTGATTAAAACCAAACACGAGTCGTCCCGACGACGATAATAATGACTCGAGCAGGCGGTCGATTCATCAGATTTCTAACGTGAATGAAAAAAAAAAAAAAAGAAAAGCTGGTAAGTGAGATTATGGTGGTACAAGTTCGTCCTTCGTCCCTTCGGTCTTCGGACAAGATATTGATGATGAATGTATTAAGTTTTAAAGAAACGATGACTCATTTCTTTAGTATAAAACGATTCTGAGCAAAGCTTCAGTGTAATATAATATATTATTATTTAAATACTGTTTACGTATTTTACGGTTATTTGTATAATTTTTGGTGAGTTTTTTTGTTATTAAACCCTCATAAAATATTCAATTAGATATAACTCATTTAAACTTCAAATGTTATAACAATTATAACTCATTAGAAATAAACTTAAAAGAAATCAGACAATATCGAAAAAAATCGTATAATAATTTTTTAAAGTGTGTATAAAAAAAAAAATCCTGACGAACGATTTTTGAACTTTTATTAGGATAATATCATTAGTTCAATTTCGAATCTAAAAAGTTGCTGGATGAAACTTTTGGACAAGGATTTCTATACGAAAAAGTGTTAACAGAAAAAAAAAATAAAAAAAATAAATAAATAAACATCATTGTAAAACCATAAGATCCTTCGCTTCACTCAGAATCTAAAAATAGTCTAGAATTGTGAAGTAGTGTAATTTGGACACCCCCTTCGATCAAACCGTCCAGCCTTGTAATCATACCACCAAATTACCTGTTGTATAAATTTAATACAGATTGTATAGTTCGTGTTAAAAAAAATATAATATATAACAAGGATGGCCAACATGACTATGTACGCGAGCCACATGTATTAATGAGATCATATCAAGAGCCGAATCCATAAAAACTGTGCGGTAAAATTTATATAAATTTTTGGAACGACGTATTCACGTGAATTCTACAACGAAAATAATTAAGTCAAAATATCGTTCAAATTCGACTGATGATCTCACAGAATTACTAAGAACTGCTCTTACGTCAATTTAACCAGATCTTAAGAAGCTTACCAAAAAAGTAGACACGAAAAAAATACCACGCAAACAAATTTAACTTAATGCTTAATATTTAATTTATTATTCATATTTATTAATTTTTTTGTTTATTGATCTGTACACAATAGCCTTATATCTACATAGCCTTATATCTGTATACAGTAAAATCTTTTTTTTTTTATAAATATATACAAAAAAAATTAAATATTTTGTTTTTTGTAAATAAGACCATCGAGCCGCATATGACTCTGACGAGAGCCGCATGTGGCTCGTGAGCCGTAATTTGGCCACCCCTGATATATAATATATATTGTACATGATGACAGATGAATAGTTACATTTTTTCCCTACTTTATCGGTGTTTGATACAAAATATTAAATCACTGCAAAATAATCATAAACGATTTGGTCAAAATCTATTTTTGCCCGAGTTTTCTCTAACGATTGAAAAAAATTTCGAGAATCAGTATCAAATAGATGGCATATTATATCATAGCATCTGAGCTTCAAAGTTTAACTATAAACTATGACGGTTCTATCGAACAGAATGCGCGCTGTAAACGTGCGTGAAAAAGTAACTAACGTCACGTTATTAGTTATTTTGTGACATTGTATTTTCCAGAACACCATAAAAACTGTCAAACACGGCACATATCGGAAAGGGTAACGTGGTGTTTTGAATTCGACGGTAGAACTGGCGGTGAGGATTCCAAAGACCACTTTTTTCATTTCATACGTGACCAAAAACAAAATATGGTTCTGGTTTTTGATTTTCGGTTTTTATGTGAATCTCCATAAACAATTAATAAAATGACAGAACGTGTTTGACGACATTCATGTTTATGATACCAACCATAAAAATTATAACGAAATTTGTTTAAAACTTAATAAATTATATATATTATGGAAAAAGATAGGAAACGAATTACAATCCAAATTTAGTTTTTTTTTTTGGGGGGGGGGGATTGAAAAAAGAAGTCGAAGTTCATCTTCTTCTGGACATCTAAACATATGTTTACTATAATCATTAAATACGAATACTGTAGACAAACATTTTTATAACTATGACTATTCTTGACGAACGTTCTTGTGACGCAACGGTGTGTATGCGACGTTATCAACGCATTTATTAATTAACAAAATAAAAAGTTATAAACGAATAAAGACAGAATCGAGAAACTAATACGTTATTAAATCCGTTCGGATCGTTAGAATTGTGATCTATAGACTATTAAATAATTGCAAATTGTATTTTGCTGTTTAAACTTTTCTCCCGTATCGCCGATCCTGAATTACGTAGTGTGTTTTATTGCAGTATAAAACACTAAATCGTGTCTACCCTCGCTATTTTCGGTAAACACATAATTTCGAGTAAATGTCAACAGCATAAATCAGTGATCGAAGAGGACGAATCGTCTGCGGTGTCGTTCGTGGCCCGAAGGCCTCCGAATAATACCGCATAACAACAACAACAACAACAACAACATCAATAACAAAAACAGCGCACGTTCGACCGCATCTGTCAAGGTGGATTCGATCCAAAATCTACGTGAGATCTTCAGGACCGACGAGGACCCGGGATAAAAGGCGTGATCGTTATAGCGAGCAAAACGTACTTTGTATTAGGATTTTCCGACCGTTTCAAAACGATATTTCATTCACGGACGACGCAAGACGGACACCCTGTGTACGTCGATTAACAGACGACAGCTTAAAATACACGATTATTGCGTTTTTCTGTGTGCGTGTGTGTGTGTGTGTGTGTGTGTGTGTGTGTGTGTGTGTGTGTGTGTGTGTGTGTGTGCGCGCGCGCGCGCGCGCGCGCGCGTAACAGTAGTGGCATTTTTTTGAATCCCGGAGCTCGTCGTACCTGTGTGGATGAATTAGACCCTAGTCAGTTATTAATTATACGTTTTGGAACCCAAATAATTCATACGCTTCACATTGACCACTGTACACCTATCGTTACATTATATTAATAAGATATTGTGCCTCATCACTGTCGTATACAAATACAGTACTTATGTAAATTAATTGGAAAGTCAGTAGTTATTACTCCAAATATAATACAGATATTGAAGTTCCGTTTTTTTTTTTAAAAATAATAATATGTGACTTGAAGCCCATATTTTACAATTGTTAAAAAATCCAAAATTCAAAACCACCAAAAAAAATTTTGATTTTTCAAAAAAAAATTTTGAAAATTTTTGAAAATTGACACTTTGTAGAATTACTTATGTTACTCAGAGAAAAAAAAATGAAATCGATTGAATTATGAATGGACGAGAGCATTTTATATTTTCAAAAAACACAGCAAGTTGTAAAATCATACGACGTATCGATAGACGATAAATGAGTAATATAAGACAGTCAAGTAGTCAGTAGTTAGAAGTCACCATGGCACAAGCGATTGAAACTTTCCGTGGACGTGAAATATTTGTACATGATGGGTATATGTACGTATATTTTCGATGCATTTAGTGCAAATAAATTAAAAAAGTTTTGGCGATGTCGTGACAAAGATTCGTGTAAGGCGAGAATTCATACAACAGTTGAAACTTTGGAGGTAATTAAATATTTCATTATTTCAACAATCAGTAGGTATTGAATACATGTATTATGGTCTTAATTTTTGAGGTCTTAAAAAAATATAAATGCACATTCGACCCATGATTCGGAAGTGGCTAAGATTGAAGCTGATTCTGCAGTCGCTAAGATGAAAAAACGAGCACCGAAGACAGCGGAGCCTACATCAAATATCATCAATGAATGTACGAGTGGATTATCACAAACAGGAAAGGTAAATATCAAAATTTTAATAACTTTAATTTGGAATTAATTTTAAATCACTTAGGGAGCTTTGACGACCGACGGAGCATTACGGCCATACGCCGAAACGGCCACGCCGAAATGTCCTAGACCGGCACACTGCGGACTATTCTCGGATCGGGCACACGTGTGTTCGTTTAAGACGTCATTAGGAAACGGATTTTAATTTAGTATAAAATCAAAAATATTTAAATATATATTTGTTTATTACTTGATAAATATTTATTTATAAATGTATAATATTTGAATATTTAAATTGAAAAAAGATAGAATTATTACATCATTAATTAAAAAATATAAAAAAATTAAAAATTTATTCAGAATCATCATAATCTTCATGTGGGAAACAGTTAGATGCAACATATAACTTGAAATTTTCAAATGTAAAGTGGCGGCGGTTTGGTCATAACATTGCTTTGTAACGGCTGAATGACCTCTCAACATCAACGGACGTGACAGGTAAATATTTCATACACATTATTTCTTTTGGAGTGTATTCAATTCCTGAATAATTGTTATTTGGAGTTTTATTTAATAGTATGTCGTATACTGAAATTACTACCTACTACTTAGATGACTTACTCTAAGATATCGAATCGTTGTCGTTTGATGTCAAAGGTGTACAGTACAGAGACCTAATCGTATCGCATATCGTATCGTAAAATACTAAAATAAAAAAGGAAATTTCTAAAATAATTAAAATATACACGAAAATTCTACAATATTACATAATTAATGATATTATTTGTAAAACAATTTAATTATTCTAAAATATTTAAAAATATTTAATTATTCTAAAATATTTGAAAATATTAAAAATAAAATTAGCATCAGATTACTTGAAATTAAATAAAACGTATACATATATCGAAAGCTTTCCGATGCTATTACTACACAAAAATATTTATTTAAATTAAAATCCGTTCCCTAGACGTCATTGTCACAGGTGACTCGAACGGTACGTCAGAGAAAACGGCGGCTTATTTCAGTCAACTATAATGTTACGGTTACTGTTGATGTCGTTATCGCAAACGCGTTTCATTCATCATCGACTCTACTATCAGTCAAAATTATAACATTTTTTATACGCCTTTATGCGCGACGAACGTTCGCCGTAGTCGCACAAACGTTTACGGCAGCAATGGAATCATCGCAGAGCAAAGCGAGGTATATTTTTGATTTGCTTATATTGACGATATTGACGACAAGCATATTGGAAAAATAAAAGGGTTTTACGGCGTAAAAAACAAAAACAGTAGGTTTAATTGTTCATCAAAAACAATATACTATTTAAAAATTACAATTCTTATAATATGACTTCACTGACTTTAAGCTTGTAAAAAAATGTGAAAAAACACGTATAATTTCGTGCGTGGTTTTTTCAAGTGAAATATTATTAAAACCGCATAAAAATATTCAAATGTAACATAAAAAATTCAGAAAACATACTAGAACAGGGGTGGCGAACCTATGGCACGCGTGTCAAAAGTGGCACGTTGGCGAAATTTCAATGGCACGTGGAAAAAATTGAATTTATCGAAATTTTAATAAAAATAAAAATTTGACTCGTACTATTTATGAAATCGTAGTTAAAATAAATACGATTAAACAATTTTTTCAGACTTTAATTATAATTATATTCCTTTAGACATTTATGCTTTACTAATATCACAAATACAAATAAATCGTCTGTATGGAAAAGTGGTGAAAAATGCAGATATCGAAATGTTAGAGTTCATGCGATTCGCTTAAATTTATTTTATTTTTTTCATTTTTTCTTGAAAGTTTATAATGTGCAGTGAATTTTTTCAAGTCAAAGCAAAAACCACATGTTTTACCAAAAATTAGAAATTTAGATATTCTGTTGTAAAATTGTTTACATGAAAAAAGGGAACAAAATTCACATTAAAATATAATAAAATATTTACATTTTTAATACGACTATGCAATATTGACATCTGATTCAAGAATATCATATATATAATTTGTAAAATAACATACACAAATAATGACTTCATTAAACTTCCTTTGTGCGTGTGTGTGTGGAGGAGGGGGCACGCGAACAGTTTCAGAAAATTTTGTTTGGAAAATTTTGACACTCGACTCGGAAAAGGTTCGCCACCCCTGTACTAGAACATCAAAGAAATTGTAAATTTCAAAATGAAAACTCGTCGTTTATAAGTGTACCGCGATGCAAAGAAAACACGTTTTTTTTATTTGAACCACAAACCTTTCGAAAAATGCCAAAACAATCAAATTTCGAACTAGGAGATGGTTGTACTTAGGTACCGATCATAATTCTACGGCAAAACAAACAAACGGCATCCAAGTTTCGGTAGAGCACTATGCTCGTTTCGTAACGACGCCGCGTCCAGGTGATCAATAATGTCGCGATCAGAAAAAGTATCACGGAATACGGTTGCTGGTTCGTGAGTGAGTGTGCGAAAATCGGTCTCGCGGGTCCCGGGAGAAACTAACGCCAAGCGACGGCAGGCGGACCGTTGTTCGATCTAAACTAAATGATACCCGAATTGGTTATATAACTGATATATATATATATAGGTTTGTAAAATTGCATGGAATTTATTTTCTTGAAATATTTCATGAAAAATTTCATTTCCATGAAAAACATATTTTTTTTTATTTCCAAGAGAACATTTAAAAAAATTGGTTTATTGTATGAAATAAAGAAAATATGTAACATAGTTACATACTGCATACATAATAATACACAAACATAGACATATAAAAAACTAGATAACCGAATATAAGAAAATATTGAAGTCAGCCATATGCCAACAGGGAAAAATTGCATGATTGATAATATCAAATATGTGTATTGTATATATTTGTAATATATATATATTATATTATTATGTGATATAAATATATAATTATTAATTTATAATTTATAACCATTGACCATTAACAGTATTTAGGTAGGGTTTTTAATTCGCATACCTTGGTTGATAAATGATACCTAACTGATAAGTTATTCGTAATCAATGTTTTCTGTGTTTTATCAATATATTATTTCTAATCATCTATAAACACGTTTAAAAGAAAAAAAAATATTTTTCATGATTTCATTGAAATATTTCGAGAAGAGTGAAATTTTCAATTTTGAAATTTTTCAAATTTACAACCCTATATATATTTATATTTGTATATGATGCACATCGAATATAAAATAACCCACTGTTCAAAAACACGTAAAGATACTATAACGGTACGGACTTGGATGTCTCGTATTCTCTCGCGGTGAAAGCACTCTATATTATAATATTTACTATTAATCTCAAATTTAATGTTTTGTACTTACACTTTGGGTACACACACACATGTAAACTTAACAAAAACCAATATTTAAAAAAAAAATGGCAAATCCTATGGAAAAGCCAAAGTGCTAAATTAAACCAGATGAATAGCACAATATTCAGATGGAAAAAACCTAATCTACACCGAAAATACGAAATAACCCTAAATCGCCTACGAATCGGACACACCGGGATAACTCACGGGTTCCTTATGTCAAACGACGAACCTCCTAATCTGCGAAACTCGCAATACACAGATCACAGTCAAACACGTCATCACGGAATGTCACTGCAAGTACCAACAGGAGCGTACAAATCTCAACTTGACGGAAACACTCGATGAAACTCTCGGACCGAACCCAGATCAAAATACGAAAATGATTACTTTTTTACAACTAACTAATTGTCTTATAGATAACATATAATAATTGTAATTTTGTAACCGTTAAGATAATGTAAGATAAAGTATAACTCACAAAAGTTGTAAAAACTGCAATTAGTATTAACTAATGGCCCCTGCTGACGTGTTATATAAACAGATCAATAAAAATAAAAAAATAAAACACACACACACACAAACTTTAATTAAGTTTATAGAGCCAAATCTAGGGGATAGAAAACCTCACGAAAAAAAAAAACGACGGGTAAAAAACGGTGGCACGAAACCGACGAGAAATAAAACGCCTCTAAAAATCCAACTGGTGCTCCGTTATATCAGAACCGTGTCCGCCCGGTAGCACTCCGAATTAGGGATGTAATGTGTATTCGAATAATCGAATTATTCGAATATTCGAATATTCGAACTCGAATAGTTCTACCGTAAATAATTCGAATATTCGAATAATTCGAATAATTCGAATATTCGAATACAATATAGATGCTACAATACCTAATCGGGATCCGTAATAATTGGATACCGGGAATAATAATAAATGAATAGGTAAGTGACTACGGGTCTAGTTAACAGGCCACTTTTTTGGGGATTTTTCGGTTTGAAATAATTAACGGACTTAGTTAATAGTAGAATTAAATAAATAGTGTAAAAGGCTTATCGTGGAAAAATAGATATAACAAATCAGGTATTGTAGCATCTATATATTCGAATATTCGAATTATTCGAATTATTCGAATATTCGAATTATTTACGGTAGAACTATTCGAATTCGAGTCCGAATTGAACATTTTGGCTTCGAACACACGCCGTGTAATAATCATGTTACGGTTCGTAACGGCGAACCTTACGTTTTTAACCGGAATCTCTCCACGCGCGCTCGCGCTCAAACACGACTATCGTCGTCTTTGTGACACGAGTGATCGTTTTTCCGGCCGAACGCTCCGTGTGTTTTTGACTAATTAACTTTTTTACGAGAGCCAAACGCCTGAAAAATAACAATAACAATAATAATAAATAAATAAATACCGTCAAAAATCAAAGAGAACTACTCTCACACGATCAACGCACGCGCGCGCCGCGTGGGCTTAGAAAAATTATTATTTTAATTCATTTCGGAAAGCGGGGAGCGCGCTGCGTCTGAACCGTTCGCTGACCACCGCCTTCCGATCGACAATAATCACCCGCGTATTGTTCTGATCGTCACACGCGCCCCCGCGCCCGAACACGCAGACGTTTATTTATATAATCACACGTGTGGGTGTCACACCGGGTGAAACGACAGTACCTCACAACATATACGTGTGTGTGTGTGTGTGTGTGTGTGTGTGTGTGTGTGTGTGTGTGTGTGTGTGTGTGTGTGTATCCTTTGCGGTCGACAATGACACAAACGGATTTCAGACCGTCAAACAGATGTTGTCGTCATAGATCTATAGATCTGTAGACCGTTATCGCAATCAGGTCACGTGTCGGACGAAACGGAAAATTTCCACTCAAAAGCACGACTCCAAATCACACCGGCGCGGCGGTCGTGTGATATACGTATGACGGTTGTAACGCATTATGTACCGCACAATCGTCGTGTGTGCGGTGGTAAATGTTCGTTACCGTTTGTTTCGAATTTTGATTTCAAGTTGAGTTCGAATCGTGAATTCCGGCTCGAGTTTTCGGAGCGCTACTAGGCCAAGCACGGATCCATGGGAGCTGGGGGATAAAGGGGCGATCGCCCCCTCCCCACGAGAATTTTAAAACTATTACTTAGACATTATGAAAATTGTTTAAAAAAAAAAAAAAAATTATTTGAAAATATTTTTTTACATTGAATTGTAGAATTTACTTTATTTATATTGCCTCGACGTCTTATCTAAAAATTAATTTTAGAATTTATTCATTAACCGATTTCTAATAAAATTATTATAAAAAAAAATGTGTGTACATTTTGATTTGATTTTGTCATCTCGCCCCTCCCCCCCCCCAAATAGTGAAGTCCTGGATCCGCGCCTGTACGAGAATGACCTTCTTATTCTAGAATCCGAATGCGATTTGTGGAAAGACCCCCGTGTTAATGACGCCGGACTTGTCTCCGATTCGCTACGTAATTCCTAACGACGCGTCGTCGCGATCGATCGACGTCGCGGCCCGTAGACACCACCGATTTAATCGAATTTCGACTTGTTCGGCTCGCAAACGATAAGTTCGTCGGCGCCGCCGCTGTACCCTAACCGGATTTTCGTCCGTCGGTGTCCGAAATTCCGAAGCCGTACCACAGTCGTGGCTTGCGTCATTTCCGTGCTTCTATTACGTTTCCTACGTAAACACACGCGTGCGCGCGCAAAAAGACCACCGACCAATCGCAGTGTCCTTTAGACGAAAACATTGACGTGTTCGAGACGTGGTGTGCTGATTACGAAATAATCGAATTGTACCGACTTCCGTCACACTATTGAGTAGTGACGGTTTATCAAAAGACTATTTCGTCACCAACGAAATCGAGCGTAATTACGTGTAAGTAAATTCGAACTATGAGACTTGGTAAAAAAAAATCATCTCACTGTGATGGTAGGTATAAACGAATGTTTCAGAAACACTTAAATCAAAAGGTTCGACGAATTGAACACTCGCAGCTTTCGGTTGCCTACAGGAATTTATACGGCAGATAGTGATATGAACAAATACAGATTAAAAATATACTTAATTCCTAAATAATATACTCAATGGTGACTTTGTACTATGATTTAATTTCGTCATTGTCACACTTTTTTTTTGCGATCTGTATAATTTTTTCTTTACCGACTAAATTATCAAACAGTTTTAAAAATAAAATAAATAGTGTAATAATGTACGTGTACACTGCCGTCGTAAGCAAAAACGCCGTGAGTCCAAAAAAAAAAGAAAAAAAGTAAATTAATAAATGAAATATAAATGAGCTAAAAAAGAAATAAATGATTGTAAAATTCGGCTTGTGTAGATGAATATATCGTATATGTTATTGAAATATTACTCCAAAAGTATAATATTAGCCGGTGGTCGGCAACCTTTTAGAACTGTCGGGTCACATTTACAAATTAAAAAGAGTTCGCGGGCCAGAAAAAAAGTAAAAATATTTTATTCTAAAATTATGTATTATGCAAAAAAATTCAGTCTAAAACTTAAAACAATAAATAAAATGTATAAAATAAAAATTACAGTTTTAAGTATAATATTATAATATGAAAATATGAATGTAATGCACCGATAAAATGCTTAATGTGATTTTTGTTGTTGGAAATTATTGCTAATTAATATTTCAATTTCCACATTAAAATTACTTGTGCTCGCTCTAAGAACACGGTGGAGATGTTATCGGTTAGATCTTACCCGTACCAAAAACGCAACGTTCAATTATTATATTTATGCAATATGATGTTCAATTACATTTCGTCGTTCTAGAATTTAAAGCGGGCCGTATTCAACGGTATCCGGCCAAAAAAGCGAAAAATAAATAGCGAATTGAAAAATAGCGAATTAAAAATATCGAAAATAAAAATAACGAAACTAAATTATAGCGAAAAATAATATATCGAATCGGAGAAAACTTGTTTTTATAGAAAATATTAAACAGATAATATAAATCAATATATAATCTTTATAAGTCTATCATTATTATTGTGACTCAAGTTATCGCTTTTATCGTGAATAGTGTACACCGTATCTACTATATGAACATCAAATAGTTTTGTACGACGTTCGAAAACGTGACAATCGTTCACAAGGTGTTGTGCTTTTACTTGTTTTATTTCTTAATATTGTATTTTCAAATTTAAATTTTTGAGGTATGGAATTTATTAAATCTAATAAAAATAAACTTTTACTCTCTCATTACTTGGTTAGTATTTAAAATATATTGTTAAAAATATTTTATTAAATTCATATTTTAATTCACTATAATTTATAATGTAATGTTAATTATTTAAGGTGCATATCACCCAACATTATGGACATTTATCGATGTGTTGAAAGATCAGCAACATTTAGAGGACATCAAACAGGAACAGTTAATTGCTGGTGCAAAAAAACATCAAAAGAAAAAATATAAAAATTGTTCAGAAAAAATACGTAACCTAACTTTATTTTACAATACTAACGATAATATAAACTATTTAAAAGGTATCGCTTATAACTTATCACTACAAATGTAATGTAATTATAATTTTGCTAATATTTTTTTATATTATTGTTTAACTAATATTTTTTTATATGATTGTTTAACTAATATTTTTTTATATTATAATTTTGCTAAAAAAATTCAAATGTTAAGGATAATAATAATATTTTTTTCGCTATTTTTGATTTCGTGATTATGTAAACTTCGTTTTTATTTTTTTCGCTATTTTGGTTTCGCTATTTTTCTTTTCGCTTTTTCTTTTTCGATATTATGGCCAAGAATCGTATTCAACAGCCACGCGGGCCGGATGCTGCCCACCGGCCGCCGGTGGCCGACCACTGATATAAGCAACAATCAAATAACTAAAACGCCGTAAACCTTAGAAAATTTCGCGGTTACTAGGTAATTACGCCGCAAATACACCTTACCAAGCATTGACGCCGTAAATTTTGTTGAACATACGGCATTTTATCTTAGCACACAGAACAAATTATAATTGACCGCATTTTAAGCTTGGGAACACGGACTGGTTTACTCATAGCAAAGCAAGTCGACTATCGAACAAATTATTTTTAGTAAAATCATTCGATATTTTTTTGAGTTTTTTATTATACAGTGCTACAGTTTAGTTGACAGAGTATTTTTTCAAATTCTGAAATTGACTTGCAAATAACAGTTTTATTTTGTGAATTCTTTAAAAATAATTATACACTGTTAAATATCATATTGATTAAAATTTATAAATAATATTATCATATCAAAAATATTATTACTTACCGCATTCTTGCTTAGAAACAGAGCACCAAACGTTTTTATGAATACTTAGGTGCAACGTGAAAAGTAAAATACCTTGTTAAAAATTAATTTAATAATATGAATTTTCGTTTCATCGTATTTGTCTGGTAAAATTACACAGAAAAACATGTATCATGTTAAAATAATTTTAATGTGCAATGTGTTATGGTTTTAAGAAAATGCGAAATACAAAAATAAAAAATCGTTCTACGGTGACTCACGGCGTTTTTTCTTACGGCGGCGATAACACGACGTGTAACAATAACACAACGTACAATATATCCGAATACTTTATTAAGACTGCGTTTTCCACGAGATTTCGTTTCTCGTGAATATATTGATTATTGTGAAACCAACGTTTGGAAGTCAAATTGTAGTTACATTTCAAATGTGATAGGATTAAAACTCGCCGGCGTAAAATGCATATTAATTCATTATTCCTATATGTATTTAGTTTTTTTTTTTTTTTTTTTTTTTTTTTTTAATCTTTCATCTGATCTGTTATATATAAAACAATAAACACAACTAATAATAGAACGAGCTGATTTGAATGGTCATTACAAGTAGAAGATATATCAGTGAATAAAGTGCGTTCTAAAAATAAACATAGCATAATGTTATATTTGTGTTGGTGCGAATTTTTAAGAGCTCTCTCATCCGGCACCGCCACAAAAGACTTTTAAATCGTATTATAAGAATTTATCAGTGTTTTTTTTTTTTTTAGTATCCACACGAAATAACACTGAATTAGCCACACTTGTTGTGCGTACCGAATGAGATCGTGTTTTGAATATGCGTCAGAAACCTATAATGGCCTGTCTGGACATTTCAGGTATAAAAATAATAACGCATTACCCAATCAGGGTTTTCGTTTTTTTTTTTTTTTTGTACGTACCAAGACGGTCGACTGTAACCTTAACACGGCGGCTGATAATATCATAATAGAAACTGAACCATATTCTGGGATTCGTTAACAAGTTTTCCACCGAACGATCGAGGATATCCTTTATGTAGGTAACTACACGGTTAAAATGTCACAGGAACGTTGAAAAATTATGCTTTATCTTTTATATTATATTCGTTTTTTTATCTGTTCAAAGTATACAGGAATATTTCATTCTATTTGCAAAGAAAGCATTCATTGAGACACGATTTCTGATTATTCATCGAAAATAAATACAAAAAAAAATACTTAGAATTCAACATTTGGATGATGCAAACAGTTAAAGTGTCGACTTAATGTCCAGAAATAATTAAATTGGGAACATACGTTATATCATACGTGATACGTTAATTTCTACTTCATTTAATTAACTTAAAATAGTTAAATCATATTAGATGATATGTGATTTTTAAGGCTTGGATTTAAATCCCAATTAGAAAATTTAATTTGACACCAAAACTACAAAAATTACCGTGATAAAATATAAGAAAAAAAATATAAAATAACTAAACAATAAATTATTTAATTTTAATTTTCAAAGAATTATAAATCGAAGAGATTAAAAATATCATAATTTGGCGAAAAAAATATGATTATTTGAAACGTTATATGGTTAATTGGTTGTTAAGTGACATGAAAAAAAAATTGGGCATTGCTTTATTTATAATGATGATCTCATGTCCCTGTATAAGTGAAAGAACATAAGTAAATAATGTATAATACATATTGTTAGTTAAAAGTATTTCAGTCTCAAGTCCGATTGTTTTTTTTTCCATACTACTGAAAGAGGATAGATATAAACAAATGATTTTGAAAATACACTAAAAATTATTAAAAACGCAAAAAAATGCATCAAAAAAATTTACCAATAAAAAGTTGCATACTGTAAACACATTTATAGCTTGTAAGGCATCCTGCATCGAGCCAAGCATTTCAAAAACAAATTTCTATATTTATTTATTTATTTATTTATTTATTTCAAATATACGGACGTAAGTACTATTACAGAGTGTTGGAAGCGTAGATCTGTTTAATAGAATACAAAGCTAAAATATCAAATTATACATATACAGTATACACATACACATATATAAATACTCACACAAAATAATAAGTAAATGACTTAGATTATAAATGTAAAACGCATTAGACTAAAGACTGCTAAATATAATCTAGCTTAAATCTACTGCCTACTGCCCTTAAAAGATTATCCAGGGAGTTGATGATATAATTTTTATTATAATAATGTGTTACATTATTAAATATGTATTACATTGTGAATTGTCCTAGTTGTTTATTGCGCGTTGTCCTCTCCGGGGGAAAAAAAAATCTGAGGGTACCCATGAATTATGTTACATGTATAAAATTAGTAGTTCCCTACTCAAGATACGCATTTATACGAGTACGCCAAAGTTCATTTTAGCAGCATAATGATATTTCTAGTAAACGACGACGACTATGATAATAACATTATTTTGTATGTAATTTTTCTTGGATACGTTCTAAGATCAGTTGTGTAACACAAATTTAAAATTCATATGACGGATTGATCGTGTTAAAACAATTATCGTTGATGTACGCAAGTAAATATAATCGGGAACCACTGATTTACACCATTGTGGACTTAAATATACACAGAACCCGTTTAAATCTAGTACACGTCTTAATTCACCGGAATGTCTTCTTTCACAAATTGTTTCGTTTTAAAGTTTGTAGTAATAGTAAAATGAACTATTTTCGATTCCATACGCTTAAAGTGAAATTTTCCGCCAGTTACCTAGGCACGTCTATTACGAACATCGTGTTATTTTCCGCAGTGACTTTTGAACAATCCTAGTACACGTTGGCGTATACGAATAAATAACATAAAACGGAATCTCACGACGTATTTGCTTTTTGATTTCCCACTATACCGACTTTTGTATTGTGCGGTGTTTTACGATCTAAAAAAGTAAACACTAGTAGTACGAAAAGACAAACAAAAGAAAAAAAAGTATTTATAAAAATAAATCATACAATTAAAAAGACAATATTATATTTTTTTTCCAAATAAATTTAAAAACATCATCTACCCGCTGCAGGCTTCTTTAGTTCTATTCATCTATCGTTTTTACTCGACATTAACAGTCGTGAGTACGCGTGAGTGTTTAAATTAGACGATTTTTTTACAATCGTGTGACGCAAACTCACACGATTGTGCAAACTCAACACTCAAAAAAAGTGTTTAGTCCCGGCGGTCCCGTCGGTGCGACAGCGTTTCATGCCAAGATCCAAAAGCAATGAGAAACGACTACGGTGATTCGCGCGAACTCAAAACGTATGCCATCGTTCGTAATGATTATCAGAAAAAAAAATGAATAGTCATAACAGTAAACGCTCCGACGAGGGGAGTCGAAGTCCCTCGTCAAACGTCCGGACCGTGGCCCACGGGTCAAGTGTGAAAGTTAAACACATTTAATTTTTCATTAAAACGACTCGGTATATACGTTCGGTAAAAATAAATGTGTTTTCATTTCTACCCGATCGTTTTTTACGCTATTCGTGTGTGTGTGTGTGTGTGTGTCATTCATTTTTTTTTCTAATTTCGGCATTCGTCCACCGGCGGTGCACCCCTCTTTTGCGGACGTATCGCGCAGCACACATCATAGCTAACGATATACTCTAGTCGACCGTCACGTCATTATTAATAACCTTTAACGTCCGCGTTTCAAGACGTATGTTTTTGATGATTTTTTTTTTTTTTGTCAACATAAATGAAATCGCTTTTGATGGTTTTCGTGTTTTGTTATTTCCCTTCACCTCAAACAACGGGGTCTACCGCCGAGCGAATTTCGAGTAATGTGTCCCCATGCACCGCAACAGCCCGAACGCCCTCACGACGTTTTGGTTTTAAATTACAGTAAATAATCACACTTTAAAGTCGTGTTTGCGTGCTCGTCGCATTCGCCGTCGATTTGTTCGTCGTTAGACACGTACAGAGTGATTTTTCAAGCGCGCTCACGCCGCCCTTAACCTCGGGTAACTTTCAAATTCTTATACATTTTCACCGAAAATTTAAAACACTTACACAACTACAAATTTTCAAAGACGATTGATTTTTTCGCTCCTTTTGACCAACTTGTTTTCTTGCGGATTTCTAGTATTTCGAAATGTTAATCTTTATTTATTGGCATCTATTACGAGAGATGATATAATATTTTTAGGCGATTTGATGATAAAATTTTACCAACGTGTTTTAAGATATAAACTTTTTTTTTAATTTTGAGAAATGGCGAGGAATAGCAGGGGTTTTCGCAAACACGTCACTTACTCTAATAAAGTTCAAACTTATTATGGTTATGATTATAATAACTTTTGGTCCCGTGATACAAGTTAAAAAAAAAAAAACAATAATTCAAAAAATAAAAAATAAATGATTCACTTGTATAATATAACGATGCGAATAAACGATAACTATTAAAGAAAATTAACTGATTTTAAAATCACGTTGATTAAAAATAGTAAAAAAAAAAAAAAATTTTTTTTCATCAAATCGTAGTTATTAATGTTGTTTTAAAGTGTGCGTGGAAAAAATTCAAGTATAGACACTAAAAAGCGTTTAAATTAGCCACGAACATTTTGCACGCATTTGCCAAAAAACAGCTCATTTGAGGAAATTTACACGACTCTAATGCGCAGTAAAAATGAATAATAGGAACCCATATTCACCCGAGTTTCGGCGTTGTTCGAGCACGTGACTATTTATTATTCTATTATACTTTTATACGTTCGGGTGTATGTTTTTTTTAAGTCACGAAACGGAGTATACAACAACGATGATTACGCAATCTGTGATGACTTCTCCGTCGTGAAAGCATTCGATTTAATCATAGTCGACGGAAAGACAACACCGGTAACGATATTATGATACCGACATACCCAATGACCGGTAGTGATTTAATAAAAACTTAAAAACTTAAAAAATCTACATAATTAACACTGACCTCATGATACACTGCCGTGGCATTATACAGACTAGTAGCGAGTTGACGATTATCAACGATCGGAAATGACGGCAAGTGATTAGCTGTTATTAGTAAGTTTTGCGATGAGTTATAGATGCCGGGTATATAATATAAAAACAGTGTGTTTTGCGCGCTTTCGAGTGGCTAGATCTCAGGTGAAAACAAATCGTGCGCGCATCGAGTATCACGCTTGAAAATGGGGTGAGTATGCTTCATTAATCACCCTGTATACAACTATAGTAAACGGTGGCGGTTTTTTTTTTTTTTTTTGTGCGTGACAAACACCTGTTTTGCGATACCGCCGTGGTCGCATTCTGGCAGTGGTCGACTGCAGCGTTTTTTTTCCTTTTGCGATCCTCTTGCACGCGGCGTTTGTCGAAAGCGTGACATTTCACTAAACGATTCAAAAGCGCTACACCGGCGTTTACGCCTATATTATATAGTTTTGTGAGTATCTGTAGAGTAACGTGACGAAACCGTTGAAAAATAAAATGTAAAATCGTTTCGTACGTCGTATGCCGTATATCGAGTCAAAACTATTATTCAAACGTAAATAATTTCTAGAACACCTTGTTGATACGTCTGACAATAGTATTGAATAAAGCACCGGTTCCTAAACTGTACACCGCGGTGCTCTAGGGCAGTGGTCTTCAACATTTTTGGACTCGCGACCCACTTTTTTAGGCCTACATTTTTCGCGACCCACGTAAGCTTTATAAAAAATCTAAAATTTCTTAATACTTTGCAGTAGTACTATTAAAACTGAATAAATAAAAATAACATTTTTTAATTATTATTAATTGAAAACTTATAGAATTCATATGAAAATATGAAATAAATGAAAAATATTTTTTTTACCTTTAAGTAATTTTATAAATTTAATTTTTATTTTGAAAAAAAGACTTATCGCGACCCAATTTTAAAGCTTACGTGACCCAAAAATGGGTCGCGACCCACCGGTTGAAGACCACTGCTCTAGGGGCACCGTGAGCACTTTCTAAGGGCACCGCGGTCTAGGGTTCATAATAAAAAGTTTAAAATGCGTGGATTTTTTTCGTTATTTTTTTTCGTAAAAATTGTATAGCAAATAATGTAATATTTTATATTGCATTTTCGGACATTCTGATTTCAACATTATAAGTGAATTCGTAAGTGTAATTTCAGATAAAATCATACGTGTAAATTTTAAATTTTTGATATTTTTATGTAATAATCATAATGACGATAATTTTTAATTATTACCTTTTTTTTTTTAGTTTAAAATGCATTCATTTATAATTAAATTAGATGTGGAACTTAGAATGCTTAGATTGTATTTGGTTTAATAAAATTAATAAATTTGGTTATCAATGAGTACTTTTTTTTGTTCCATATTTCGTGTTATATACAGAAAGGCACCGTGGCTAACTTGTGGGCCCTAAAAGGGCACCACGGAAAAAGAAGTTTGGGAACCGCTGGAATAAAGAAACGGTCGGCAACTGGCGGACCGCGGTCTAAATCCGAACCGCGAAAGACAGTAATCTGGACCGTCGTCGTATCATTCTTTGATGGTTTAATAAGTACGTTATTTCAATTTCCATCGTGATTTTTAAAAAAGACTTCGTTTTGTAAAACAATTTTTTTTTTATAAATAAGTAGAGAACAAAGTTGATATTTCGTATGAGATGTTCTACAAGAGGTCCAGATTTCAAGTTACTAGCCAAAGACAAGAAATGCGATTTCTCATGATATAACATCACAAGACATGTTTACTTTTCGAATAATTTTAACATTTTAGTAATATAACTATATTCAATAATGTAATGATTTTTTTTTCTACAGACCCCGTTTACGTATTATTTTAGTTTTCCGGGCTCCAGTAGAAATCACTTGCCGACCCCGGGTATATAGGTTATAGCAACGATGACGTATTTTCTTCCCGAGAGACTAACACTATACGATTATTAACGACTTGATGATAACGCATACAATATAATATCGTATGAACGTGACTTACGTCGCTAAGACTAGAACAACTTTTCCGTAAAGCGGGATGACTATAATATTGTCTTCACCGGACGAACGGTCGTTCGATTCTCGAAGTGTCCGCGAAGAAAACAAATCTACCGTGTGTTTTCCACGTCGATATATTATAATATTTTAGTCGTGTGGGATGAGACCGGACACGGTACCTATAGCTTGCTTTGTGAACGCGAAACGCAAATGCGCAATCCGTCGACCAGGGAGTGGAGTGCACGCTGGTAAGTATATAATGTACGCATATATGTACGTGGAGTACATCACAGCAAATCTCAATTTCTTTCTATTATTTTGTTATTCTCCACAAAACAATAATTAATATTATCAAAATTGAATTATATATATACGTGTGTAGCTTAGTAGAGTTTGACAAGAGTCGAAGTTAAATAAAATTTAAAGGATTCTGAAAACACCTTAAGTATTACAAATAGTAAAGAAGTATTATGGATATAAATGAAAAATTCGGAGTCAGAGAGAAAGGGGTTGAATGTTTCTTTCGAGATGATACTTTTGGGTGTCAGGAGTTTTTCTCGCTGGTTTTCAGAATGGATGTCGCGATCATAAACTAAACGGCCACCGTGGATGAGGTCAAATCACTTCTTCGGTCGAGTATTATTACAATATCTGTGTAGATTCCAAAGTAAGGTGAATAAAATCCTTTTTTTTTTCTTTTACGCTCGAATCGCATCCGACCGCATGCACACACGCACCAGCGCCATAACGTATATAGCGACGTATTATTATTATATTCGGGTGATTATTCATTTGATCGTTTCATTTCTGTTGGCCTGACGCCGTCGTCTTTCTCAGAGCACCACGCCACCGTAACCCCGCACTCGACGAACTCTCTCGTGGACTAATATATTATACGCGATGTACGCCCTCCTCTCCATTGCTGGCCGCACGTCTCTCCTTCGCATCCCTTCCCCTCCCTCGATCAATCTCCATATGTCCTCACACACGCGCAGTATATTATATACATATACATACATAATTTACGTAAAACTGTGTGTGTGTGTGTGTGTGTGTGTGTGTGTGTGTGTGTGTGTGTGTGTGTGTGTGTCACAAGACCATATGTAATTTGTCGATTGGAATAATTCAAAGTTATATTTGCCAAAGTCGGAACGGACCGGAGAGTAATAAATTACATAATCAGGAAACTGTGACGAATTATTTCACAACGTAATGTTGGTATTTAATAATCGACGCCGCCGCCACCGCCGCCGTCGATCCCCTATTTGTGTACGCGGCGAACCGGAGGGGGTTCTTGTCGAACACGACCCGCGTACAATGCGCGCGCGAAGAGGGTTAAAAATATTCAAAGCCCTCCGCCGCCGCCACCGCTGAGTGACTGCTCTGCAGTCCTAAACATTAGCGACCATCAATGCGTATACATAAATATATACTACATAGTATACACACACACACACGCACGCAAATTATACATACGTGCGTGTGTGGGAGTGCGCGTGTATTATTGCGACGGCGCGGCGGCGGGGAGAGAGTATTAAATGTTTAATCTACTTCACACGGAAATCACATTAACGAATTAAGTCGCTCGCGTCACGCCCGCGTTTTATAACATTATAATATATTATTATATTATATTTCGTCGTATATTCATGTACACACGTATGTGTGTGTGTGTGTGTGTGTGTGTGTGTGTGTGTGTGTGTGTGTGTGTGTGTGTGCGTTTCACGTGCGCGTGTGTGTATAAGTGTTTCTTCGCGTGTATATGTATTTTTGATGAGGATTTAAAAAACATTAATATTCCAGATTCGGTTGCGAGACGCGTGAATATGTGTGTGTTGTGAGTGTGTTCAGTGAGAGCAGTGTATCGCACGAGACTGTCGTTCGAGACAGCAAAAGTCTGCACCGACACCGCCCCCGCGTGCTACCGAAAAGCGCACGTGTGATAACGGTCGCGTCTTCTTTCTCTTCTTTCTCTTCCTTTTCCTCCCTCTCCTCCTCGTCGTACCTGCCGTAACTCTTTCCTCGCACACCCAGGTACCTGATTCCCGTCTTCACGCGTGACGATTCAAACACACACACACACACACACACACACACACACACACACACACACACATAAGTCGTCTCTCCCGGGCTCGCCCCGCATCGGCATCGAGCTTTACTACCCTAGTCTTTTTCTACAACACTCCGTCACACCGTCTCTCGTCCGCGTCTTTTGAATTTCCTAACGACTTGTTTCCTCCGTGATTATTACATATCCTCCCCCTCTCGTCACGGCCACTGACGATCGCGTCATTCACCCACGGTTTTCGAGACTACGTCGTAATATTATATAGTAATTATTATTAATACTTGTAATATCTCGACATATTATAATTCAGCACTGTTCGTCAACATTGACACTCGGTGATTATTTTTATCTTAACGAGAATAATTAAAAAAAGCATCTATGCTTAACAGTTGTGATTCTACAACAAAAGCTATTGTGAACCATACACACATTGTTACGTAGACAAATTTAAGGATAAAAATATTATATTCTGATGAAGATATACACAATATTGTACACCGTGTAAAAAAATGCCATATACGAACTCAGCAAACAGATATATAAAGTCGCTTACAAACAATTTCCCCGAGTGAATATTGGTTTGACATTTTGTAGTTATTGTCGTATAATATTTTAACAAGTACATTTAGACAGAACCAAATCAGTTCCAACGTTAATATTTACTTATTTTTAGTTTTTACTGTTGATTTTTCTGATTTTTACTTATTACTAATGCATGGAATGTTTTCTTATTTGTGCATTATTCACAAGTGGATCCATTGAACACGTTAATGAGTGTACAAATTTTTATTAGAACTCTATACTCCACTAAAATATGCTTGCTTCTTACAGTCAAGCAATATCGAGTATGACATTTACTTAATCAAACCGATTATTATAATTATTATACATTTATTTCATCATAATGCATTTTAAATTCTACATTAAAAATGTAAGCTTTGAATGAAAACACCGAAAAAATATTTTATAATTATATATTTATAAAACATAAATAGCGTGTGCGATCGCAAGATATCTAGAACATAATATAATATAATTTCATTGAATATTTAATGTATCATATTGTATGAGAAAATGTTTAATGTGAGTCATACATGTGAAAATTGTTTTCGAAAATTTGAATGACAGGTACCTTTGGCAATATTACTTTGATAAATTAAAGTTTTCCGATCAAATTCATTACGAAATAAAATACATTAAAAAAAAAAATAGACTCATAATTTATTTTACTAAAACTATGTTTGTTTTTTTTTCAATTAAAATCTACAATATTCTATCAATTAGAATCGCGTATTCGTATTAACTAATTATTCGTTTTAAATTTTAGAATTTGTCAGTTTGTCACTATTTCAAACACAAGAAAAAAAATCTGAAGTTTCTTTATCAGGAATGTCCTTCATTCATTTTCTCCTGTCTTATAATTTATTTTATAAATCAAGCTCATTGTGCAATATTATAAACGATCGCTTGAATGAAAAAAATTACGTAAAAAAAAAAAAAAATTGAATAAAATCTAGTCACTAGATAGCTCAAGACTCAAATCGTATAATAGTCGATGCTCTGAAAAAGGTATGTTAAAATAAATAGAATTTAATTCACGGTTCAATCTAAGAAAATAAAAATGCAATTTACAATAATATTTGTCTCATATCTACGTGACTGAAGTAACCTTTTAGCTTGAACCACCGAGACCGTGATGTTTTTGCAGCCGAATGCGCTAATGCGCTTATGCACCATATTCGCCGTACCTACTGATTATCGCAGTAACAAATCTCGTCATCTGACATCGGTGACTCTAATCGCACAATCGACCAAAACGATTGTTTATACGCGGGCGATCCGATGCGCACTGTGTCCGGTTGATTCGTGCAGTCCAATACGAGCCAAACGTACATGACTTGTCACAGTTGAACGTTCTACACCAGGCGTGTCAAACACAAAGTATCAAGTGGGCCAAATATATTAAAAAGTTTATTATGCGGGCAGCACATAAAAATTTAACTGAAAAAAAATAAATATTTTACACTAATTTTTCAATTTTATTCCTTACGTTTACAAAATATACAGTAGATACGATTAAATTAAAAACGTTTTTAAAAAATAAACATTTAAATAAATCATATTATTAATAATTTATAAGATAGGTGTTATTTAAACTGCAAAAAAAAAAAAATAGATTAATAATAATTATTTTTTGGACGATATTTGACATCTCTTTTACCCCGCCGACTTTTTAATTTCGGCACAAATATTATTTGGTATTATATTAAGCCACTTTTAACGCGACATTTTAGACGTGTGTCGGTTGATCTGGATCTAACGGGTGATTTATTACTGTTCATTAATGAAAATAGTTACACACATTGATCAGTGCTACTCAACATAGAATTGATTTTACGAACAAATTTACTAGTTTCTACATATTATATTATGGTACTGGCGCAAAATTGTAAATATTAGAAAGATCAGAACAGAACACAGTATAATAATGTAAATCAAATAAACCATCATCTAAGAATCTAAGATAGTTGTGACACGGTATTAATATTTAATTTTTGATTTTCCCATTACAATTGATAACCGCGGGCCATAAAAAAATGATCCAAGGGTGGTCATATCGCACCAAAGGTGACCGGTGCAATTGGCTGGTGTTTTTTTTTTTTTTTTTGTAACAGACGTTTTTATTCACTGTTATTATTATTACTATTATTATTATTATCGTTATTATTTTCGTGTATACATAAAAAGTAACAGTGCACTCGACAACGTGATATATACGTGGAAATTATTCATACCATTATTATCCTGTCGGGTCGGACGCGTGAAAAACGTTTGGGGGAGATGTCGACTTCCACCCCAAAGAATAATATAACACGAGAAAGATATTTTTCCGGTCGGGTTTTAGTGAAATTAAATCTGCTAGCGACCCTAGAGTCATGCAGAGGCGTATTTGAGACTTCATTTTTTCGAGGGGGGAGGCGGAAATCTTACAGGATCAGGATTTTCCCGCCCCCTGGATCAGTATGCCGAGTGTTCATAGGTTTAAATAAAAAATCGCCGAAGCTCACCCCCTATTCACTGATATGAAGAAGCGTTCATATAATGTACGGCTATAAATCCTATGATCTATAATTCAGCGACGGCCGAACTACGCGGCCCTCGAGTTAAGTCTTGTTGACGGCCATTACATCTCGTGAGACGCAGGGAAACTCGTATGTTTACGTTCTGGTCGGTGTTTTTTTTTCCATTATTAATTATCGTTATTATGTTTACAATGACAAAAGTAGAGACCAAACAAAAAAATCAAAAACAAATACGAAATTCTATTAATTTCTAATCGAGACAAATATTTAATCTCAGATCTGTCGAATCGTTTGGTTATAGGACAGCAATTGGTCTCTACAAATAACGATTTTGAAACGAACGAAATCCGGTAAGCTAATAATGATAGACTACAGAAGTTTGTTTTTCGTCCCTTCATTCCTCATATGTAAGATGACGCGTTTTGTTTCATTGGTAAAATAATTCGGAAAAACTATAAAACGACTGCCAGTGGTATATAGGAATGAAATTCTATCTTAAGACGCTTATAATGAACAATTTTATGGAAGACAGCTTTTGATATTTTATCAGGGTCACTATAGAGTATAGAGTATATTGTATATTATACTATATGGTAAAAGAGTTTTATGGTAACAACTTTATATTACGTGTTTAGGTCTTATTGACGTATCAATAAATAACAATTTTATTAGACAAAAATATATTTTAAATATTTTACACTGTAACCAGAAGCGGCCAATCTTTTTTTGTTTGTTTTGTTTTGTTTTTTTTTTTTTTTTTGTTACTTTTGTATTGTCTGTATGAACGCATTTTTTTTGTTCGATGAAACTATCAAATTTTCCGGCAATATTACCAGGCGCAACAAAAGGGGGGTTTTAGGTTAGATTTAATAATGAGAAATAAATAATTTTCCATTGAAATTATGTAAAATTTTATATAAATAAATATGAAATTATACAACCTTAAAAAAAAAAAATATATTTTTTGTGTACGCGCCTGAATATTACAATTTAAATAAAATAACTAATATTGGTTTCATGCAAAATATCTCATTAATAGCAGATTATCGCTTACTTTTCTGATTATGTTATATACTGTATCAATGTAAACGAAAAGATGATGTAATAATTACTAATATGAATGAAAAAAAAATTGTATTTCACACTTTAAAACCAGGACACTAAAAAAAGTAACATAAATCTGGTATCAACAAGTCAAACATAAATAATATTAGAGCATATCATATTCGTACCCGTTTATGAAAAATTTACCTACACTAATTAATTTTAATTATTCTAGTTTAACACAAAGTACTAATAGGGTAAAACAAATGAAATAATGTTGTGAAAACACACACACACACACACACACACACACACACACACAGAGCTGTGGACGTCTCCCCGTGCGGACGTGTACACCGTGACGAAGATTTATCGATCACGCGTGTAAGTGACCAAGTCTCCGGACTGCACACCACTTGTACGATCGGCAACAATCACGGGGCTGTGGTGTTTGTAGTACGATCACCGCAACCACGGCCGCCACGACGTTCGTCTCTCGCTTTTTTGTCCCGTCCGAGAAGTTGCGGTTAGTAAAAAACGCCGTTATGCGCGATAACAACTAGAGCGCGTTGACCATCATATTCTATGAGAACTAGCGTCACCTGTTTTCTGGTGAAACGAAAAAAAAAAACGTCTACGCCTCCTTTAAGTGAATACTTTTTATTTGCATTTTTGTTTTTTGTGTTTTTTCACAGATCCACCGAATAATACGTTACGAGTCCGGTACGACACGGTGCCGGGACGCAGGATGTCAACTGAACTCGGCCCGCAGTTACGGCGAGTAGAAAGAAAACCACTCTCTCTCGAACAAAAAAAGTTTAACCACCTACCTTTTGACCTATACCGCCGCCGTCGGCAGCACTTTGGTACCGTACGAGCCCGGCGGTGGACTCGAGAAACTTGACCCGTCGAAATTATTTTGTAAACATCAGTTTTTTCGGCCATTTAAAAAGGGGGGAAATCTGATTTTTTATGTATCTGTATAATATAATATGTATTGTATATTTGAAAACAGAAAATGGCTTCGTGCCTATTGTTTTTATGGTTATAATAATAGCTACTTCTATTTGTATGATATTTTATTTTGTTGACAAAATATCATCTTGTTTCTATTGAGTATGGATTTATTTTTCAGCTACCCCTTGTGGAAAAATCCTTAAAACACCGCCGGATTTACATTACACACGGTTTATATCGTGGGACGGGGAACCGATATCGTTTTCGCAAATACGATTACTGCAGTGAACGAGTGATTATTGCGCAGACGCGTTTAGAGATGCATTCGCCATTAATCGTTACAAATCGACGAAACGATCGCATAATTTTGGTTCATATGAATATACCAGCATAACATCTTGTCGCATGCTCTCTACCGTGTTTTTCCACTCTACTTTTAATGAAGATCTACGTTTCTTACGTTACACTTTGAGCAGTTTGACACTCTTTCCTTTTACACCTCAACGATTTCCTTTCTTTCCCGCGATCATTTTTCATGTAATACTTCATTTCACTATCACATTTATTGCACAATATGTTTTCTACATTAACCAAAAGCTTTGTCGCAATCAAAAGATTATAGTAACTGATTCTTCGTTTTGTACGATTTTGTAAAATTCTTTTGCAATCATCGTCGATCAAAAATTACGATCGAAAATTGTATGATGCAGAAAAAGAGAGTCCTAATCGTTATTATCACGATAATAAAGATATTAATTGCATATAGTAGAGCGCATAATATAACAAATGTCCCGTAACCACAGGTAGACCGCAATCTGAGGTATAGCGCATACGACAAGTTAGCCCATAACATTCATCTCATGACTCTCGTTCATATGATTACAATCATATTTCAGTGCAGTCCACGAGTTTATGATATCACGTTTTGAGGACATTAAATGACCACACTGAATTACCGTAAACTTATTCGGCAAAACACGTCTGATCGTCATGAATAAAAATAGATTAATTAAAATATAATAGAGTAATGATCGAAATCACTCGGACGTACCATATGGGTGGGCATGCTGATGAGTTCGATAAAAACAAAACATCAAAAATCACCAATAATCTCACACGAGTTTAGCGTTTCGTGGCTAACTTTTACTTGTCTTCGCAGAAAAGTCTGACCTTTTTCACGGACCGGATTTAGGCGTGTTTTTTCGGTTATACGGGTTCCTAATAAAACGAAATGAAACTCGTCGGGTAGTGGGCGTGCCCGATTCGCCTACACGCAGACGACTTGGACTACTGCGAGATAATCAGCTCGCGCGCCTTTCCCGTCGGGTAATGATATCGGAGTGACAGTGGCTCGTGCTCGAACTATACGGAGTCATTGTGGAAGTTATGGAATCAGAGCGAACGGAGCAACAAGTCTACTTCACCGACAGCTCAACGAGGAATGACGACAGTTAATAAATAAACCACTATATCACGTTTGAGGCGTTTTGGCGTAACGAAAATCGGACGGATCGTTTTTAAAACCGAGTTCAAAATTTTTGACAAAGTCATGCTCAAAATGTCAATTGAAAAAAATGTATAAGACGAAAAGAACATATTAATCAGAATACAAAAAAAAAAAAAAAATTGTAGGTAGCGTGATTATTAACGATAGTTCAATGTACGACGTGAGCAGCGTTTTTCACGCCAACAGCATTCTTAACGAGTGCCTAAAGTGACGTCACACACAAAACAGCATAATATACGCGACGTGTTTACCGCACGATGCAGTAGCTAGTTTTATATGGACGCATTAACTTGATTGCGAACGCGCGCGAAGTCAATAATAGTAATACGCCGCGTACACACCGAACGTGCCGCAGTGATATCGCACGAATCAATGCGTTTTACCATCGATTATTATTAGCATATTTTTTATCATTATTATTATTATTATTATTTTTTTTTTTTTTTTGTTGCCCACTCTGTCTCTCCCGTCCTCGACCTTCTGTTGACAAATCGCCTCGCCGCCGCCGACGACGATGCAGCAGTACCCTCGGTACTATTCGCAATTCGCGCTAAGTGTATAGATTTAACGTTACATTCATCAAAACTATACGCTGCACACACACACACATACACATATTATATTATATACGTGTATTAGTAATAACATGTCAAAGAACTACTTGTTTAATGGATATTCATTTCTGGTCAAGTACCCAAACGGGGTGTCATTGTTGACGAAATCTCTAGAGATGAATATATGCATCATACACTGGGGTGAACACGCATACACACACACACACGCCGTATAGGCCTTTAAATGGATGAATAAGTGGACGCGGACGCTCGCGCGCGCCAGTGTATAACGCGCGCGAGAACGCCGACCCCTCCGGGTCCCTCGTGTATCAAAACAGATTGCCATATTTCATTACAACCGTCCGGTGCTTAAATTTATGGGGTCTCTCTATATGCTCGGTGTAAGAAGTGTGAAATAATCGAGTTGCCGCCGCCGCCGCCGCCGCCGTGTATACCGCGTGTGTACGGTATATACACAATGACGTGTGTATACAGTGTGTGTGTTCGTGTCTCGCGCTCGCGGATCGTATGATAAAAATGCTGTCGAGTACGGAGAAAATGCAGATCGGATGATTGAAAGGAGGGGTCCGGAACCCCTCTGCGAACGGTATGTAATATGTATACACACACACACACACACACTCGTAGCACGTAATATACAGTTGGTCCGTGCACGCATAATAATAATAATAATAATAATAATATGTACGTACGCTTTTTACTGTTATAACCCCCCCCCTCCTGTGTAGGTCACATTATTGTACGACAATAACGACAGCGAGAATTTTATCAATTCCGGTGTGTTCACGTGTGTGTGTGTGTGTGTGTGTGTAACTGGTGTCTGACATGACGCCGCGCCGCCACCGGCGCCATCGATCTGCAAGAACGATTTGATTTTTACGATCGTTTTTTCCCCCTGCGTGAAATAACCATCGGATTTCCCACTTTTACTCAAAGTCATATCACACGGTACATTTAGGGTCCACGTACAAATGTGGAATGCTAAAAACTGGAAGGTACGAGTCTGGACCGTTTATACATTCGGAACGTAGAAATCTGGAACTTGAATTATCAAACTCCGTAAATATATCTGAACAATATAAAATCAGATAATGAAAATC
This sequence comes from Therioaphis trifolii, assembly GCA_027580255.1. Classification (NCBI taxonomy): domain Eukaryota; kingdom Metazoa; phylum Arthropoda; class Insecta; order Hemiptera; family Aphididae; genus Therioaphis; species Therioaphis trifolii. The sequence goes on along the minus strand of CM050405.1, from coordinate 67,059,362 downwards.
GGTTTTTATATTATATCGTATATACAATTTAATGTGAATTCTGATTTTTTTTTTCAATGACATTGTAAACATAAGTAAAAAAAGAAAATTTGAATGTGAAACACTAGGCACGTTAGACTTAAATAAGGATTATCGAAATGAAATAATATGAAGTAAACATATTGTGCTAGTATATTGGTAATAATTAATTGAAAAACATTTATAACGCATGACTTTGATAAAATTATATCAGACTAGACTTTATGACATACAATATTCGTATACTATTGACACGGTATCGACTAAATTGTTTTCAACTTTTGTGACCACTGTGGAAACATTTTATACATTTTAATACACTCCATTCAACATATCACTTTAATTTGGTGTACCATAAGGTTTCATTTACGTTCAGAATGATTTATGAAATTTTAAATTACAGATTTGTACAGTCCAAATTTATAAAAACCAGATTTTCAGTTTCTATTTTTTTTTTTTTTTTTTATGCTCTCCCGTCTTCGAGTGTCTAGACGTTGTTTTTTGAATGTTGACTCAATCTTTCACAGTGACTTTTCGAATGCCACGCGTCATCGTGTCCGTGGACGAAACTTTTCGCGTAACATTCGTTCGTGTAGACAAATAGGTAACTCATTCAAAATATTAATCCGTGTACATCATGAACGTTTGCAGATGCAAGACGGTAGAAGTCCTGCACGTCACTGCAGCACTGATCGACAGTGCGAGATCGATAGAAAATTGTCGTCTTATTATCACGGCAAGAAAGTTAAATTCAAACGGACATTTTACTTTGTTACCGAACGCAATTTTTTTTTTTTTATTGATATCAATTTAATGTGACTACAAATTTACGTTTTTCACGTAAACATTTCCACCGTTCTGACGAGGCTTAGTCCAGCGTCGGAAAAGCGTAATATCATTATCATACGCACACACACACACACACACACACACACACACACACATACGGACCCATTTGGCACACTCTATATTTTACATCATATCCGCGTCACGAGCTCAATTGGGCCTAAAAACTCGCGGGACCGCTAACACACGTTTCCGGATAGCTCGTAAATCAGCGCAGAGCCACGCCTCCGTTTCCCGATTCCCCTGCCTCCCCGCCGCCAATAAACACCGCTCGTCGTCGATTGTTTCGCGTAATATATCATACCGGCGATTTATCGCTTCCGAACATCGTTGTGCTGTGTCGCGTGAATTATTATTCCCCGCCGGACAGTTATGTTATTTCGTACGCGCACACATGTGTCCTTAAATTTGCGTGAAAAATTACAACCGAATTTCTGAAACGCAACTGTCGACGAGTTTATTTTTCACGCATGCATTTTATAGAATTATTGAATTCCGATCGGTTCGACGTGTGCACGTCGTTATTTTGTTCACTGAAAAACCGAAAACACGTGAGACGGGGTCGTTAATAAGAATCGGTGCTACTTTTGTCCGTTATCGTAGTATATAGGTTTACGCGATTCGTGCAGTCGGTCGTTATTAGTCTGTAGAGCTCTGCACGGTCCGGTATAGACCGGTCCGGACCGGACCGTGGTCCGGTCTTTTCGGTCTTTGTGCATTGTAATTTAATGTGGTTCGGTCCAGCTCGGTCCCTTCGTCTAAAACAAAAGATTGGTCTGGTTCGGTCCGTCTTCAATTCAAATTCGGTCTCGTTCGGTCCGGTGTCCCGTGATCTTAGTTTCATATAATTTATAAATTTATATGACGTGGTAAAATAAATAACTTTATAATATCATATTATTTTAATTTTAATTATAACGTTTTGGGACACAAAAATAGCTCGTCACGTATTTATAATTTAGTCTTGTTGTTGACATAATATTTACCCATTATACTCGTAGATCCACAAATATAACACGAGGACCCGAAATAATAAAATTACCCGCATTTTGTTCAGTGTTATATTATTTCAAAATATATACATTATGATTAGTGATTAAAATATTATTTTATATAATACTTGAATGGTTCAAGACAGTATATTTAATTTCGTACTTTATTGAAAATATCACGGACGCGCAGTACATTCCGCTGACGCGAGACTTACTTCTAACTCGTTTATCTACTTAAATTTATATATATATATATATATGATAGGTACTTCGTAAGTGTTATAAAATTAGTAATGAATAATAGTCAGTGGCGCAACCGGAAGGGAGACCCCGAGTTTTCAATTTTTTTTTTTTATTGGTCCGGTCCGGTCCGGTCCTGGTCTTTGTTAAAATGTATCGGTTCAATCGGGTCTAGAAAAAAACGGACCGCGCAGAGCTCTATTAGTCTGCGAGACATAACTCACAGTCTGCGCAGACGAACTCTCGTGCCCGTGCGATTGCATACGTTCAAAAGCGCATTACCCCGGCCGATAAAGTCAATAGTTAAAATATTTGATTTGAAAAAAAAAACCGCCATCTCATACGTCACCATAAAGTATGCACCTGTACAAATTTACTGACCACTTAGCGCGTTAAACTCAAACGACCTGCCTGACGTACTCGACACGAAATGCACAGATCGTGACGAACTCAAACAGCGGCCTAAGACGACACAAAGACGTCCACACGAACCGAGCGGATCGATCCGTGATGTGAATCGTTTGACCGAAAAACTTGCCTGCTGAAACGACGGTCGAACCGAGGAAGTATCCGCATCGGCTCCCGTTTGTCCGTTTCGGCTCCCACCTTTCGTTTGAAGGTGACCGTATCGGCTCCGACCCGATGCCAGTGGTATGGACGTATCGGCTCCCGATCAACAACATTTTCCTTCCCATTTACAGGCTGAGGACTGGCTACGGTGAGAAAAAATTCTCTGTAGGTATGGTTAAAAATGTTGTTGGCATTTAAAATAAAAATTATGTTCTTTTAAAAAAATTGTGTTTAGATTATGTAAAAATGTTAAATAATGTTTAATTTTTTTTTTTTTGAGTTTTAAAAATAATGTAAAATTAAAAAGTAAAAAATTAAAAAACTTGTGGTTTGAACTTGAAGGAAACTTTTTTTACGTATTCCGCTCTGAAAATTTTTTCTTCTTTGAATTGATCAATACATTTCTGAATAACTCTACAAATATTTTGCTGGTTCTTTGTTTTTTTCCTAATATACTTGCTGCCGAGCTTTATATACGTGTCATTCTGTAACTGCTTCAAAATTTCCATGAAATTGAAAATGTTAGGATGAGCAGACGTGAACTCAGCATTAAATTTTGCGTGAAAAGATTTGCAGCAGTTCGTGGTGCGATCGCCTGTATATATAACTGCATATATGCGATTAACTAGCTATCAAAAAATTCGTTATCGAGACCGGACGCAATACGGCCATTCAACGAACAGCAAGGAACCGAATTCGACACGAACGGAGAGGGTGCGAGCATCACAAAACCGGCGGCGGCGTATGTGAAAATATTCTGTGGACACCCGGTCCACTAGTGTCGATCGTCATCGATAAATCGCATTACGTCGCGTCGTGCGTGTGTTTAGATCTGTTACCATAATACTTATTGCCGTAGTTTATGTACGTCATAAAAGTCATACCTGTCAAACGGACGTCGGTAAAAAGTAAATAAAAAAAAATAATAAACGTGATTTTATTATTATTATTATTATTATTTTTTTTTTTTTCATGATTTTGAACAGACTTCATTGTTGATACAATATTATGGTGACGCGCTATATACGAACATAACATAGTGACGTACGTCGATGATTACGATTATTCGATACGATAACACGGTATTTTAGTATCTACCGCAATAATTGTTCGGTAAAAAGCTCGAGGAACTGGATTTGGGTACCGAGATGTTCAATCGGTCGATCAAAAAAACCCTTGTTGAGTCCGTAGTGTTATTTAACACCACTCGAATCGGACACGCGGTCATAATTTATCCCAGTGTTGTAGATAAAGGCGGAACCGGTTAGTTGTTGTTGGACAATACGTAAATCCGTCGTAGTATGAGATTTTCCGTTGGATGTTTTTGTTTTTTAATATTCGAGTTTTGATGGGAATCGGTAAAGCGTGTGATCTACCGGGGCCGCCGTGATATTCTATTAATATAGGTAATGGATAATACGCCTTTTGTGAAATCACACTCCAGTATAAATGACATTGGCTATAATCATTCAAGTGTCAACCGTTCTGCAAATTTCGAGAAATTCTATAAATGGGGCTAACACGCAAACAATAGAATGTTTATGGTCAATATTAAAATTTAAAATATTAAGAAAAATGCACGGGACTAATGAAAATCTATTACCACGCCATTTAATTGAACGTTGGTACCGCTCAATAACGAATAGAAATAATTTATTCATACATTTTTTGAAAGATATAAATTAAAAATGAGCCGTCGCGGGACGCCTGGCAGATGTGAAACATCAAAAAAAAATTTTTTTTGTAATAATGTTGAAAATAGATAGTGAATAAGATGACTATGAAATAATTTCTAAATTAATATCATAAGAATATTTTGTTTTTTATTTGCATATGAAGTACTTAAAAGATTTACAAAAACATACAAAAATATATAAATGTAATAATGTAACTACTCTAATCAATATTATCTGTTGCTTCGTCAGTTATTTCTGTGACAGTAGCAGTTGATGCTTCTAATGGTACAATTACTGGTATCAATGTAACAATTGGACGATAATAACTGAAATATGCAACAAAAGTACGTGACTTAACGTTATCAAGGTACCTTGTGAATACTCCATCTATAACAGTTCCATATCTGGTTGTTGCTTCTCTTGGATCGTTATTAATATGCAAACTAAATTTTTCTTGAAGAAATGTAATTAATTGTAACGAATCGTCTCTTGTGAAATTGACATTAAAATCTCCTGCTAAAAGTAATGGTAATTTATCCAAATTATCTTTCAAAAGCATCGATCCTTCGTGACTATATGAAAGTAATCGCTGATGTAAAAATGCAATGATATCGTTAATTTTTTGATTGGGTGAAGGAGGAGGAGGAGGAGGAGGAGTAGTAGGAGGTGTAACGACGTGCTTGTTTACGACCACGGCGGTGACGACGACGACGACGACGATGATGATGATGATGATGATGATGATGATGATGATGATGGTGACGATGACGATGACGATGCCGTCGGTGTGTGAGTGTGTGTGTGTGTGTGTGTGTGTGTGTGTGTGTGTGTGTGTGTGTGTGTGTGTGTGTGTGTGTGTGTGTGTGTGTGTGTGTGTGTGTGTGTGTGAGAAGACATGCGTCTTCGTACGCGTCGCCACAAGGTACACACTACTGCATATAGACTGTATATATACACCATCATATAGCGTGGCGACGCGTCGCCACGGCATGCGTCGCCACGCCAGAAATTTGTTTTACGTGCGGCTATAGATGTTTCACATCAAAAAAGTTTATGTTTCACAAAAAACAATACCGTAACTACTATCATCTTTTGAACACAATTTATGTATTTTGAATTTTCAACTAATACTAATTGTATCATTTGTACTTGAATGTATTAAATATAATTATTTTTTTTTTTTTAGTTGAATAATAATATAATATAATATAATATAACATATGTATTTATTTATTTATTTATCTACTGTTTTATCGGTAGATCACACGCTTTACCAATGCCTTTTGATGATATTTTTATGAAAAAAAAAAATCTAATGACAATTTTATTGTAATTTGTTAATAATTCAATGTTAAAAAATAGAAAAAACCATTATTTTTTTCCAGAGACTTTCTAATAGCTAACCTCCGCGCGGTATTTCTTCGGCAGCGCTAATGGGTTTAAAAGCTTGTCGTTTTCGATTCCTTTCGGCGTTCTGCACAATATACGCCACGTTCACAGATAACGCGATATCGTGCGGGGGTGTACGTCATGTCACGCAGAGATCGCGTTCAGTTCTCCGTCCTTTTTCCCGTTTGACGCTGTTTGATGCCCTTCACCGTTCTCTTCTACGAGGTACAGCGTTGATTTTTCTCGACCCGAACGCCGTTCGGCGACCGCGGTCGGACGCTCGTACGGGTCTCTCCGACCCCGTGAGAATTCGTATCCGAATATTTAGCGCGTAACAGACGCAAATCCGATCGATGATGTCGCGGGAGGTCTATAGCTTCGTGTACGCATCACTAGCGTCGATTGTGACGTCAAAGCACGCGCCTCGATGACGGTACCCAAACCGATTTATCAGGCTCGACGGTTCGCCGCCAGGACACCGCACGGTGTGTGCGGCTGTGAAACGGAACACACATTCGGACAGAAACGTTTAAGAAACACGACCGGGTCGTGATGTTTTCGTGACGTGCAGGTGTGTGTGTGTCGTGTAGAGACGACGACGTTTTCGGTTTTTTTTTTTTTTTACGTCTCGAAAAACACGGTGAACGAGCAACAACCACCCGGATCGTCATCCTATCGACTGTCGATTGGAAATTCGAAACACACGCGCATTTCTTTGAACATTCGTGGTCTTTATTCACTGCCTCTGTTTTACTCAGAGACCATTATGTCTGCGTTTTACACTGCGTCCATTGTTTGCAGTCTGCTGTTCTAATCGAGCGCATAATGCGTAATTTAAGATTGTATTTTTAATAGTTTAATGCATTACAATTTGTGAATGATAATTTTTTCATTTTTTTTTTTTTCCATTAGTTCACTGAATTTCATTTTACCGTTGATCATCTATGAGTATAATACGTATTGAATTATAATTGACATATAATATCGACTGTTGAATGTTGATCATGAATTATAAACGATTGGGATATTTACCGTCATATAAATATTAGGGTGGTCCTTAGTTATAAAGAAGAAGAAAAATAAAGAAGAAAAAAAATTAATATTTTCAACTTCTCACCCCCTAATTTGTTTCATTACCTTATAAAAATAATGTTGGTTAAATTTGGTGATGATTACTCACCCCCTTCACGGGCCGCAAGAGGGTTGAATTTTACTAAAAGGGGTATTTTTTGTGATTTTCGAATTTCATTTAACATATTATATTTCAATAAGCATACACGTGTATATAACTTAAATTGTGTATTGAAATACTGCCTGTAGAAAATGTTCACGGTTTTTTAAATTATCTCCTAAAATAATTGATCTTACTATAACCTACAAACATATAATTCAGAAATAAAATAAAATTATGTAACATTTATATATTCTTTAACTCTTTTTAGAGATGTTTTATTCTGAAAATGTTTTTTTTTTTTTTTAATGCATTTACTAAATATAACCTTACTTAAACATATTTATTAATTTATAAAGTATATATATGTGTGTGTGTGTGTGTGTGTGTGTGTGTGTGTGTGTGTGTGTGTGTGTGTGTTTATTTAAGAAGTTAATAAGTATCAAAAATGAATAAAAGTTAGAAAAAAAAGTTTTTGATCGACCATATTAAACTTTAAATGCAAAACCGTACAGATAGTATGTATGATCCGTGATAATTTGTATTTAACTAAAATCAACATAAACCATCCATTATTATCTAAATGTATTTTCATGTAAATCTGTTAAGTTATGAAAGGAATACTTTTCTGGAAATATTATTTTTAAGTCGAGAACAGTAAGTAGGAAAAATGAGCTTAATTTGAGTTCACTCGGGGGCGTGTGAGGGGCCAATTTCCTCATGAGATTTGGTGCTATCCGCTGTACTTTAAAGTCTGTAATACGAAACACAACTTTCACTTATACTGAAGCGCTTGCATAGAGCTCGGATACATAAAAGCACCGCGACAGAAAAGAATGAATACAATAAATCGAGTTCCAGTTTTTTGTTTTCACCGCGCGCGCGCCATAGGAACGAGCCGGACAGGGAGAACTCTTATAAATGTATTTAATTTTTAATTTTTAATTTTTTTTTTTTTTTTCTAACGTTTCGAAATTTCTGTCGGCGATTTTTTTTCTCGTGCTCGCGTTTAATCGTAAAACGTTTAATTTAATTTAATTTAATTAATTATTACGGGCGGTGAAGTGGAGCAAGCGATCCAATATCATGTCGAAAAAGTCGGTATACCGGCTCCTATACACTTCCCGGAAAACCGTGTCCGCCCGTTTAATAATCCAAAGAAAAGTTAATCACGATTGTACTTCCCAAAACGAGATTGTTTGTGTAGAAGCGCGCGCTTACTTCTGCGCACAGTTATAAATATAAATAGTTTCACTTCGCGAAATCCTCTCACGAAAACAATATACTCGCGGCGAAAATCTCTCCAAATCGGTTCGAATGTCATTTTTTATATTTTTTTTATATAAGTTTATTACAAAAAGCCATTTTATCAAGCGCACCTGTACGAGGTCACTTCGTCACAATTAATGTTTTCGTGGACTCGTGAGAGAAAATTGTCCCATCGGTTATCTCCGTTCCAATCACAATGACAAAAGATCAGTTAGACACACTAATATTTCGGTACAAAATATTATACGCATAGATTCTACGTTTGAAATCTTCCAATATTTTGCGGTCGGCCTAAAGCCATTGCAAGATAATATGAAATACAAACATTTTTAACATCTACAATCCTTTATTTGGTAATTTTAGATTTTGAGTGAAACGATAAAGTGATGTATTCATTGATTATTCTTATGATCATTTTTTTAGTTATAATATTGTGTTGAGTAATCATTTCAAATTTGGATCAACCGTGTTCGTATGAAATAAGTAATCCATTTTTAAAACGTGTCTGTGGTTTTCAGATATTTTATAATCTCCTAATTGGATATCCAGACTTCCCCGTTGTGTTTAAACGTTATTTACGTATTTGCATGATATAACGTGTGCTTTTTCCCTTCCCTCCCATGCCGAAAATGAAAAAATTCCTTGTATGATATCAAAAGGATGTACAGAATAACTTTATAACAAAAACTTGTAAATTATTCAAATTCCTAGCAAAAAAAAAACTGAATTATTAAACACGCCAGTACTTGATTACACATAATTCATTATACATATAACTTACTCGATTAGTTCATTTTTTGACATTTTAATAAGGCTCATTTTTATTCTAAACATTGTCATTTAAATAAAAAAAAAGTCGTCCTAGTCAGTTCGGTAGAACTTCAATTACATTAGTTGTCAGAAGGCATCTCCACATTGTTTAGTTGTATATTTATAAGTATTAAGTTGATAACCATTACAACGTAATTAACAGTCGTTTGACCAGACCGTAATGACAAACGATAAAACAGGTGAATTATGAATAAAACTATATTGTGACAGTAAAAATAAAATATATTATTATAAAACGAATGATATACTATATAAATCGTATAAAAGAGTTTTTATGGCGTTCATATTTTCTCGAATTTTTTTATAAGTACGGTATTTTTCCAATAAATCGTATAATCTTAAAGTACCTACTGAAATAAATACACTTAGTTCCGCACAGTTTGAATTCGAGAGGTGATTCACCGGCTACAAGCTGATAAAAATCGTTATATCGCATACCGATATGTAAATATATATTTATATTATTACGTTTTCTCACGTACCCACTCAAAAATTCTAGGTTCTGGAGTTTAATTTGATCGTGTTGAAAATAACGAGACCCCGTGATAAAGATTAAATCCTAGGATACTCGATGTGTTTTTTTGGGTCGTCCAAGTTTTCTAGTTACGGAAATTCGAGATATTGTGACTTGGCTGCAGCACACGATACGGGTAAGAAACGTATGTCACACCAGCCCCGCCCAATAAAATTTTTTTGTAATAATTATGCAAATATTTAGTAATTAATTAGTATGAATTTGTATGATACTTACCAAAATTTGTATGGCATTGGTTTGCGAATTTTCTTTAATTTAAGATGGGCGGGGTTGGCGTGATGTCATTACAGCCCCGCCCACTCGGAATTTTTTAGCTATGATAAATCCAGTTATGCCAAATTTTAGTGCTCGATTAGTATGAATTTGTATGACAGTCGTCGAACTCAAAACCCTAACCCCTTCTTCGCAAATAACATTTTCGCGAATTATGCGTCACCCCAGCCCCGCCCACAGACCGTTTTTTTAAGTTTACTCAAATCCAGTTATGCCAAATTTTAGTACTCGATTAGTATGAATTTGTATGACAGTCGTCGAACTCAAAACCCTAACCCCTTCTTCGCAAATAACATTTTCGCGAATTATGCGTCACCCCAGCCCCGCCCACAGACCGTTTTTTTAAGTTTACTCAAATCCAGTTATGCCAAATTTTAGTGCTCGATTAGTATGAATTTGTATGACAGTCGTCGAACTCAAAACCCTAACCCCTTCTTCGCAAATAACATTTTCGCGAATTATGCGTCACCCCAGCCCCGCCCACAGACCGTTTTTTTAAGTTTACTCAAATCCAGTTATGCCAAATTTTAGTACTCGATTAGTATGAATTTGTATGACAGTCGTCGAACTCAAAACCCTAACCCCTTCTTCGCAAATAACATTTTCGCGAATTATGCGTCACCCCAGCCCCGCCCACAGACCGTTTTTTTAAGTTTACTCAAATCCAGTTATGCCAAATTTTAGTACTCGATTAGTATGAATTTGTGTGGCAGTCGTCGAACTCAAAACCCTAACCCCTTCTTCGCAAATAACATTTTCGCGAATTATGCGTCACCCCAGCCCCGCCCACAGACCGTTTTTTTAAGTTTGCCCAAATCCAGTTATGCCAAATTTTAGTACTCGATTAGTATGATTTTGTATGACAGTCGTCGAACTCAAAACCCTAACCCCTTCTTCGCAAATAACATTTTCGCAAATTATGCGTTACCCCAGCCCACCAACTGAACGGTTTTTTATTAATTATAAATTTCAATTTCTTGTCAGGTGGCAATGCTGGGAGCCTTTCTTCTTTATAATTAATGTTATTTATGTCAACAAACTACTCATTATACCTTTTTTGTATAGATTGTACGCAAAATAGTTGCGTTTTTGGTATTAAACACAGACCGGGACCACCAAAGTGTAAACTACCCTTTATTGGAATTATAATACCTAATTATGTATTTCTTACGCAATTTCAATTTTAATTATTACATTATAATGTTAATCTCTTTTTAGCTTAAAATATTTTATATTTTGATATAGGTATACCGTATACATCTTATTTGATTATTTAAGTTTTGACCAATTATTGAAATAATTAAAATAAAACTAATTGCGACAACAAAACATGTTTAATTATTATTTGGGAAGATAACTTTCGTATCAATGAAAATTCAATTTTAAGTTTTCTCTACACTGGATGTGATAATTTTGTAATTTTGTAATAAACAAGTCATGTTCTATTATGTCTTTATAGTTTATTATGAATTATGATTATTTTTGTTTTTCTCTGCAGATGATCCAATATCTATAGCTGAAGATAGTGTTATGTTGATGAAATTGGTTATACTATTTAATTTAAAAACATAATATAATAGTATAAAAATTTAATATATTTAAAACCTTGAACATTCTTATTTTATTCTTTGAATTACATTCAAATAAATAATATTTGAAATATAGTAATACAGCAATATCATAAATCATTAAATTATAACACTGAAATATAAACCAAGGAATATATTTTTGTGTTTCAATTCTATTTTATGTGTGTATGATTACATTTAGAGAAAAATATAATATATAAAGCAATATAAAAGTTTCTTCTTAGATTTTAAATTATACCTGTGACATAAGAAAAAAATAGTACCCTTTTAAAATACAGGAATTACATTACAAAACATTTTATGATTTTTAAACTGTATATATTAGATATTCACATGCAACTGTAGTACTTGCACTAATATGCTTTACATTTGATTGTAAGTCATCGTACAATTGCCAATTTGTTTGTCCACGTTTGCAGTATGCATAATAATGCCCAACTGATTTTCTTAAATTGCTCGGACTACGGTGAAAACAAACAACACCCCTAAGTTCATACGTATTGCCAGAGCTAATAAGTAATGCTGGAATTTCTTCCAATTTGAGTTTAAGCTGAGGTATATCATCAGTACTAAAATGTATGTTACTGTCATCTAAAATATAATAAAATGCATAAGGGTTTTTATTTTAACTATTCAAATATAAGTTTATTAATACAATAATATGTACCTTCCCAATTCAATATGTCTACGAACAAATGATTTTCAGAAATATTAATCGTTGTTGTTTGGAATCCTGTACACGGCTCATTATTATGTTCTGCCCATCCACATTCTTTTGTTACATTACTCATTCTTTGAGTTATAAAGTTCTGTAAACCAGTTAGTAAGTCTTCAGTGTTAGTACAATAAGTTAAGTATATAACTGGTTTGTTTAGTTCTTTTTTTCTTCCACACGATTGGTTACTACAACTGATATTTTCAAATGCTGACGGCATATCTTTTAATGTTTTTTGAAGAACATTATTAGCTGTTGTTTCACATTTCGCTAGGGTTGTGTCGTATGCCAATTTTTCTAGTTTGGGATTTAGACAATTTATCTGCAATAAAAAAACGTAACATATTATATTATATTTGTATTAAAGTTATCATATTACCATTATATCAGCTCTAATTGAATAAGTTCTTGAACTAATGCCATCATTCACCAATCCTGCTATAAATTTAAGAAAGGGATTGTTGCATTCATTGACTTTGGTACTGTATTCGATGCTATCACAGTAAGCAACCATTAAAATTGACGATATTGTATCAAACGCACATGTGTTACTAATAATAATTTTTCCCATGTTTGAGATTGAACAACTCTTTAGTTCTTTAGCACGAGAACCATTTTTTAATAAAGGCAACGACTGGATATTTTTAGAATTTTTGATTTGAAGATGCCGCAAGTTGGGATTTGGACAGAGATAAGAATTTGAATCTCGTTGCTTTTTCGATTTTCTATTCCAACTTTCCACTGCCATGTTTTCCTCGGACAAATGAATGACCCCTGCAAAATCTTTTTTGGAGCACTTTAAACATATTCTCAAATCTTCCTGTCCTAATTTGTGGGCTGAACAAGAAGACAGGGCATGGACTGGGACACCACATGCAATGCATTTATGGGCGCCTTTTTCAGATGGTAAATTTCCTGACAAACATAATGGACAAATTATTTCATTGCTATTAGTACTAATTTCTGAAGAAGAAATGTCCCTTTTGTCGAATGGATTTTCCATATTATCTAATCCTGTTTGTTGATTGCTTATATTTGATGTGGGCAAATAACGATTAAGTCTTATTAATGAAGATCCTTTTTGTGACGCAGTGTGATGCTCAATAAAGTTTTCAATGTTTGTGGGTAGTAAAACGTTTTTAAAAGTGATATTTTTTAACTTTCTAAAATTAGATTCAATTGCTGCTGAACTTGCTGTCTCATTGCCGAATCCAAATACAGGGATCATTATACCTGACCACAAAGGTAATAATTTTACACATCTAAGGATATGAGGTACTAAAGTGGGTAAATACATTGCATTGAGACCAGTTCCTTCTTGTATTGAATGTTTACTTTTAATGTATATTGCTTCAGACCATGATTGAAAAGGGTTATTCATACTATCAAGGCCTTTTTGTAGATCGTCGTGTTCATCTTGTAATAAATCATGCACTTCTCCTTCAGTTTCTGTCATATTTATTATTTCATTAAATTGATTTTCAAAATCTATGAGACCTGTAGACGTTGCACTGATCAAATTTCTTTTGTGTTTTTCACAAAACGTTTCAATGCCAGTTTCTATATGATCACCATCTGTTTCATTAGTTATTACAATAAATAACGATAGTAATAATGAGTGTATATTTTCAAGAGATTGGCTTTTGATGATTAATCCAATTGTCCTAAGAATAACTTCTTTAACTCTTCTGGGAACAGTTTTAAGTGGTGTCCACTGGCAGGATAATTTAATGAAATGTGCAACGTCAGTTCTTACAAAGCATCTAGGTAACCACTGTACATCAGCTTGAAGATTTCCCAAAATTATATCTGCACAAACATTGATATAATTATTGAGATTTGAATATTGCGTGAAACATTGCACAATCGCAGACAATAATGCTAATGACTGATCACAAACAGTTTCTTTGGGATGCGGCACATTGTTACTTAACCAACTTGCAAGCCAATTATAAATAGCAGTATTATTGTGCCGTTCGCTAAGCATATTTGTAACAGTAAAACTGAGTTCTTTTTCTGAATCGTAAACTAATGCTTCGTAAAGAAAAATCGTTTTGGTTTTACATAATCCAAATTTATGGAAACTAGAAACAACGCTTCCGGTTGCATCGATAATTAATTTGGGATATGAAACATTATGACAATAGCTACGGTATAAATGAATTTGATTTCCACTATGGTAATGTATAAAAAATGGATCACAACCCATGTCACGTAAAACATCTTTATATTCATCTTCGGATTTCATTATGGCTAAACTAGTTAACGTATCTGAACTTCTCCGGTTTGTGGAACGTTCACGCCATTTCAAAGTCCTTAATGCCTTGGCAGTGGGAAGAATTGCAGGTTCAAGATCACCTGAAGAAAATAAACCAGGAAAATATCTTATAGGGTTTCACAATGATATATTTTCGAAATATTGCAATAAAACGTTGGAATTGTTACACTATAAATGTAATTAAAAATAATAATTAACAATTTTTTTAGTAGACATATAATATAAATAAAAATTATACATACATTCCAATCAGTTAAACGTATATTTTATTGGGAAATAGTCAAAAAAGATAGAAGAATCGCGCTGCATTAAATATTACATAATTATAATATGAAAGTATACCTGTTTTCATCAGTCGACATGCTTCTTTTTCTCTATAAGTCTCACATGCCATCCCTTTTTCAATCATTGTTACTACAGCATTTTCAGTAACAGGTCCAATCATACGCCTTTTTTTTCCAACCGTATGTAATTTATCAAAGTTTCCCACATAAGTACAATTCATTAGAACTCTATTAAAATCATAAAAAATGTGTAAGTAATGATTTTATTGTAAATCGTTAAGCAAAGTATTTTCATTAAAGTTTTTCTAGAAACAAAATTTAGAAAAAAAACAATAGTGAAAATACAAAAGAATGTTAAATGTATCACCTTGCATTATCTAATGGTTTTTCAGGAACTACGCCTTTAAAATGTGATTCACATATTGAACATCGTCCATCAATTTTGATATAATTAGCCCCATTTAAATACACTTTAGCCCTTTGAAAAGATAAGCAACAGGCGAGATGTGTATGGACCCAGAAATGTTCAGCAAGTATTGGTGACCAAGAGTTTTTAGGTAAAACATAATAGGACTTAAAGTTTTTTAGTGGACGATTTTTATCATTAATTTTATAATTAATTGGTTGTGGTTGAATTTTTTTCCACTCATCTACTGAAAATGTGAAAACAAATTTCTTTACGGGCCAACCATTCTCATTATCACTTAAATCACTGTAATCTACGAAGTAAAAATTCTTAATGATAAAATATATTACGTGTCAAGTATATGAAATAATTAGTTAAAGATTATACAAACCAGAATGAACAGATTCTTCATCTTCTAAACAATTATTAAGAATTTGAGGTGTTTCGGAAGGGAAACCAAGTTTTTCTTTTACACCATAATTCCCTCGGTATACAAACAAATGAATCGCATCACTAGTCATACAATTGTTTAAATGACAACTAATTTCTTTCCACACATCATTACTAGCTACAACGACTTCTATAATATAACAATGAAAGTACTAAAATAAACTAATGAAATTATAATACAAAATCAAAAAAAGCCCAGGACACAGGAGTTGGGTGGGATACACGAGATGAATTGATAGATTAGATATTATAGGATAGATTTTGGGATTATTTTATATTATAAAAAAAAAGCCCAGGACACAGGAGTTGGGTAGGATACACGAGATATATGAATTGATAGATTATAGGTATTATAGGTATTTTGGAATTGTTTTATATTATAAAAAAAAAAAAACGATTCTGAACAAAGTTGAAGATGTCAGCCTTAAATTGTAATATATTTTATTTTAAATCCTAATTAAAGTAATTGTAATGATATAGTATAATATTCAAAATTCAAATAAAGTAATATAAGTAGTAAAATTTACAGTTTCAGACCCTCGTTAAAATGTTTTAATTGAACCAATCGCGATATTTTTTATACTTATTGTAAGCAAAAATTATGAACAATCTTGTACTATATTTTCATTTCTTTACTTTAAATACAAGGATTTTTACACATTTTCAACTACAAAATAATTTGCAAATATACGTGATTTCGACTAATTTTGTCGATTTTTGAACTTCAACTGCTTATAAAAAAAAATTGTGCCCATGCATTTGAATAATTTTTGAATCACTCTTAGATCAACATATGCCAGACCTCCTATTACATTTTCAAGTGTTTCGGCTGAGTAAAATGTCTAGTATGTCTAGTGTAACTTGTTTTGCAGATTTATTTTTTAAGGCATGCACCTATACATACTTAGTATATGTGTAAAGTTTGTTTATTCCATTCAGATCGTTTGAAACTTATGAATACCCCGAGCTCGGTAAACTAAAAACGTGGTTTGGAATTTAAAAACTGCCTCAAAATTAGAAAAACCTCGATTTGAAAATCGATGAAAATGAATAAAAAATATAAAATTTAATAATTAGATAGTAGTTTTGTAGTATGGTATACTACAAAATGATTATCTAACGATGTTATTTATGTTTTACACGGTGAAATAAGGTGGAATTTAACCGCTAAACTGGTAAAAATTTGAGAAGCCAAATGGAACCAAAAAATACATACGTTTTTTTGGAGCAAAAAAATCGTACACTAAAAAATAGGTGGAAATCGCCGGCCAAACTGGAAAAATTTGGCTTCTCAGATGGACTCAGAACATATATACGTTTTTTTGAACAAAATAATTACACACTAAAAAATAGGTAGAAATCGCCCGCCAAACCGGAAAAATTTGGCTTCTCAAAATGGACTCAGAACATATAAAACCATACAGTACTACTTATGGCTTTATCATAATTATTAAATAACACAAGAACAATAAGCACATACATATAAATAGGTATAATATATCTAAATAATAAAATATAGTAATAGTACATAATATATTATAATACACATATATAGACAAGTGTGTCACATATATTTTTTTTTTCATACAATGAAATACTGGGCTCCACTGAGAAGTGACACTGACATATACAAGACATATTAATGTATATATTTTTATTTATAAAGCAGGTAATAGGTATAATAGAATAGTTTAAAACAGGACCGGCGCCAGGGTAAGGCGACTTAGGCGGTCGCCTAGGGCGCCATTTTCAGGGGGGCGCCGAAATTGCTTCTTACAATTTTGCACACTTTCGTCAGTAATTTTTTTCATTAAATATAAAATACCTAAAACTTTTTACTGAAGTATAGATAATTATTATTATGGTTATTCTGTTTAGCGTACTAACGTAAAATGTTTATTTATATACCTAATATATATTTATATGTGAATATTATACATATAAACATATTACATTATATTTCGTCATAATATGTTTTTTTTTTTTTTTTTTTAATTAAGACGATAGCAAATAATGTACAAGTCAAGCATTATATATAATTTTTCCGTATTTCTGTCCATGAATAAAATTGTTTCCGAATATTATATCATGGGTTTTACTTGTATGAAAAAGGCGCCAGTTGGCATTTTGGCCTGAGGCGTCATTTTACCTTGCGCCGGGCCTGGTTTAAAATGCCGGTGATACGGAAATATGCTGAGGTATTAATAGTATAAAATTAATAAATAGCCATTAAAAATGTATTTAATATATTAGACAATAGGTTAAGTATCGATTAAGTATCGATGATGCACATATACGGAGATAAAAATAAAAAATGTTATCTAGAAAAGAAGGGAGCAGACGCCCTTTTTAACTATTAACACTTAATAAAATATAATTTTTGAGATTATTATTTATATTTTCAAGTACCTAAAACATTCTGAATGAATGTACAACGTGTCACGTGTATTGAAAATACGGGCATTAATATATTTTAAAGTATATCTAGGCAGTGGGCTCCATGAATCTTAATAGTAATAAGTGTGTTCTAAATTCTAATATACGTTCACGATCGTGACCTCTACATAGTACGTAGAACCAGACTATGTTCAACTTCCAAAATAATGCTCATAAGTCGTAACTTAAATGATTTTTATTAAAATCATAAGCAGAAATAAAATAAAGTGCTAAATCTTTATATGAAGGATATTCAATGGCAGACTGAATGTTTTGGTGAACAAAGTATAAATGAAACTTATTTTTATCTACACAATATTAATAATTCGAAACATACTTTTTTCTCCAGCGTCGTTAGTAAATACAACCCGATCCTTATAGAGTAATACTGCGTCCAATACGACTGATGGTGAAACTTTGGGTTTTCTTCCAGCCATATTGGAAATTAATTAAGATTTATGAATACAGTATAAAATAGAAATACACAGTACAAAAATCAAATATTGTCTATTCATGGTCGAATATAGATTACAAATGAATATGCAGCTGTGATAAACAGATAACAGAATTTAACAATTTCAGTAGGTTACAAACGTCTAAATATAGACTGAAATTAAAATATTCCGAATCCGAAATAACACACAAACAAATGTTATCGATTTTATCTTATACAAATAAATTCAAAGAAGATAAATTTCAATCTGTACTGTTATGTGTAATAAGTAATTATTATTGTGGTAAAATACATATAAACAAATTCACATTATCACCTAAACTAAACCAAATATTTTAATATAATATACTTCTTAAAGTACCAGCAACCAACTAGTTACAAATTAGTGTAAGTTACAATAGATTAATAAGATATAAAATGCTCTTACGAGATTTGATTTGCTAACGAAATTTGAATGTAATTCAAAGAATAAAATAAGAATGTTCAAGGTTTTAAATATATTAAATTTTTATACTATTATATTATGTTTTTAAATTAAATAGTATAACCAATTTCATCAACATAACACTATCTTCAGCTATAGATATTGGATCATCTGCAGAGAAAAACAAAAATAATCATAATTCATAATAAACTATAAAGACATAATAGAACATGACTTGTTTATTACAAAATTACAAAATTATCACATCCAGTGTAGAGAAAACTTAAAATTGAATTTTCATTGATACGAAAGTTATCTTCCCAAATAATAATTAAACATGTTTTGTTGTCGCAATTAGTTTTATTTTAATTATTTCAATAATTGGTCAAAACTTAAATAATCAAATAAGATGTATACGGTATACCTATATCAAAATATAAAATATTTTAAGCTAAAAAGAGATTAACATTATAATGTAATAATTAAAATTGAAATTGCGTAAGAA
The DNA here is from genome assembly GCA_027580255.1 of Therioaphis trifolii. Taxonomy (NCBI): domain Eukaryota; kingdom Metazoa; phylum Arthropoda; class Insecta; order Hemiptera; family Aphididae; genus Therioaphis; species Therioaphis trifolii. Next base: position 67,040,011 of record CM050405.1, on the reverse strand, counting down.
ATACATAATTAGGTATTATAATTCCAATAAAGGGTAGTTTACACTTTGGTGGTCCCGGTCTGTGTTTAATACCAAAAACGCAACTATTTTGCGTACAATCTATACAAAAAAGGTATAATGAGTAGTTTGTTGACATAAATAACATTAATTATAAAGAAGAAAGGCTCCCAGCATTGCCACCTGACAAGAAATTGAAATTTATAATTAATAAAAAACCGTTCAGTTGGTGGGCTGGGGTAACGCATAATTTGCGAAAATGTTATTTGCGAAGAAGGGGTTAGGGTTTTGAGTTCGACGACTGTCATACAAAATCATACTAATCGAGTACTAAAATTTGGCATAACTGGATTTGGGCAAACTTAAAAAAACGGTCTGTGGGCGGGGCTGGGGTGACGCATAATTCGCGAAAATGTTATTTGCGAAGAAGGGGTTAGGGTTTTGAGTTCGACGACTGCCACACAAATTCATACTAATCGAGTACTAAAATTTGGCATAACTGGATTTGAGTAAACTTAAAAAAACGGTCTGTGGGCGGGGCTGGGGTGACGCATAATTCGCGAAAATGTTATTTGCGAAGAAGGGGTTAGGGTTTTGAGTTCGACGACTGTCATACAAATTCATACTAATCGAGTACTAAAATTTGGCATAACTGGATTTGAGTAAACTTAAAAAAACGGTCTGTGGGCGGGGCTGGGGTGACGCATAATTCGCGAAAATGTTATTTGCGAAGAAGGGGTTAGGGTTTTGAGTTCGACGACTGTCATACAAATTCATACTAATCGAGCACTAAAATTTGGCATAACTGGATTTGAGTAAACTTAAAAAAACGGTCTGTGGGCGGGGCTGGGGTGACGCATAATTCGCGAAAATGTTATTTGCGAAGAAGGGGTTAGGGTTTTGAGTTCGACGACTGTCATACAAATTCATACTAATCGAGTACTAAAATTTGGCATAACTGGATTTGAGTAAACTTAAAAAAACGGTCTGTGGGCGGGGCTGGGGTGACGCATAATTCGCGAAAATGTTATTTGCGAAGAAGGGGTTAGGGTTTTGAGTTCGACGACTGTCATACAAATTCATACTAATCGAGCACTAAAATTTGGCATAACTGGATTTATCATAGCTAAAAAATTCCGAGTGGGCGGGGCTGTAATGACATCACGCCAACCCCGCCCATCTTAAATTAAAGAAAATTCGCAAACCAATGCCATACAAATTTTGGTAAGTATCATACAAATTCATACTAATTAATTACTAAATATTTGCATAATTATTACAAAAAAATTTTATTGGGCGGGGCTGGTGTGACATACGTGGGTAAGAATTAATTCAAAAATAAGCAACGTCGAACTCATATAGAATTTAGAAAACAAATAAAAGAGGAGACGAAAACGATTTGAACCGATAAAATTTTCAAGTGAAAACGAATGTAGGATTCCCGGGCGCGTAGTCGTGCGTCGAGTGTGTTTGCGGGAAATTTCGTCTTTTTCGATTTATCGCGAAAAATATTGTAATATCGTGCTCGCGCCGAGTTCGCCGTATAATAATGCGATTCTATAAAGGTAATAAAAACAATTTTATGCGCATATAAAACAAATACGAGCTCATATCACTAAGTGTACGAGTATATAATGCGTACCTATACATATATATGAGTGTGTGTGTGTGTGTGTGTATATACGTATAAATATATTCTCGCAGTGTTTTCTGTTTATTTGCGGAACGACGTTCGCTTAAGTGTATATAATAAAAGTACCGATTCCTTATATGCCACCGTCGTATATGTGTATAAATATATATATAAATAGATCTTACCTACCATTAATATGGGGCGACCCCGTCACGCGCCCCGTTTTTAACGGGATTGTTCCATATTTGTCGTTTCGTCCCGTTTCACTTGATGTCCCGGTTAAATCCCACAGCTGCAACATTCGCCCCGCACCCTCGACCGCTGCGATGTGTGCCGTTTAACCGCGTTAGCGTACGCGAATGCATACCTATGTCTGGTGACGTGAACCGTACAATACGAATTGTATTTTATAGAATCATAATCGTACATGTGTTATACGTCATCTATAACAAAAAAAAAAAAAAAAAAAAAAAAAAAAAAAAAACAAAATATATAAGTACACATGTATTGAATAGAAAGGAGTATGATTTTGTAAGAAAAAAACTCATTTCACTTCACATGGAAGCTTTAGCGTAACATCGATTCATAATTTTGATCATACTCTATCAACTAGAATTCATATTCGAATATAAAATCGAGTGTATGTACTAAAAAAAAAATAGCTTAAAATAGTACTTTTAAATGAATAAATTAAAAAATCAATGAAACATGCATATTAAATGCATTTAAAAAATTATTATTTTTATTTTATCCACAAAAATCATTAGATCGCAATAAACCCAATAGTTTAATAAATATAAATTGACTAACAGATAGCAATTAAATTAAAGTAACCAATAGAAATTAAAAAAAAAAAAAATCCTACACGCATAATCTTGGATCAAATAAAACGTTTTATTCTCATACTATTTCTATCTTTACAACACTTTATATCAGGGGCGGCCAAACGGTTGATCGCGATCGACCGGTCGATCCCGGACAGTTTCAAAGTCGATCATGTTGGAATTTATTTTTAGGGACACGCGCACGAAAATTAATCGAGGTTGTAGTTAATTAAAAATAAAATGTATAATAAGTTAAATAAAAAAAAAAAATTAGTACAAATTGTCGATAAGTTGTATCTGTATAATTTCAATTACAAAATTTTCTATGAAAGTCGATCCTCAAAGGTGAAGTACATTTTTAGTAGATCGTGACCAAAAAAAGTTTGGCCACCCCTGCTTTATATGCTTATTGTAAAATATTGTATTTACAGATTGTATAATAAAAATTATATACGCTAAAAAAAAAAATAAATAAATAAAAAAAAAACGAATTACTTAGTTAGGTAAAAATAATTTGATTCGTTCATAATCGACGATTATTTAGTTTTCATTACTTAATATTATGTACACAACACTATAATGACAACTGCGCGTTTTTTTTTTTTATATATACCACACCGCGTAATACACATATTATACGGCGTGCATGGTACAAGTGAAATATAAAATATGGTATTTTTACATCACTACCTACGTCCCATGTCGTGCGGCGGACTACAAAACGAATCTCGTATGCAGCTGCACGATCCGACGGAATCAACACGGAATAAAATTCCCTGTTATATTGTCACATTGATTGAATTCATATCGCGTGAACGTATTCCGTCGTCAACTGCAATGAGTGAACCGACTTATGTGACCCGATAAAATTATTGTCCGTACATTAACATATTACAATAAAAAAAGATAGGTCGTCGTTTCCAAATGTATCGTATCAAATGCACGACAATCGGGTTCATATTTGTTCAAAAAAAAAAAAAACTTAAAAATGTACTCAGCTGATCATTGCGGGATTAAGGGACCGAAAAAAACTTTTCTTTTATGTCATGAAGAATGTTTGAGGGAGCGCTCCCTTCTTGTCCCCTCCGACGGATTACGACTGGGCGGTCCATATTTAATAATGTGACGTGATATCGTTTTTGAACCGTCTTGACGGTACGTCGATACACATCATGTCGACGAATGTGATAAATCATAAAGAATTACGTTTGATTAATTAAGCAAAATATAATAATACATAATATAATGAATAATTGTCAATCGTTTCATAAATCAGAACTCCGTGCACGAGAAGAAAGGGTGACTACGACAAAAGAGTAATTAAAACGGACCGTTTATGAATAATACATTATTTTCCTGTACACTGCACAATCTACATGAAAACTTAAATATATGGGAATGTATTTAATAAATATATATATACATAAATTTATATCTACAGCTTTTATATCTGTTACCTCTAAGCATATAACACTTTAAAGGCCCAAGGAAAAGCTAATATTTAATGCAAGTGACAAAATCAGAGGCGTTTGTAATCCGTTGCGTCAGAAGAGCGGTGAAGCAGAGAGAAAGAGAGAGAGAGAGAGAGAGGGGAGGGGAGAAAATGATATGGAGACAGAGAAACAGAAGAGAAAGAGAGACAGAGTTAGAAGAAGAGCTTGGGAATGAGAGAGTGTGACGAAGGACAAAGAAAGAGTTATGGAGGACGGGAGTGAGAGAAGAGAGTGCGGGTGGTGCTATACAGGGTACGTGGACGGGTTGGAGGGGCGAGGCAATTTTAGACAACCCTTTACAGCTTAAAACGAATATGTTTATTCGACGTGAAAACCCATGCGTTTAGTTTGCAAAAGTTCAAAGGGCTTTTCCAGTCAGATGTACATTAATTTTCCACGCCGCTGAATAGGATTGCATTAATGAGTTGAACAAGAGTTGATACATTTAATGGCATACACACGGTGTAATACCGGATCCATCTATACACACACGTATACACACACACACACACACACACACACACACATACGCTCACACATACGTGTACACTGTACATGTATTAAACATATACACACGTACGATATGCGTACATATACGCGAGCACGTCTCACCTACGTGCACTCACACGCGCGCCCGCGCGTACATTATTGTACACAGAAATGTGCGCGCAAACGTAAGTACTAATCGCATATATACGTACAATAATACGTGTGTGTGTGTGTGTGTGTGTGTGTATGTGTGTGTATATATATACTGTATTATTGCGCATAATAGGTACGTACATCGCACACGCACGCGCCTCGCGCGTAGTATTTATCTGTATCCGAAGAGGAATAACGTGCGCACGCTCTTGCAGCCGCGACGGGGGCGAGGTCGCGATAATGTATACGATATTATATTGTAGCCGCACCGACGTATATATACCTACGTTCTGTAGTGTACGAACCGTGGCGTTTCGACCGTGCCCCGAGACGCGAAATACGACCGTCGTCGCAACCCGCGCGGACGTTTCGCAGAGGAGCAGTCGCCCCCTCCGTGGGTTTTTAATTCTGTTCGCCCGAACGTCATCTATACCAGCGAATCTCGACCGGGGGGGGGGGGGTTATATAATAAAAATTATTATTTATATATAATAAAAATTATTTTAGGACCATAAATTCATGTGGGAAAAAATTGTTTCACTTAGAATCTTATAATTAATAGTCATAAATAAAATAAAATTTATAGTTAATGAATAAATTGTCATCATTAAATGAAGAAAAATTAATTGAGTTGTAATTAAAACAAAGGTTCGGAACAGATTTTCAATAGAAATAAAAACATATGTAAATTTTGGATCGAAATTCAATATGAACATCCTGCATTGACAGAGGAAGCTTTAAAAAATTTATTTCCTTTTTCAACGACTTACTCATGCGAAGCAGGATTTTCTACGATGCCTACAATTAAAACTTGATCGAGAAATCGGCTGGATATGTCGCCAAAAATGAGAATAAGTCTATCCAAATCTGTTGAGCCAAGAATTGACAAAATTATTTCAAATCAACAACATTAAAATAGTCATTAAATTCAAAAAAATTTCAAATGTACATAATATACCTTTTTTGTAAAATATATTCACAAATAAATACAATAATAACAATTTGTTCAATATTTTAATGCTTACGTTACAAAAGGGCCGTTAGACATCTTGGAGACATTATAGGAGGTCGCGAACTCAAAAAGGTTGAGTACACCGTGGCCGTATTGACAAAACGATTTCGAAATAATTTCTTATGAAATCCCGTCGTAGTTTGACGTGCTCACTTCGACAATAACCCGGTAGACGCTACACGGCTATGTCGAATGCTAAGTTTCGGTAGGTAGTCATTTTATATCTGAACTTTACATATTCCCGATACACTGAAATCGAAATAATTCAGTGTACCCACACGGTAAACTAACCGTGCCAACTGCTAACTGACCTTTGCATGTTTTTATGATAAAATAATATTTCATTTTTGAGAGTTCGAAAAAAAAACGCTGCATCGTGCATTTAAAGTAAAGTTTTCTTTAAAAAAAAAAAAAAATCGTCGTTTATTATTTCAAATTGTCTTCGCCACTCCTGGAAAAATGTCTGCCGAC
>CM050405.1:66858939-67028939 GCA_027580255.1 Therioaphis trifolii | reverse complement strand
TACAGTCTATTCCACGAGAGAATAATCAGTCCGCCGACCAATTTTCATCCGTTCGAGCGGCTTCGTCGGCGCGCACCGATCGTCAGCTCACGCAGCACCGGAGCTTTGAACACGTGAACTTTGAAAGATGGGGAACCGGTTTGTCGCGCGAGGAATTGGGGTCCGGCGTCATTGAAGTTGTCAGTCGTGATCCGCGAAAAGTGATTATTCTCTCGTGGAATAGACTGTACATATAGCTGATAATAATTGTATGTAATACGCGCGTTCAAAGAATACAACGATTCGACGGAAAAGCTCGTCCGCGTTGGAAAATCAAAAGTAATACAACTATCCGGGGGGTCATTTTTATGTCATACTTTCAACGTGTCATTCAATAGCAGATCGCGGCCTCAAAAAGTGACGTTCGAGAATACGTGTGCTTAGAGATCCCATTAAATGCATATTGTGTCGTACTTATCGTACACAATACGCAACAATTAATACGCCATATCAATTTTCTCCGACCACACGTGTAAATCGTCTTCGTTTGAGATGTTTTGCCTTAATTTTTTTTTCAACATTATGTTTCAATGTCAATATTTTTCGAACGATTATCGATTTTTATACATGCTATCGTACATATAGGTAATCCACGTTCTTGTGGACATTTCAATATTATTTCCAAAGACTCAATAATTGTGCTCCGAAATCTGTGAACGTGTTAGCTCATCAGGCTTTTTCGGGATCACGTAGATGTACGTATGCCTAACCATAGGCGTCATTACGGGGTGGCAAGGGGTAGCAATTGCTACCCCACCCATTTATATGTCATATAAATGTTTCAACTGTAAATAAAAGTGAGATTAATGATACACTTTTACCTAATTTTTATGAAAAATTAACCAAGGCTTATCGATACACCGATTGCTCTATCCCTTCATCAGATTTCAAACGAATTAAAAATATTATTCAAGATGTTTGCTACCCTGTGGATTTACTTCGAACGACGCCCTTGTGCCTAACGTATTGTAAAGTCATAGATGATTACGAATTTGTTATCAGGAAATTTATTCATATTTGAATAATTTTCAATTATCAGTCAACTATAATAATTTCAATATAAAAATCACATGCAAGAAGAACGACGCGTCGTGGAGACAAATTAAAATTGCATTAAAATACGCTATACTAATATTATACTAAATTCATAAATAATTTTCGATTAGTTTCGCCACCCAGCACAATATTAAAAAAAATATAACTCAAATAGACAATGAAACACATAGAAGACAAATAAAATGTTAAATGAAAAACCAAAATCTCTCCAATTATTATTTTCAGCGAGTATTCCTAATATCATTCTCAAAAACGAAAAAAATCTAGTAATTTTCATTTTTGATCGTAATTTAACATTTTATGCATTTAAAAGAGATAATAACAATTTAAGAGCTCCTAGTTGTAAATACGGATTATTAAATATTGAATTGCCTTGAAAGTTAACTCTTTCGTAGACTTTTACACCAAGAGTAATACGCGTCATAATCGAAGTGGATGAGTGTGTATGTGTGTGTGTGTGTGTGTGTGTGTGTGTGTGTGTGTGCGCGTGTCATTTTTTTCATCACCATTTTTACGTTTCCGACAGAGGGGGTGGGTGTGAATAATTTTTGAATACCGTTCAAACCATTCACGTTGCATAATCCGCCAACAAAGGCTGCGCACTCTCGCGTGTTATTACGTATTATCCGACGGTATACGCGATTTATTCAAATCCCGGCAAAAATGAATTATTAAAGGGATTATGTAATTATTGTTGATGACCAAATAACGCGATTACTGTGTACAGGTCGTGCAGTGCAACGGTTTAATATCGTAAACTGCGACGAACAAGACTGACATCGTTATTAGACTCGAAAAGTTTCTCTTCTCGTGCGCGCCGTGGAGATGGGATTAAACTAATTGGAAGAGAACGAAAATATAATAAATTAAATAATGACTTTAATTACCTACGTACCTGTGCTCCTCGCTGCAGCGCTTGCGTGTGAAGCGCAAAAGTTTTTCTGACAAAATATTATTATTATATTATTTATCACACCCCCCTTCCCCACCGTACCTAGCGAATAAAATATTTTCCGTCCAACTATACGTACGAAAGTTTTACGAAAACTTTTCAATCGTACCAAGTGACCTGCAAGTATAATTTAAATTCAAAAGAACTGAAAACCCGACAACTCGATCATCAAACTGTGAAAACTAAAACGACGTGTTGTATTCAGTGAGTATCATGTTTGACTTCATAACCACTGTCTACTCGGTGGTATAACGGTTGATTATAATATTGTATTTGCATTATTGAAGTTATATAATAATTCATTCGTACTGCTTATTCGCAGTGGATTTGTCATCAACAGACCGAGACGAAATGAAGAACGTATTGTTTAATTAGTTTATTCGAATAATACAGATCGTTATATGGTATAGCACCACCATTTTTTTGCCCTCCACTGTATATATTACGTTATTAAATGTCTCGTATAACTTGGAATTTTATTTCATGCGAGTTTATACCCTATTACTTAATATACTAACACAATTGTTTTTACGGCGTGTCGACGATTAAAGTAAATCATTCCGCAATCAAACAATAAATATATCGTGTATTTTTTTTTTTTACAGAGTACTATACTGCGTATAACAGCGAACAAATTGAACTGACAATATCGCTAGCTTTTCAGTGCGGATTTTGACGTGACACAAGTGTGCATGTTCTTATTATTATCAACTTACCTTAAATCAATAACAATTTACACCATCATGGTACTTAAATAAATGAATTAAGAAATTTTTCATAAATTCTAATTATTTTACTTTACATTATCTAGAATCTATACATCATTCTCTCGAAAATCAGTTTCAAGGAAATAATATTACTAGGTACAATATCTTGTTGATGCTTACGAAAACTATCGTAGATCGTAAGACGTAGAGATACTATGGATGGGCGAAAATGTTTGAATATCGATTTTTGATGTATTCAAACATTGGAATTTGGTACATCGGTTTATTATTTACATAAATTTCCTTAGCGAAAATACTAATGTTTTTAAAAATCGATGAACGTAGAAAAAACTTCGATGCTTACCGATGTTTACAAAAAAAAAGTTTCCATATCTAAAATAAAATGTTTAAAACATTTTAAATACTTTTTTTTTTTTTTTAAATATCGGACATCGAGGTAAAAAATCTAAATTGTCCTCGATACATTTGGAAAAAACTTGTGTACAACATAGATGTGATACTATGTACAACATAGGTGTATCGGACAAAAACATCAGTTTTTTGAAAAAATCTATGTTTTTTGCCCATCTCTAATAGATACTAATTTTTGTTATGGTAGGCACCGATGAAAAAGGTCGTAAGTAAAGATATTACTTTTTTTTCAATTTAGTTACTCTGGAAAACCCTATGAGTTGTGATATTTTTAAAAAAAAATTACACTCAACATTTAACAGGTCTCCTTAATTCTATAAGTGACCATATTTTCGAAAATGTAATAGATTAAAAAATAGAATATAAATTTGAATTTTTATTTTATTCACCCAAAAAAGTTGGATAAAATGAGATACTACCTTTTTCGTTAGGACAATCGAATACTTTAGAAGATAGATTCTCAACCGAGTTCAATTTATATTTTAATTACGTATGTTCTGTGTATAACGTGTATTTAACTATAAATATAAATACAGTTTTTCAAATTTGTTGTGTTTTCTATGAAATCATTAGTAATTTGACTGTTTTATCGCAGAAAACGGGATTCTGTTTGTAAACGCAAAAAAGCATAACTATAATAATTAATTATTTTCTGAAAAACGTAGTTCTATATTGTAAGACTTTTAAATTTCACACGAAAATATATTCGGTTTTAAGTATTGTATAAAATTAAAACTGGTTGAGGAATGAGTACGGTTTAAAAATCACTGAATACCATATTTTATATGATTGTGTATGGTTTATGTTAATAAACAATTTTTAAATCTATACGATTCTGCATTATACTTGGCGGGATCGTTTGATGGCCAATACCACATCATAAATTATTTTTCATAGCGTAAACATGTGCATTTGATATTTTACCGACTTGAGCGAAAATGTTGAGGAACTTATCCTGTCATCTTTACGTGTCTGTATAGAGCTATATACACCATTTTCCTCAGAAACTACTCAGAATCCACAAAAACGCCCGTTCCGAAGTACATCTGTGTCCACTCTCCGATCGATATTAATACATATATATGTGTTATAAAAACATATATACAAACGTGTGATACGAAAGTTTTTAAGCACTTTTACTACCCCAAAAAGTGTTTTTCGAAACAAATAAAAAAAAAAAAACCACTCATCGCAGTAAAACCAATAGCTTAAAATCGCGAAATGACCCCTCGTAAAACACACGCTGCAGCAGTTCGGTACACACCTATAATAAATATTTTTCTTGTTCTCGAAATCAACGGTGTACGCACGCGCACGCGTGATGTGTACTTAACGTATTGTTTTATCGACTCCTCCGTATAACATTTATACACAGACCAAATAAAACCAAATAAAACGACCGTTGTGTTATTATTATTTTTTGTTTTTTTGGCCCTTCAAATATTTTTCAAATTATTTAAAATCGCATAAAATTAAAGTTATGTTTGATTATTTCTTAAAAATATCACTGAGGTATAAACCGTTTTATTCGATAAATGATTACTACAACGACGGTAGCACTTATATATTTTGTGAGCAGACAATTTCGTGTATAAAATGTGGAAAAAACAAAATTTGTCACCGTCGAGTAACAAACATTCGAACGTGGTTTTGATAAAATTCGGTCAAAATACAGAATCACAAAAAATAAACTCGATTTATTTTACTTTTGACGGTGTTTATTTTGATGTAGCCTTCGATTGCGAAATCGGAAAAATACTGCCCGCGATACTAAAAAGGTTGCCGAACCCTGCTGTAAATAATAATTGTAATATCGTACGTACCTCGTAAAAATAATCGACGATGAATAATTGATGACGACGGAACGACAGCTGAAAGCTTTGACCGGAAGACGAAAAGTGAATGATGAGCAAAAACCGTGAATGCCATAAGAACGACGAAGAGTAGGTAGGACGTATGAAAAATGACAAAGGAAAATGGCCCGTGCAATGACCGACGAATCGCGACCGGCGCGGCGACAGTCGAGTTACAAATAATTTTTCGGGAAAACCCATAGGCAGTAATATGAATCGTTTCACATAATATTATTGATCGTCTTTGGAAACAATGTACACGTGTGTTGTTCTAACAGGGATCAGTCATTTGGGGTGGCCACAGTCTAGTGTTTAGCTGCTCAGTCTCTCAAGTTGGTACACATGAAAAATATAAAATATACAACGAATAAAATAATAATAATTGTTCGAAACTTGCTGCCTTAGCGACTTTTAAATAGAAAACTTCGCGCCACCGTTATTGGTTCTGCCATGAACGTCGCGAACTTTCGAGACGTTTCAGCGGCCTCCACGACCTTAAACCTCGGCCGATCGCCGCAACCGGTACCACGGTCCACGACGAGTCGGCTTTTGCGTTTTTGTTCCAGCCACCGTCCGTCGTCGGCGTGTTTGGCGTGTGCCGTTTACCGAGCGTTCCTTTTTTTATTGTAACGATAATAATTTAATTGGTCGTAGGAGTTGATGGTGTTGTGTGCTTGTTCTCGCCGCCGCCGTTGGATTTCGTGCTGTCGTCATCATCTGTCCGCTGTTGCCGTCCAGGTTTTATTATTATTGTATATATTAATTATAATTGCCCATACGGCTTTTTGTACCTTTTTTTATTATTAATATTAGCATTTTATCCCCTCCCCCTTTTGGGCGCCCGTCTCAATTTTGTACATTATTATTTATGTGTCTGAATGACAAACCAAATTTGTTATATATTGTTCATATTATTATTGGTCACCCGTATTTATAAATCTTTTCTCTGTAGGGTAGTTTGGGCACCGTGTCGCCGTCATTGTGGGCCAACCGCCAGTTAGGAGCCCGTTGACAACAATAATAATAATAATAAAACCATTAAACCTGCAGAAAATAAATTATGAATAAAATTATTGACTATATTATTGTCTATATTTAAATGATAAAATTGAGATGACGGGAGACGGGCGCTCTGCACATAGTAACTTACCCAAATGCTAAATCGGTACACTGTACTAAGTACAAAACGTCATTATTTTTAGACTAATACCTTAGTGGACTAGTTTAGTCTATAAATATTATAGTGGTTACAATGCCATCCATAAGAAAATATATTTTCATATTATTATCAATTTGTCATATCATGACGAATACGAATGACGATTATGAATAATACTTTTTCACCTCTTATGAACATAATTGAATTGTTATATTATACATTTTAGTCGGCAAAAATAAAAGTTCAGTCGGCTTATCAGTAAATGGCCGACCTAGTCTAGAAAAAACTGAAATGACGCCACGGACAGGGATGTCTGTTGGTCATTGCATAGTACAATCAACCGTACACTCTCAGGCTTTTAATAAAAATATTTGGCTATACTACGTATACTCCCGAACAAATAATTCTTAAATAAAGAAAAAAATACGGTTTTTTTTTGGTTTATAATTTTGGTTTATTTTTTTACCGAATATTTCTAAACTGTTGTTGTGTAATATTATAATAGATACTATTTGATATTATAGTAGCTCGTACGACAAATAAAATTATATCGGTTATTTACCGATCTATGGGCGCCAGGGACGTCATTTCAGTTTTTGTTAGAGCCGAGAAAACTGTTTGATAGGCCTATATGACTTAAAAAAGTTATTGTCTACTTCGCTTGCTAATTAATTTGTGTTAGGATTTTTATCGTATTCAATGACCATGTTATACTATTAGGCACAAATAACCTTAATTTTTCGCGAAAAGCTTCGTTCGTTCACCATACCTAGTATACCCTCATAAAAAATGATGGGAACATCACAGAGTACAGTCTAATAGACTTAAAAAAATATTCCGTAGTGGACACTATTTTTTTTTTCATCATTTTACAGCTACGTATTAAGTAAGTATAGGTATACTTAATTTGTTTCAATTATTATTTTATAATCTTAGTAGAAAATCTTATAATCTTTTGACTTACAAAGATCTGGAATAATTTGACATAATATTGAATTGCGTAGAAACGTTTAAATAAAATTTAAAAATGTGTGGTATGACGGGAAATATCAACTTGGGTAAGATGAAGGTGTCCCGTCTTACGTCCATTGATTTGTTTTTGTATTCATTGTGATTTTATTTCATATTATTCAGTAATGATTGTAAACAAGATTCCTAAAATTGAATTTTAAATTGTTAATGTTATGCTTAAAGTTAATTAATTGTGTTTGTATTTTTATAATCTTTTTAAAAGTTTATTAATTATGTTTATTATTAAGTATAAATACTCTTTTGCTTTCGAGTTAAATTAATATGTTTACATATTTGATTGTTAAAAAGGTTAATAATTATAAATATAATTTAAAGTATAGGAATATTACAGAGTTCCTTAAGATTTTATTTCTGTTTAAAGTAAAGTTCATTTTTTTATGAAATTAAATGTTATTTCTTATAAATAATTAATTTTGTTGACAAAAATTCTATATAATACCATATCTCATCTTACCCTATATTACGTCTCATCTTACCTCAACTATGGTCCATGATGGGACAAAAGTCGTTTTTAGGTTAAAAACAAATATATTCGTAATGAATAATTATACTAAAATTCTGATTGAATATTTAGAAACTACATATAATTTCACTTAATAAAGGTGCTATACGTTTTACCTATAAAATGAAAAAATTAGAAGTTAAATGAAATTAAATGTTAAATGTCTCGTCTCACCCATGTTTCCCCTAAATCAGTTCTAAAGAATTTCGCAATGATTTAATAAAATTAACAATCAGTTTGTTATAGTAAAAATACGTTTCTATTTTCAACAATAATTAGAATTAATTAACTAAACTAGTTTGATGAAACTATACCCAGTATTTTTCTCTAAGCGTATGATAGTTTTTTTTTTTTTTTTTTTGTCGAAAAGACATGTCCAGACACTTCTGCATAAAATTTAAAAACATTTAGACGATTCGACACGTGAATACGTTCCGATGGTATGGACAGATTGAGAACGAACCCCCGGTAATAATTGTTTCATAACGTCCAAACCAAAAACGACAACGTGTCGACGTTTTGATGTTTGGACGACGAAAACTATTATAATATTGTTCAAGGCGTGGCGATATCACGATGACGATAGCTCTCACACGTAATGCTTCAGATCGCGCCCCGTCCGATGTCCATGTGTTTTTGTAGTTTACAAGCACCCGGTTGTACGAATGTTTTCCCTAGTATCTATTCCGTTTGTTTGATCGTTTTTTTTTCCATTTTTTTTTTTCATTATGGACAACCGAGCGGGAACGAATAATACAATAATGTGTAATAGGGTATCGAATCACTCGTGAAACATACTATATGTACGTCCGCGGCAAAGTGATAGAGAACGTACCCTCTGAAGATAAAACATTCAACTGTATTCGGTATAAAAATGAAAGCACCGATAAATCGAACAAAAAAAAGAAGTTATACCAGGAAATAAATATTATGATGTGAATTCCAACGTGCATAAAAATCCCGATAGGACCAAAAGTTAACAAGTTAATAATAAATCTATCTTTTATTCTAACCTACAGTCAGAATTTCCAAATTTATTACGTATAATGTAATATATCAATGGTGCAACGGTAAAAAGTCATTGCGAGTTTGTATTTCAATTAAAATGAATCGCATTATTCACGTTTACGCGAAATCGCCAAACTATACGTATTAACCAAATAAGTGGCTCTATTCCTACAGTGATTTCAATTAGTCTAGTACACAAGTTAGTTAGTTATGAATTGACGAGTACCTTTAAACAATTGAAAAAAAAAAAATTAACGGTTTATCTGGTTATTACTAATTAATAATTTTGGATTGAAATGCCATATGAACTTAAACAATTTGGATACTGTTTGTATATTGTTCTCGGTTTTACACCATGTCGGGGAAACGACAGCTTTTTTACAAAAATCACAGACGATAACATTGATAATTGAGTTTATTTATTTCTCTCTTGGCTAAAAATTACTAATAATAATACAGAAAAAAAAACACCATTCGCACCCCAAATAAACGTAGTTTTTCAATATTCACAAGTGTGGTTTGTGGAATCACAAAAGCCCGCCGTGAATAAAATAACTTGAAACCGCTCTCGGTTGGACTTTGACGATACTGTAAAATCCAAAATATATACGATTTAACAGAAATGAACAAATAACTAATGTTATTTAAACGAAAACAACTGTTAGACATAAATTAACGGAAGATAGCGGCCTTTATATTCATTACAGTTATAGTGAAATACACAGATATACAGTTGGTACATTTCTTAACGTGTAATCAACAATAAATCAACAACAGTCGTGATGTATTTGGTTATTCTTTGAGTATTTGTACCAATGGCCACTTGAATAATAACTACAACGTTGTTTAATTTAACTAAACGTACACGATTGAATAGTATAAGTTACAAGTGTTAGAACTCGAGGTACTGTTGACTGGTCACTCGTGACTCATGCCTCACTGCAGTCTGTCCACCGCGTCTGTTTTTGCGATACACTGACGCCAATTTAAAATACAGATTTCATTCCGGGACGCACAAGATCAGTCGAATGATTAACATACGTTTCACAACGTGAATTTATCTAGAGACGATTTCCAAATTCTACATTGATACTTAAGAACTCGCTGTCCATGGACATATGGGTTTTAGTAAAAATGATTTTCGAAATGTGGGCGGGTGTTTTTGGAAATCGCTTCCTAATAACTTCTGAGCATACTGGTTGTGTACTTGTTCATTTTCTGGAGAATCGGTTTCTAGGTTTTTGAGAGTCTGTAAACTTAGAATTTTTCGGCGAGTTAAACGACGGGCTGTTATAAGTATGCCAGTATGTAAGTAGGTATATTAAAATGAGTAAATACACGATAAGTACACATTCTCATTAAAATATACTTTTTGTACGATAGGGATAATTGTAAATATTAACCATCAATCCTATTTAAATTATTATGACATTAAAATCATATTCATATACAAAACGAATAAAATAAACCAATGAGAGCATTTATAAATATTTAAATATATACCACCTGGATGTAAAAAAAAATATTTAAAATTTAAAACACTATACAAATATATCATTTATTTTAATCATGTACAAATAAAATGTATCAAATAAGTTATACAATGCAAATGTGTAAGTACTTTAATGTAATTAATCTGATATCGCGCAGAAATGTTCTAAAAATATATATAATATATAAATTTTATACTCTAATCGAATTTTCATTTTCATAATAGCGTTAAAAGTAATTGTGATTTGCAAAAATATAAAAAAATAACAATGTAATAGTGTAATAATAAAACAATGTAATAATACATATTTTCGTCCTTATTTAATTTTATATTTGGACACTTGTTGGGAAATCCACGAATAGGCCAACTTAAAAATGGGTAAAGCAAAAAACAGTTAAGTACTTCAGACTTTGTTCAACGGGGCCGGATACTTGTGGAAATTCCCAGGAAATTCAAAATTACTCAGTCATCGCGTTTGGTCCACCACATAGATACAGAATGTTTTGTTATTCGAACATACGATTTTTTTGGATTTGATTGTACTTGAGTACGATACGTCCATGACTGTAACTTGTAACTTCGTGTATAATAAACCAAATATAGCAGCTTATGTGCTAAATAGACGCTAAAAAATATTGAACATAGAAACATGATCTGGATTTTTTTCAACGACAATGTTTGTATTGATATTAAATACTCTTTCGGTACCTAATCAACATCAGTGTAATTAATACTAGACGATCGTCGTATATTATGTGTTTTAATTTTATATGCACGGACATGTTGCTTCAGGACCACCATTTTAAAGCGCGTACAAACATGCAGGAGACTTTCAAGCCCTTGTCGACGTGGCACGTACGTTTATTAATAAGCGCACTGGACAGAAAACGGGAATCGCAATATTAAATTTCCGTGTTACTCCGAAACGATAACTCATTGTGGCACAGCGATTTTTGCTAAGTGATACAATACACAATACGTGCCGTGTACGACAACGGTCAACGGTGACAACCCCTTCCGTATGCTTTCTCTCATTTATGTGGCACTGATGTGTATTGTTGCGCATGTGTGTGTGTGTGTGTGTGTGTGTGTGTGTGTGTGTGTGTGTGTGTGTGTGTGTGTGTGTGTGTGTGTGTGTGTGTGTGTGTGTGTGTGGGTTGTGTATACGTCATTTCTACGTTATTGTACGGCCCAGAGCAGTTTGAAACTGAGAGTAGGGAGAGAGAAAGGACCCGTGGAAAATCGATATCGAAGATTATCAACATATATTGAACGCGCACGAAGGCGGCCGGCCACTGTGTTGTACACATATATAATATATTATTATAATGCCGGCACGCGCGAGGAGAGAAGAGACCGTCGCGCCGTGTCGTAAATAAAATCCGAAAACAAATAAAAAAATAAAAGAAAAGCAAAACAAATAAAAAAAAATAAATAAAAATAAAAAAAAACGAAAAAGAGGGAAAAAAATTAACTTGTCAACGTGCGATGTAATTTACATTTGATAAACAACGGGGTAATATTTTATGTAAGAAACGGCTTGTCCGGCCGGCGCGCGAGCGGAGGGGCGTTGGCCGTGGTCCCGGGGGAGTACACGCGCTAGTGGCCCCGGCGGACGGACGGACGGACGGACACAGAGAGACCGTGAGAGAGAGATAGAGAGAGAGAGAGAGACGCATAGAAAGAGAGAGAGTGGAAAGAGAGAGAGACGGACAGAGAGACAGAGAGAGAAAAAGAGAAAGAGAGTGTCCGTCCGAAAAGGGGACGACGACGACGACGACGACGTCGACGACTACGACTACGAGAGAGGGACACGGGTCGTATATACAACACAACACGGTCAAGGGTCCGGCAAATTATTGCCTGTCACCCGGCTGCGGCGGCGGTGGCGCGCGGTCCCCGCTCGGCCGGACGGTCCGTTTAATATTTCACAAATCCGCGTGACTTTCTCCCGAAATCGTTTTCCGCAGCAGCAGCAGCAGCAGTGGCCTTTATATTATTATCGGCGTGCGAGCGCGTGCGTGCGTGCCGTGCGTGTATAAGTGTGTTTGTGTAAAGTTGTAAAATATTTTTCATTACTCCGTCGTCGTCACCGATGGTGGAGTTGGTACGGCGTGTTTGTATCGTTCACACACACACACACACACACACACACACACACACACACACACACACACACACACACACATTTACGCGCATGTATAGCGTAATATAGTTTCTTTTCTCTCCGTTTATTGGTTTCTGTTTTCTGTTTTCTTACCCCGGTACACTATATACTTATATATATATATATATATATATATATATATATATATATATATATATATATACGACTGTATAGTATTAAACAGAGTGGACGAGCGTGTGTCTGTGTGTGTGTGTGTGTGTGTGTGTGTGTACGCGCGCATATAACGATTTACAAGAAAAACACATACTCACACACATAGATGCACGTCGTGTATAAAATATTTATGACGTGCAATAGTCAGAGCGCGTCCGAGTTTGAAGTTTAATTTAAAAAGCGTCTTCTCTTCGCGGAAATAGCTAGTAGTAACTGGCTAGTGTGCCATGTGTGTGTGTGTGTGTGTGTGTGTGTAGACATCACCCGAATACATGCGTGCGATGCATAAAAGTCACTCGGACACCTAACCTTGCAAAGTATAATGACCAGTCGTTTACTCGGTAAACAGTTTCCCTTAAGAGTCTACCGTCACCACTATAGTGGTGGATATATCCATTACCACTGTCAGTCAGACTATCACAGAGCGGTTCACCAAAACTACTGCCCAAGACCGTAACTGAAAACAAATTTCGGCGAGGGTCGACATTTTTTTTCATCCCAATCGTCAAAACACTCATGATAAAACCGATCGATATATTTATCATTAAAAGTATACTAATATTCGCACTGAAATAAATATTAAAAATGAATATGAAAATACGATTTTTATATATCACCGTTTGCACGCACTTGTGCTCTGATGTTCCGAGTAAAGTGAAAAAGATATTTATTTTTCGTCAAAGTGCAATGTCATTTTTTTCATTGATGATCGCATATGTGACTATCATTGTTTTTATCTAGTCCAAGTCCAAAAGTTACGTTTAGTCTAGATGAGAATTGTTGTGTAGTTAATATTTTTTCGGAAGAATGGCATACGAAGTTTTCGATTGTATTTACGAGCATAAGGAAAACTATCAAACAATCGAGTAACATGCGTTATAAATCTAGACTAGAATCAAATCAATTTTAGTAATTTAATTGTTATTCCAAAAGTAAAATGCGTTAGAAACTCAAAAATGTCTCTATATGTCAAGTTTTAATTTGCAGGTTTTAATCCCATTTTCAAAAAAAAAAAAAAAAAAAAAAAGAGTTATCTTGTTTTGACACGGAACCCTTCAATTCGCGAAAACGGGATTTTGAAAAAAATATCCCGGGGAATAAGCAGTTTTACCTGTCGAAGCGCCGTGCGCGGCGACAGTTTGCACGCGTGTTGTATGCATACGCGCACGTGTGTGTGTTGTAGCGTTGAGTGGGCGTGAGTGCTTCACTTCCGTGTGAACGTGCATCTTCGCGACGTGGGTGATAACTGAAGGGTTCCGTGCAAAAACAAGATAACTTCATTTTATCAAATTTTTCAGAAAAAAAAAAATAAAAATTTAAAAAATCGGGGATTTATGGTAAACCAATGTTGAAAATTGTTAATGAACTTAAATTTATGACGAAAACAATTCCAATGTTGTTGATTTGATTTTTATAATATCTATAAAATTGAAGCTTAAAATAACCCAAAATTTAAGGAGTTTTTAGTTGTTTTTTCTTTTTTTTTTTTTTTTTGTAAACCACTTTTTTATGAGTATTCATTCTAATTTTTATTTATTTATTTACATTTCATAAAATAATTTATAATTCTTCAGACATATATGTCTATAAACTCCGGAGTTATCTTGTTCTTGCACAGCCTGCACTTTTGGAACAAGACAACTAAATACATTGTATAGGATAAACGACTGGTCGGAATTGTCTCGTTCTTGCACAGAACTAGGCGTAATTTTTTGCTACATATAACTTGAAATTTTCAAATGTAAAGTGGCGGCGGTTCGATCTTAACATTGCTTTGTGACGGCTGAATGACCTCTCAACATCAACGACGTGACAGGCGCATATTTCATACACATTATTTCTTTTGGAGTGTATTCGATTCCTGAATAATTGTTATTTGGAGTTTTATTTAATAGTATGTCGTATACTGAAATTACTACCTTCTACTAAGATGACTTACTCTAAGATATCGAATCGTTGTCGTTTGATGTCAAAGGTGTACAGTACAGAGACCTAATCGTATCGCATATCGTATCGTAAAATACTAAAATAAAAAAGGAAATTTCTAATATAATTAAAATATACACGAAAATTCTACAATATTACATAATTAATGTATTTATTCATAATTTAATTATTCTAAAATATTTAAAATATTCATTATAATTCACGCGATTCGTCTTTAGTAGGGTGTAATGTTATCGCGGAAAAACTGTCGATTAAAAATGCCATGAAAATATTGTATACTCTTTTATAATAATACATCGAATGTTATATTATCATGTTGTAATTCGGTGATTTTACAGAATACGTATGATTTCGCGAAAAATAATAATTATTATTAATCTTATAGGCAGTGGTGTATTTAGGGACTTTCCGCCTGTAGACTCTTTCCGACACGCCGCCTCACCCTACCCTCCGGCTCTCCTAGAATTTTTCACAAAACACATTCGAATCCACAGTTTGAGAATTCGAACCCGCGTTGAACGAGTGCATTTTTGCGCTACCCACACGCGTACTGGTTCGTGCCGTATCGTGTGTACGTATTATACGTAAGTAGCTGTTTGATTTTGAGCGAACGGACGCACGCGTTTACGGTCCTTTATTAAAGTATCATTAGAATGAATTTGATTATGCAGAATTTATTTCTACCGTATGGGACCTTTTTTCCATTTGTACAAATGTAAATTTCTAAATAGTAAACAAAATGTTGGACTCGTTGGTATTTGTTTTCAAAGTTATGATGTTTCAAAATTTACCGTTTTCACAAATTTTCAAATGTTTTCTTAAAATGAACAATATATTATATTTTACGATAGAAAAATAATTTTTTTTTTTTGTATTTTCACTGTGTATGTTAGTATACAAATCGAATTTTCGGGTTCACCCATTAACCTGTTTCGTACTACCTATATATATATATATATATATATAAATATGAGTACTATTGTCAAAAGATGTAATGCACAACCCAGAGATTTTACTGTAAATGAATAAGTTGCAAAAATACGTAACGATACGTCCGTAATACATAATTTTACGATAAATACGTGAAAATAAGTAATAACAATACGTCATAAAACGTATTATGATTTGCAAACGAATTTCTCTAGTCGAAAAATAATTCATATTTTATGTTTTCCAATGAAAAATACGTTTTGTAATTCTGTAAAAAAAAAAATGTTGAAATTTGCCGCCCTCCAAATGTCGCCGTTCTAGGCCCGGGCATACAGAGCCTGTGCCTAAATACGCCCCTGATTATAGTCATATATAGATGCATTTTTTTCATAAAAATATTGTCTAAAATCGTATTCAACACCAAAGTGTTTTTGGACAGAGTTGCATCATTAAAAAGTCCTTTCTACACAATAACTAGATGTTCTATTTGCAACACCTTTATATTATCTATTATAAATATGACTATAATATCACTTGTCACTACAAAACACAATAAAATCTTTAAAAAATTAGCATTTTCATTTAAAATTTGTTATGTGCAAAGGCACACTTAAACGATTTATGTGCACTTCCTTATCAATAGCTCAGTTTATGCTTGTTTTAATTGAGACACCGTTTTTTCCTGATATCTAAAACTGAACAGTTTAAGCCGATTTTTTTTCACATTCCAGTAATTATTGTGAATTTGTGTATCACTGCTTCGTGGCTTGCTATCGAACCATGCCAATAGAAACGCCGGTCAAGCTCGATTCCGTACGGTTTTTTTACCAACAAAGGGCTGTATAAAATATGAGATTAAAAACCAGACGATTCTCAGAAAAAATGATTGTGTGATTTTTCCATTATTAATTGATTGTTAACTCCAATAGTAATAAAGCATATAGTTGGAGTAAATCGATCTATTATCGAAAATTTTCGAAATCGTTCGAATAATTACTGTATTAGAATTATTTGCTCGGTATACTTTACTTAACGGCTATCTGCTGAAGACTCGATCAAAATATTACGACCGAGTTGGCAAAACGTGGGTTGTGGGTGTGCGTGTTTTTGTGGGTCATTGTAGAAACCGTAAAAAATATAGTCGATTAAAAGCGAATAAACCACCCGAATTTATTTTGTCCCGTTAAGAGACAAAAGAAAAAAAAAACTAAAATATTAATCGCTTTGGCGATTATGAAAAATAATTGTTTTAGCGATTAATACTCGCGGCGGAGAGCGCTAAACCGTCGTATTGCAGTGGCGTATTCTACCCACTTATTAATATAAATCGTCCGACCTCCGCCGCCGCAAACACAATCATCACGGCGATAAATCGGTTGTGATAATGCGATCGATTATGCACTCACTGCAGGCGCCACCGCAATATCTGCGCGCGATCCTTGGCCACGATATAATTACTCATAAATAAACAAATGCCGTCTGCACACTGCTCACCCGTATACATTCACGTGCGTGCGGTCACGGCCACTAGGTATAATAATTATTAATTCGACCGATGAATATATTACACAAACGTAATCCGTTTGTCCGGAAAACAAATCTCGGGCAGAACGGTCTCGAAACGAGGCGGCGGTTAATACGCGCCAGAGGACGGCGGCGCAAAAACGTTTGAAAATTTTCGTTCGCCGGATTCGATTTTATTTCCGTTAACTCCGACGGTAACGTCATAGAGTTAGAGTAAATAATTGACCAACGTATTATCGGACGGAATTCGTGTACCGAGGGATCTAAAGCGGTTCGGCGATTCGCCCGCTCGAAATCGGTCGTCCGCCTCTCGATCGCATTAGTTATTGTTAATGTTGCATTAGATGTACCCAAACGTGATTAATGCGATAAAATTTGGCACGTGCATTTTTGACTAGGTACTCAGTCCGGCAAATTTACACGAACAGCTTTGATGGTACCGTATTATTTTGTATCCCTTCAACTGGATCAAGAATATTATGTTATCTTTAAATTAATTCAAGAATGATGAATTTTTATGGTAAATATTACGATTAGTGTCTGATGTCATTCGTGTATAATATCTGATAATTATTTAAATTTACTGTGGTCATTTATTAAACAATTAACTAAATTACATTTTATTGATTTATTATCGGTGATAGGTGCATAAATAAAATGATGTTTATCTATTAGGTTCTAAAAGACGTAGACATAATATGAAGTAATTATTCACGTACTACACTTGAAAGAAGATTTTAAATTACTTGCTACTTGAGGCTATACCTGAGTGTTATTAGCTAGTGACGAAACACTTTCGAATAAAAAAAATTGTAAACGTAGCTTCTTGTAAAATATTTTTTAATCGTGTAATAACAGATAAATTTGTTCTAATTTAAATATGCAGATAGCATAATACTGATTACGAGCTGTGTTGTACGGTTTTTATAACACTACAACAGCGAAAAAATATAAAAGTTGAACGACAAAAGATCTGGGATTTTTATTCGAGATACCATACGTATATAAATAAATATGTAGTTATAAATATTGCTCCTCTATGTACATTTTCAGAGTTATTTTATCCATATTCCGTTTATAATTTTTATAAATACTACTTATTTTAAATATTATATTAGAGTTTCGGATTCGAGGAAACAATTGAAAAATCGTCACCGTATTCGTGAGACGAATTAATGATGTGTACATATTATAGTCGGTTTTAGATTGGTATATTATTATTATAATTTTTTTTTTTTTTTGGTCGTTAGCATTTGTAAAAACAAATCATGGTAGTTATAATATCAATACAGATATCTGAAATGCGTCTTAAGCTATCATAAATATTCGAAAAACGATAGTATTCGGTGGCCAACGATATTATCTTATAAGTGTTTTATATTATAATAAAGACAAGATTCGGCATATGCACATAAATAATTAAAATAATACAGAAAAGTGAAAAGTAATAATAATTTATACTATATAAATATATAATATGTTCAGAGATTAGATTTGATCGAACATGTAATGATTTGAAAGTTTATTTACTTTATCATGTCGTCATTGAAAAATGTTAATGTATTTCGCATTCTTCACGCAAGTGTACTTACGTCTTATCTAGATAAAAAAACAGATAATTTTTTTTAATTCCTACTTTAAAGCAGGGTCATCATTTCAATATTTTCTAGGGTAGGGGCGTAGGGCATAATGTTGAGACGTAAGTATAAAACTACCCTTCACTTCTTAGGCATCCAATCAGTGACGCCATTAGCACTAAATTTTAGGGAGGGATATTTTTGTCTATGGTCCTATCTCAGTATTATGCCACAGGTAAAATATATTTTTTTTTTTGGTGGGGAGAAAATATTATCGTGAAAAAACTATATAACACGACTCTTCACAATCATTTTGAACCTTAACAATATTTTTATTTGGTAAAATACATATAATATAATTTATATCATTAATTTTTTCATTAATTTAATGTTGACGACGGTTGACGAGTCATCAACACAACATAACAATGAACTGTAGGTTTACTCTATATTTGAGCACCAACCAAGTTCCAGGCCCCTAGCAAAAAGATAAATAATGAATAATAACTTATAGCCAATAGGTATATAGTATTATTAGACATAATTTTTTTATCAGTGAATTAAAAAGTCAAATTTAAAATAATTTCAAAAAATTAATGACATAAAACCAATATATTTATCTTTTTTTTTTTTTTTATATAGAAATTAATTATTTTCTAGATAAATTTACTGATCGATGAAATTTTTTAGAAATTTTTAGTTAAATATTTATCATGTAGATAAAAGAAATAATATTATTAGTAATTTATCTAGATAAACTTATTAGTAGTAACATCGTCATAGCGTCGAAAAATATCAATCATTACCTGCGTATACTTATGACCTGTATACATACAAAGTATAGAATGTAGTATACCAAAAATCGAGTATTGTTCAAAATATATGTTACTTCACATTTTTCGTATACATTTTTCAAATAGATAAACGTGTATGACGTGTAAGTTTTTTTTTTTATTTAGAAAACACTAAAACGGTTTATACCTAACTTCTTTATTTTTTTACAAATTTTGAACGGTAATTTTGAGAATCAACTTTTAAAAATCAAACGAGAATATGGCATATACTTTTTTTTTATTAAATGACGGGAAGATCATTTTTATAAATCTCAATAGTTAAAAACATATTTTGGTGCATTACTTTAAACTTGACAGTTACGTACTTCAAATTTTCAGAAATCACTTTCAGGCATAAAGTTATGCATCAATAAATGTTTTTTAAGTTTTAAAACGTAAACAAAAAATATCTCCACCTAAAATTTGCAAAACAAAAGTATGTTTCCGTTTGATTTTAGAAATGTAGTTTTCAAAATCAATCATCATAAAGGGTTGTAAATAATTATCTTGATCTTATAACCGTGACTCAGGTTTTTTTTTCGATAAGCGTTTAAATAAACCATTTAACAATTTTAACGGAACATATATATATATTTTTTTTTTTTTTACAGTAGATTTAAACTTTAAATATATAAAACAAATTATTAGACCATCTAATCATTATAAACCGTTGGATACATAATATAGAACATGTTTTGAATCTCTTGGTGTAAAAAACATTTCCCTTGGTTAAACAAGAGATCTTTAAATAGGTTTGATTATAAAAACTCTACCAACGACTCGAATAAAAATGATGAAATTAATGAACGGTGTATTTTTATACTGGAGCTTCTCTCAGAATCGTTTAGATAAAGAAATGATCTATTGTTTATTTGAAACTTAATACACACATCGCCATATCTCGTCCAAAGAGCGAAATATGTATGGCTGTTTTTAAAACTAACCTAACGATGGTAGAAACCGTCCAATAGTCTTGAGTAAACGTAAAAGTTATATCGGTCATCGAATAACACTAACACGATTTTTTTCCGATTCCTAACGACGACCGGTACAACAGATGTTAGATAAAGAGCGGACTTTTAGGTTCTTAAAACCTTAAAACATGATGCTAATATGCTTCGAAAAAACCTTGAAATATTTTCTAAATATTACTTTAATTTGTAGATATGCAAATATGATTTTTTTCTAAAATTGTTCAACAAAAAACAATAAATAACACTGTTAAGCGCCATTCACTTGGTAACAGGTAAGTTATTGCAGTGGCGTAATGACGGTGGTACACGGCGGTGCACTTGCACCCCATCGAAAAATGTACCTGTAGCAGGTGCAACGATATGATTTTGCATCTACTGAAACTGAACTTTAACCAAATAAAAGTATACTATATGGTACCGTTTTATTGTTTTGGTATTATTACAAAAAAGGTTAAATTTCGTATTAGAAAAATATGAATTATGTTAAATTTTAAATATATATTCAATATTCATGTAGAGTTTAACGTATGAATATTATACAGATTGTGTTGTGAACAATTTTTATATTTGGATGTAATCAAATTTAAAATGGTAAATAATACGCAAGCAAAGCAAACTGCTTTGAAAATGACCCCATTCGACTTTTTGATTTTTGAATCTACGAAAGTTTTGCACCTGCTATAATTTTAGGAAATTACGCCGATAAATTATTGAATAATCAAAAATGTAAATCAGTTGATACATAGCTACATAAATATAATAAAATATTACAAAAAAAAAACCATAATAGTTTTATAAAAATTAATAGATAACTTTGCACCATTCCTTAGGAACATAACCAATTCGATTACAGACAAGTAGATAATTGAATGATTTTGAATTTTTATCACTCTTTCATCAAATCATTTTTTTCCTAGAAAAAATCACATGCTGAGAAATTAACAAAATATACGAATTTTTATGAACAATAATAGAATATATTCTAAAATATAAAAAATAGGCGAAATATTCTCTAATTTCCAAAATATGCTTCAATGTGCAAAATTAATTTTTTTCTGTGAACTCTGTGATAGATAAATCGTCCAAATTTTCCACCCTCGTAAAGTTGCATGAAATCAATAAAAATATGTAAAAACCTAAAGATCCGCTCTTTTGTTATTACCATTTATGATAAATAACAATTGAACAGTGCTTGACGTCTGGCTCCTATTTAGGAGTCATTGCACAATATGAAGTCTGAATATTCGTTTCCAAAACGAGCGTTCGTTTCACGAAAACGTTTTACAGTTATCATTACTTTTCGTTAGTAGTTTGGTGTAATTGAATTTATATGTTTTGACGTTTCGTGAACATTTCAAATGAGTTTTCCGTGATATTTATTGTTTGTAAAAAATATTGTAAATGTCAATATGACGTTACGGTCGTTACTTTACATCGAGTACAAAACAAAATCGTCAAAAACCAATTCAAGTGGTTTCGACTGAATTAAGGTCAGAGATCAAAATAATAAATATTGACTTGGCGAAATTTCAGTTCGACTCAATGTGATAACTCAGCCATCACGTCTCTACTTGCGAAATTCGTTTGCCAAGTGATATTACCGATGGGAATATTGGTTTTATGCAGTGCTCGAATTGGAAAAATAAAAGAAGGAGGACTCTAAGATTAGACAAAAATTAGCGTCCCTTACAATGACTTCATACACCAAACCCGTGAGGGGCTCTGCCCCCACACCCCCGAACAACCCATTTTTGAAAATACTTTCCATATTTTACGAAATATAACTACTATAAGTATAAGTTTTCATTAAAAATATAAGTTGGTGTTCGATCGAGTAGGAAAATAGGTACAGTAATAAAATAAAAGAAAACTGATATATTTATTTACCATATGTTTTATACGTATTATCACTAAGACAAATTGCACTATAAAACAATGATCATTGTAATTATGTTATAATATCACAAGATTGTCTTAACCGGTTACTAAGCTGGTATAAAACTGATAAAGATATAAAAACATCGGTCCAATATCAACCAACAAAATAATTCATTGAATTAAAATTAAAATCTGAATGCCCCGTTCATTATAAATTTACAAAATTACTACATTCTCGAATAAAAAACCTTTCCGTCCCCCCGTTCCAATTAAAAAAAAATAGGAAGGGGTGCGCTCAAAATATTAAAAAATCAAAGAGGAGCTCCGTTCCCCTGCGTCCTCCCAATTCGAGCACTGATTTTATGTCTTACACAGTACACTCATTAGATTTCACACATTTTACGAATTTCGAATTTATCACCAATGTTTATTTCGCATATTATTTCATGTGTATTTACGGCGTATAGGTAGTCGACGGTCCGTAATTATTTTGTATTCTAACATAGAAAGTGATTCGATAACACGACATTTACATTAAACCAAAATGATATTAAATTATACATTTAAATTTGTTTGACGCAGGAGATTATCGTATCCTCATGGTATATACGTATTTTATACGTGACTACCGCGTGACTGCCGGGACGACTTAAAAGCCGAATTCGTTATAAAGATAAATATTATTATAAAACGTATACACCTCTTAATGCGCACCGTATCGAACGCGCGTGCGAGCTACACGACGACGGGGGCAAGAGCACCCCGCGCGACAATTATTACTATCGCGACGGGGATGACGGATCGACGGCGGTTGGGGGTGGAATATAGAAATCCGTTCGTATAAATATACGACGATGACGACGAGCCTAAAACAATAATAATAATAGTAATAATAATAAAGGAAAAAAGTGTCAATACGCGCACCGCCCGTTATTTTCGTTCGCGATTTATATAAAATGTATTTTAACGGCGAAGAATTAAAAGGGCGGATTTATTTGTTTTCCTCTCACGACTTCCCTCCTCCACCGTAGTCATCGTCATCGCCAGCGGAGACGTGTATTATATACATATACATTTATATATATATATATATATATATATATATATATATATATATATATATATATATATACATATTTATGTACGTATATATATATTCCAAAACACTTACCCTCCTCCCCTCCTTCCACCCGCAGCCCAACGACGCGACCCTTACGACGCGTGTAATCTCTCGATTTCATTATCGTATCACGTAAGTTATTGCGCTGGCGCGCGAGAATAATAATGCCGCGAATATAAAACATTGACATTTTTAAAAACATAATAAATTTGATTCCGTTCGGCTTAAAACCACCGCGCGCCCCCGTCATCCCTTGCCGCGTGTTTATATATATATATATATATATATATATATATATATATATATATATATATATATATATATATATATATATTTGTATACGGCCGACAGTGCTATATAAGAATACCCGCGTGTGCTTCCGCGGGGGGAGAAAAACACTTTGTTAATCGGATCCGTTGAGCCTTGCATAAACTAACTGAACGATGAATATAAAAAAATAAAAATAAAAAATAAAAAGTATATTCCGGGAGAGTGACGGAGAGCAGGAGAGAGAGAAAAAGAGAGATGAGGTGATGAGACCTGGATGGGTGGGGGGTGAAATGCAGAAGAACACGGTGGTGTGGAGAGAGAGACGTGGAGGTGACGCGCGACGGTCGTGCGGGGGAGGAGAGTCGAAAACGTACAAAATTAAAAACGTATATACGCTTTAATATAACATTAAAAAAGGATGAAGAAAAAGTAATAAAAAAAGCTGCGCTCCGGAGGAAAATCGGAATTAATAAAGTTTGTATCGGTCGTTTTAACGCGTATTATGTATATATATATATATATATATATATATATATATATATATATATATATATATATATATATATATATATATATATATATATATAGAAAAAAAAGGGACAGCAAGAACGGTCATCGTTATCGTTTCATAAAAAAAAAAAAAAAACACGATAAAATGAAAAGAAAATAACTCGGCGTAACAAAAGTCAATACCTTTATATACGTTATATTATTAAACGTGATATATATATGTTACGGGTAAAGTACAAAAACGGTTAGTGTACATATTATCCGGGTAATGTGAACCTCATCCATATGAACAGTATAATGTATACATTATCCACCTTAAATATGTAGTATCCAATCAATTTTACATTACCCGGTGTACTGTGGATAAAGTAATCTCATAACTATAATCGTGAACTTATAACGTCGGTACAATATGACCAACGCACCAAAATTCGAAATGCCCTGTCACTTTTTATTCCACTTGATCTCACGTGTTTAATTTCCGAAACTATTTCGTTATACTTAACTGCCGATAAATAAACTGAATTATTTTTTTTTTTTTCCATTGACTATTTTATAAAAACATTCGTAAAATGGTTCGCGTGAAGTCATTTTAAAAACCTTTTATATGTACGACGCGTGTATCAAGACGAAACAAAAATGTATCTACAATCGTTATTTTATCAAGGTACTTTATCCACTCAGTCGTATGGACAATGTGTAAAATACCCGAGTAATGTTCGAAATAAACGTGTTATAAATAGTGTTTTTACTTTATCCGATAGGTTCAGGTAGTGTACACATTACCCGGATAATGTGAACACTAACCATATTTTGTACATTACCCGTAACATAATATATTGTATCGAATGCATCGAGAATTGATATCCTCTCACTTTATCCGTGCGACGTCCGAATCCTATACGATGTACGATTGCGACAATACTGGATAATTGTTGTCGACGACGAGAGCGTCCCGTGATGACGATGGTAAAAAAATGTACGCCGCCGGACCGGATCGCAGTGATAATATTTGTCTTTTGTCTTTCGAGCGAAAACGTCGGACGCGCTGCTAGTACGCGTTTTTCATTCGCATCCGACGAACGTGTTTGGTGCTTGGAAATGTTTTTCACCGCGTATACTTAGGAGAAAAACTTTTTCCAGGCCGTCCGACTGTGATCCGACTGTGCCCAACCTTTTGGATACTTTGACCCATAAATCAGCAGTTTGAATATTTACGATTCACCTACCACACCAAAAAAAAAAAAAAAAAATGTTTTGAGTAAAAAGATAATGTTATTACCAGAGTCATTAGGATCAGGGCTAGTGATGGGCAAATTCCCGGGAATATATTTTTGGGAATTTCCCCGAGGAAATTTCCGGAAATATTCCCAACACCGGGAATTCCCCGGGAATATAATGAGTTTTAAATATTGATCATAATTTTCAGTTTTAAATTAAACTTATGGCTGTAAGCCTGTAAATGATCCAAATTACAGTTCTTTTACAGTTTGTTAACTGTGAAACAAAAAATTAACTTACAGTACTATGGTAATAGAAATTAAAACTATAAAACTATGTAAATTATTTTATAATCATTTATTATCTAATATATTTCTTATCAATATTATGTTGGTCAACAAAGCAGTTTAGTCAATTGATGAGAACAAAACACACTAATTAATACTGTTACTCTAGTACAGAGTACAGAAGATGTACAGTAGTTCAGTAGACTGTCATTCTATTCCCACTCAATTTTTTTTTTTTTTAAGAAATTTTTCGAGAGGCTGGGGAATATTCCCTGTTCCCGGGAACATTCCTTGGGGAATATTCCTAGTGGTACATCACTAATCTGGGCATAAGATAATTTCCAAAAGTATGAATAACAATTAT
The DNA here is from genome assembly GCA_027580255.1 of Therioaphis trifolii. Lineage (NCBI taxonomy): Eukaryota > Metazoa > Arthropoda > Insecta > Hemiptera > Aphididae > Therioaphis > Therioaphis trifolii. The sequence goes on along the minus strand of CM050405.1, from coordinate 67,002,931 downwards.
ATTATAATACAGTAGAACCTTGAATATCCAAACCTCAGTTATCCGAACCCTCTATTATCCGAACGTTCTGTTATCCAAACGTCAGAACTCGTTGAAGCACTCGTATCCACGGCCGGTTTATAGAATTTATCATCACTTTTGCTTTTGGTTTATTATTAGTATAGGTATATGAATGTACGTGTGTGGATCGTTGGTAGATAATCAAAACGTAACGTGCTTATCAATTAATTAAACGTTTGCGAGACTTGGCCACCAAAAAAGCGCGTTTCAGCTCGCCGTCAAATGAAAATCGATAATTTTGTCAAAAAAAATATAATAAACATAATATGTTCCTATGTATGTAATGTATTTCTAATAATGTAATGTATGTAGTTCTGATAAATTAATAATAATCCTGATAATAAATGTGTAATATAAATTATTTAATTGTTTGAAAAAAAAAATTATTTCCAAAATCCAAATTTTTGCGTATCCAAACTAGGTGCAGTCCCTAGTTCGGATAATCTGCAAGGTTCTACTGTAATAATAAATATCATTGAAATTGTTGTACACGTGATTGGTGCACATCTGATAATAATGAGTATAAAGTTCATAAAAAAAAAAAAACAGTCTAGATTTTACCACTCAAAAAGTCCTGTTTTACCCCTTGAGGGGTGATTACCCCCCGGTCGGAAACCGTTGGTATACGACGATCATTCGTGGGGTCAGCAAACACGCCGCCATTGACGATTTACTCGTTCGCGTAGCAATGAAATGTCGTAAATCTTTCTGCAGGATTCGCTGGTTTTCATAATTTATACGAATATTTGAAAAAAAAAACCCAAAAAAGTCCAAAATATCGGTCACCGACGTAAAGAAAACGAGAACGACCCAAAAGGGCGAATTGTTTTTTGAACGTTTTTCCGAGTTCAATAAACGGATCTCAGAGTGAAATAGACAGAAAGAGTTTGCGATCGACGGATCGGCTATTTATTTATCGACGGCGACAATCCTAAAGGAAAGAAGAGATATTTTAGAAATTATTCAGGGGGAGCTGTAAAACCATTGAGTCACAAATGACTCGACTTATCATTGAATATTAATAATCAAAAAAAAAAAAAAAAAAATGTCACCAAGTAAAAAGTTGGGTTTTAATCCATTTTAAATAATCATTCAACTGTATTTTTGATTAATAATTTATATCATTTGAAAATTGAGTAGGTACATTATGGATCTTGGCGCTTACGCTCTCAATTGGTTTGTCGCCGTCGATGACTTATCGTAACTGATATTATTATTTTTTTTTTTTTTCATTACAGTAAGAGTACATTCGATCGGTATAGTTTCTGAACACTATGCACGGTAAATCGCTCGCCTTTTGCTTTTTTTTTTCAATTCTACTTCTAATTGCACCGGAAAAAAAACATTAATCTGATTTCCATTCATACGCGCCGATGTCGGTTATCGCAGCTTCGCCGGACCACCCGCGCTCGATCGACGAAAAAAATTGAAAAGCATTTTCCGCAACACACCCCAGCTGCGAGTTAATAATTTAGCTCGACGATAAAGGTACGTAATTATTATCACTGTCACATACAAGTCCGTCGGAAAACCGTTCGGTCGCGGCCGACTCGTCGTCGATGAGGGGGTATATCAATTGCGCCGGAAATTGGTTAGGTAAAATAAAAATTTTAATGGACAAAAAAATGTTACACTCGTCAATTGCGCCGGTAAAATCGTGTTCGTCTTATAATAGATATACATCGATTGCGCCGAGTAAACAAATTTAGTGATTATCTCGTAGGGACTTATATTGACAATGATGATAATTTCCACCGTTCATTTGGGCTTCATGTGGCATATCAAATGAAAGAACTACAAATGCCTGTGAGTCGTTTCACTCAGCATTTGGAAAAAATTTCTACTCAACACACCCAAATATATTTGTGTTTTATGATGTTTTAAAACTTATTCAAATTCAATCACACATAAAGATGAATAGCGTTTATAAAGAAAAGAAAGTAAAAAACAAATTCAAAAAACAAAAAAACAGAAATTGATGAAAATATATCCAAATATTTAAATGGAATTTTTAACCATGTTTGATTACGTAAAAAGAGTAAACTACCACTTCCACAACAAACAATAATAATAAGGTAAGTAACAAAAAATCTATAAATCTATGCATTTTTTTTCTTTTTAAATTCTTAATTTTTTCTTTATTTATTTTTTTTTTTTAGATGTAATTTGATCATTGACCACCGTGGCAATTTTCATTTCAATTATCATAATAATATACACACATTGATTAATTAAGGTATTGTTTTTAGATTTATTAAAATTGTTTAATTAAATAATCAAATGAAAACCAACTTATTGTTTTTTGATTTTTTCTTCTTTTGGCGTTTACGATGACTTGAACGCCCCGGCGCAAAATATGTATACCTTTTTTATTAGCCCTGAATGCTAAAGATGTTTGTAATTTTTCGTTTATATTAATGAAATATTAACATTATCCGGATAATGTCGACATTAGCCAGTCAACATTGGATAATGTTTAAAGTTAAAACTGAATTCTATTAATTAATAATAGTTAATATTATAAACTTGGCAATAAATATGGTACTTTGCCACAATTATACACCAGAAATCAGTTTGGTGTTGGTCCGTTATCTTTAATACCGCTTGATGAGTTGGTACATGTAGAAAAATCATTGAGAGAAATTGCGAGTAAAATGTCAGATGGTGGTGGTCAAGGATATAAAAGGTGTTCATGTAAGGGGAAATGTGACACCAATCGGTGTAAATGTAAAGCATCTAGCATTTTGTGTAATTCAAAATGTCACGGAAGCATGCCGTGTAATAATAAAGAATAACACATTATGTATCATTAGGAGGTTAGGTTGTTAAAAATTAAAATTTAACTCATATTATTAATATTATGTATTTTATGGTTGTTGTCTTAAATATAATTAATATTGTTAATAATTTAAATTATTGCGTCTCATGTATGATACATTTTTATGATTGTTAAGACATTATCCGAAAGTTTTTGGCTAATGTAATATTACCCGGTTAATGTTAACATTAGCCAATATTCGTGGCGGTTTATGATGACAGTTGGCTAATGTCTCATTAGCCGGATAATGTCGACATTATCCAAATGTTAACATTACCCGTAACACATACATTTCAGGTAATCTTAAAAAATCGGCGCAATTGACAAATTCCGGTCGAGGACGGTCGTCACACACACCGCGTACAACGCTTTTCTATCGTACAACGTATTTTGATCGTACAACGATTTTCGAGCGTTTTTTTTTTTGTTTTGTTTTTTTTTTTTGTCATCGCCTAAACACACGCGGTTCACGAACGGACGTATTCGTGTAACGTCACGTCGGACGTCGTGTGATACGAGTGGAAAAACGCTAGATAGCGCTTTATGAACTGATCCACGACGACGCCGGTACGCGTGTGTTAACCGTGTTTGCACGGCCGCAATAGACCTCGGGTCGTGGTAGGTTTCGAACCGAAGACGTGACGAAATGAAAAAAAAAAACAAAAAAAAAAAAACACTTTTCACGTTTTCCGGTCGTACGCCCGTCGTGCGAACTACGAGGTAGCCGTTTCGATCCAAAGGACAAACGGTTCGGCGCGCTCGACAACGCGGATGAATTCAATCGCCGCCGTCGGCGTTCTAATGGCCGTTTCATCAACGATTTCAAATATTATTTTGTAAAAAATTAACTATTTTAACTATTTAACAGTACACTCATACTCCCGTGAAAACTCTGAAACAGACGGATATCCAAATGATAAATTTGCCGTTTGATCACGGGAGATCGAATGGTTTTTTGTATTTTTCGACAAACTGCAATGTAATACGTGATGATCACTCTTAACTATAAACGACCATTTAATCCCTCAACAAGATCATGTTAAATACCTAAGCATCCACCTTGATAAAAAAAAAACTCAACTGGGCACACCTCGTAAACACTAAACGTAAATCTCTTAACTTACGTCTTTATACCTCGAAAAACCTATTACGCTCCGAATTACAACTAAAAAACTAAAATTTTGATATATTAACAAATAACGAGATCAGCCACGATGACTTACGTCGGCATCCAAATATGGGGAGCAGCCAAAATGTCAAAATATTAATAAACTTCAATCATTCCAATCTACAAACCTACGAATTATCACAGGCGCTCCATGGTCCGTCAGCAATCAGTCTCTACACAAATACCTAAAACTACAAACAAATCCTCTGATCTCCAACCTCCAATCCTAATCGCACCCAATATGCCGCTTAAAACGTCACTGGCCAAGATACCTATTAAATAATAATTAAGAAAACAACGTGTCATGAGTTCTGAAGCGGTTTCACTGGACACTCCCTTCTTTCAAGCTTTCATGTCAATAAGTACCACCTTCATAAAATTTACTTATTGTTTATCGACGTATACAGATTGATTGTAAATATTGTTTGAAAAAAAAAAAAAAAAAACGATCACCACGACAGCGTGAAGCGACGGTTTTCGTTTCGTTTATTTCCCCTCGCCCATATCGTGTGCATGTGTGTGCATACGTTTCAGAAATTTACCATGTTTAAATCACATTTCATTCGCGCGTTCGACGTCGCGTCGTTTGTAGTAAATCATTGCGACTATTTTGTTTATTATCATTATTATTATTATTATTATTATTATTACTTTTTTTTCAATTATTCGGCGAACGGTTCACATTCAGACAGACAGAGAACGAGAGAGACAGTGACAGGAAGAGGCAAAGGGTGTGAGCGGGAGAGTGGCACTGCATCAAACATTTAATTAACGTTGAACGCATCGACAAGCGTTCGACCGTATAAATAAATTAAATATGTTCCGTTGCCAGAGCGAAGATTATAACAATCGAAATCCGCCGCAAGTGTATAATGGACGTGTATGGCTGTAGATCCGACAAAAAGCATCTGTTTTACGAAAATGTTTCCGACCGGCGGAGTTGCATCGAAAATAAGCGATATAGATTTTACGTTTTACGCGTCAAAATGTTCATGGACGAAGATACACTTCGTACACACAAAGTTCGAGAACATTTTAAGCAATATATACGTGAAAAAGGCGAAATAAGCGAGGAAAGAAAAGGATTTAAATATGTTGTAATTTCGAAACAATATTTTAATATAAGCGCGGGTTTCACTCTGAATTCGCAAAGAAAAACATTTTTTTTTTTTTTTTATGGTTTATTTTCGTGAAAGTTATTTTATTGTCTACTCAGAAAAACTGTACTCGTGTAGGAACTTTTTTTTTAAATTTTAAATATTATATTGTAATTGTTTATTAAATTATTTACAAACAGTGGACACACATAGTATGTACTTGGTGAAATTTTTATATCGAGTAAAATTTATGAAAGGTAGTTGATGAGAGCATGAAATATGAAATACGTGTATTATTCATACCAGTGGAAAATAATTTAAAAGTTTTATTTTATTCTACAAATTATTTTGGTGTTTTTTTTTTTAGAACATTGTTTCTCGAAAAATTACTAGACAAACAAGTGAATTCACCTACATGCGTGATTAGCACTCAATTCATTAGTTTTATCACACGAGTACACAGATTTTCACTTTATCGAATAGTTATAGTCAAAAATTCAAAGAAAATATAAAAAATTTCTTAGACACTTGATGTCTTTCTGAGTCAGCTGAAGTTTCGTCGATATGGTCACGTACAAGTACTTTTATTATATACCGTTTAATACCTATATCATCGATTCCGATTGATCATTGTACGTATCTACACAAAAAAACAAAATGTAAGGCAAGTTTTAATCATTGTCACAAGTCATCATAACCTTAGTTAATAATCAATTTTCTGCAATTAAACTCTAAGTCTTATACAAGTATACATTTTATTTATTACAATTTTTGAGTTATACAGCCCAAGTGCCGATATAGAATATAAATATATGAAAATAATATAGTGACCATAAAATCTTTCGAACGGTTGTACCGGAAATGGATTTTTTCAAATGCTTATCTGTTAACCATTTTTTGTTTTTCTTAAATCTTAGTATCAAAATGGCGTTACTCATAACGCATTAACAGAGAATTTAACGCTTAAAATGTATTTCTATAATAAACACTCAAAAGTTAATTTACTGTCGGATTAATTGAATTGAAGTTAAAATTAAGACATTTTGTTTAAACTTTAAATTAAGTGCATGATAAATCTTAATGCAATAGAAATTAAGTGCTACTCGAAATTTCAATCTGTTTTTAAGAAGCGCGATAAATAATTTTTTTTTTTAATGGCAATTTACTACTCCTAAATATGTATTTTACATTTTGACTTATTTATAGTTAGTATTTACTACATTTTAAATCGTTTACTTTCAATATGATTAAATCTAGATCAAACTGAATACGAACGCAAATGTTTCAATTCAAAACGTACCTCGTATGTATTTTTCGTCTTATCACGGTGAAAAAATGTAAAAAAGAATCATCAAAAATACAGATAATATTAACGACGTGAATAACAGTTCTGTTTGTGGTAAAAAACATAACTTTTCTAAAACCTGACGGTCTAAAACACGGTATCCGGAATTTTGACATTCTAAAATACGACACAATATGCCGAGAAAACGATCTCAACCCGATTCCCACCGTTTTCGTAACCGCGACCACTCCGCGCGCACACGCACGTCATATTATTATTATCATCATATTATTATCTGGCCGGGTGGATAGAACATAATATTATTATCGTATAATATTTATCGCTCACGTCGCGTGAGATTGTTTACACGTGCCATATTATAATATACATATAATGTAATATATTCGAACTCACACCGAAAATAACGACTCGGGAGTCGAGACGCGGCGCCCGCCTAGCCCTTTTCGGCTCCGACGTATTATAAGTTATTGTTATTATTATTATTATTATTATTATTATAAACACCACCGTGGACAACATTAATGCGCGTTTAACGACTGGAGGAGAACGAAGGAGAGGAAGAGCGTAACAGCTGGAGACGCACGACGTAAGGCGTCGCAAACCGTTATTGTTCCGACGACGCCGCCGTCGCGCGTCTGTCTCCCGACGTATAAAATGAGAAAAAAATAAAAGAAGATACGCATTGTGTTTTGACGACAAAACTGCTGTTTTCGTATAAACGAGCGCACGCGTCTCTCGTGTATATTTTATGATGATATGACGTACAGAAGTGTATTATCGTATGCCGCACGAGATCGTGTGAAATTTTTTTCTTTCAAACGTTTTTTATTGTGTTTTTTTCCCCGTTTACGGACGCACATTCAGATGAGAAACTCGAGAGTGCAAAATTTCGTAACCCGAGTGGTTTTTCGTGACCTTTTCACCAGACCACTGACCACATCACTCAAACTATGCAGCCACGTAAACACAACTATCGTTTTAAAATGTATATAACTCGTCATAAAATCATAAATAACATTACATTATTTTGAGTTTAACCCGACGACTGCATTGAAATCCCATTGCTTTGTTGTGCCACTCTCGAGCTCATAAATTGCAAACATTATACACAGATTCATAAATATAATAACGTTTTGCATTATCGATATTCGAAAAATCAAATCTGTTCGACGGAGTTTTTAGATATCAAGAATGATAAAAAAAAAAATTATATTTTCATATTGCTCCGTCAAGTTTATGTACGTTATGCAAATCTGATAAACTCGGACATTAGAATAACCCACGATAAATCAAACGGTGATTATATTTGGAATTACGTGTTATTTAAATACCTACTTCCAGTTGAAAATAAACTCGGAACGCTAATTTTGGACTTGATCCCGAAAATCCGTTCACCCCCTGCACACACCGGTATACCAACATTTTGTGATTGTTGTGTCAAATATAAACGACGTTACGTCTAAACGCACATTAGCAGTTCTTATTGCTCGTACCATGAGTTGTTTGAGCAATATAATATATTATATTATATATAAACGGTGCGTTTTCGCGAAAACTGCAAGTTCGATAATTGTTTATCAATAAAATTATTATCTCGGTGACTGCGAGACTGTGATGCGACACAAATCGCGATCAACCGACGACGTTGAAGAAATCGAATTTCACTCTTTAATCTATCTGTATCCAATTGAACTAAGACGATCGATCATGGTCGACTGACCCGAGATCCCCGGAGCTTTGTGGATTACGCGCGTCGTGTCGTGTCGTAGTACGTTATTGTGTTCGGTTTGATTGCACTGTCTGCCTGACGTGGACAATTCGCGGTCCGAGCCCGAGTTTTTTGTATTTTCACTCTGAATTTCATCAAACGAAAATTCGAAATCTTCGACGGTCCACCGACAGGGACGTAACTGACCGTGTTAAGCGGCCCATACACGATCAATATTATTGACAAAATATTGACGAACATTGTCAACGACCACCAAAGTATCAATATTATTGATCAATGTATCATTATCTATTCACCGTATTTGTCAATTCGTTCAACAACAATTTATATATTTTAAATGAAATTTGCATTATTATTTTATAATTTTATTGTTATCATTATTTCATTTAATTTTAACAATTTCCACTAAAAATAATTATGTCTAATAATGCTCTAACAGCTCTTGCTCTAGCTGTTTCTCTTACCAATAAAAAGAAAAAAACAAAACAAAAATTTTGGGCCAAAGAATGGTTGAAAAAAAGAAATCACTTTAATTGTGAAAATCTTTTAATTGAGTTACAATTATTAAATCAACCAGAAGATTACAGAAATTTTTTAAGAATGGATGAGGCATGTTTTAATGAACTTTTAACTTTGATCACTCCGTTGATAAATGATGATTAAACAATATTATCGACTGTACGTCAATAAAAATCAAAAATTTTTAATTTGTTCAATATATTGATCGATCCTTCAATATAGCCCATACACGATCAATATTATTGTCAATATCAAATATTGATCAATATTATTGATCGTGCATGGGCGGCTTTACACGTAGGTGGGCGCGTGTTCGACCAGAAAACGAACTGTGTATGAACGTCATAATGTACGAAATATGGCGGTTTCGCGCGTGGAGATCGGAGTGTTTTAGTCGGAATCTGTTATGCTCGAGAAACTACCCCGAAAAACGTGTCATTTGAATTTCGATCGGCAATCGAACAGCGAGTCATTCGCGTTTAATAAACTACATTTTCCCCAAATACAGCATAACACATTAAATCCAATATGAAAGGGTTGACGTGAGACGGTGAACACGGAAAAACTACAAGTTATTACCGTGATTTACTGACAAACGTACCTCTATTCATAACGCAACGCGCCTAAACATAAAACGTATGCACACACGCCGTTACAACGTGCGAAGTAACGTACGCGATTTTACAAAACGTGACTTATCGCATTAATAAACCGATTATACAATATTATAAACACCGTAATCAATCTGATACGCGCGCGATTCATTAATTGTTCACGATATCGATGATTATGAAAATTTATAATCGAACACCCTCCGGTACGACGGTAATAATTACGAAAATATTACTATAACGACGTGTAGGTATGAATTGAATCGCGTGTACGACTACAGCGTAATAACACGACAAAAGCGGTTCCAGTGTGTATAACGTTTCAATTGCAAAACCGTAAGACAGTAAACGGCCGGCGCGACTTTACCAAGAGCGTATTTCTGGGGGGGGGGTGATGGGGCGATCGCCCCTCCCAGGGCCTTTTCAATTTTTTTTTTTTACATTACCTGTATTATATTATAATAATCATTAGAAAAAAATTACGAAATTATTTAAAGTCATAGATTCTGATATATGTGTGTAATATATTGATAGAAGCGCTCGGAATTTACCCAGCTCGTATCGTATCGATTTTATAACGATAGATAATTTTAGATACACATTATCTGATACTGAACGTTCGATAATTTTTTTTTTTTTTTGTATTATTAAACACGAAATAGTAATGATATTATTGTAGTACACGAATACGTCTTCACAGTTCACGTAGTACACTAGATGCGTGAAAAATAATAGATAGATTTTCAGAACACAAACGATTCAAAGAATTTGCAGTTTTATAGAATAATAATTTTAATTAGTTTGAGCTTCATTTAAAAGAATTGTTATTTATTTTTAATCCTAAATATTATAGTTAAATTATTTTTGTTTATTTTTTATTCCTCAACATTACAATTAGTCTAAAAGTCGCCCCCCCCCTGAAAATAGGGTCAAGGACGCCCTTGGACTTTACTACATTATAATGCGGCGGCCAATCGGAAAGCTTTTCTTTGTACGTATACGTCCGAAATATTCCCGTTTTTGTTTTCGACATCGTGATTTCTGCGTTACGTACGGATGAATAATTAAATTTTGTGCGTAATTATACTATATAGTATATAGCGTAATACATTTACATAATATGTGATTCTTTTTCTTACGCAAACAAATATTTTTTCCAATTATGTTTTTAATTATTTTTCGTCGATGCTATTAGTCAAAGTCACGATACAGTAAAATGCAAAAAAATATATATATCACTTGCACGTTTTTTTTTGTTTCTTGCCAAAAACATTTTTTTAATAATATCACCATCATATTATGTGTTTTGCCAGTCATCGATCTTAAAAGTACAAAATATAGTTTACTTTTTGAAATTATAGGTATAGTGTTTTTTATGAAGGTGCTGGATGATTCCCCAGCGGATACATCGTTTTTAGAAGCTACAGCCCCTTCAATTTTTTTTTTACTTTAATGTTGTGATATTACTGTATCATTACTATTATATCATTGTGTGTGTGTGTGTTCGTATATGAGGAAAAAAGTATTACATGATTTATAGTGACCAAAATGCACCCACACAAACGCATGTTCCTAGAGTGATCGAGTGAGTGAGGCCGAATAGGGAGTTTTAAGAACTCTATGTATGGACATTGGCCACTAGGGATGGACGTGTCTTGAATTTTTTTTTCCACTATACAAACATATACATACGCTCACACTCATTTATATATATATCGGACTCTGTGCATTCGTTACCCCAACGAACACAAACATCATAGATCCGAGAATGATAGACATACACACGCATGCAAACATAGATATACATATAATATGTCGCAAGCAAAACTCTTTGATTTCTTTTTTCCCCTCACAGTTTTCCACGGGACGTAAACACACACACATGCACATCACATCACATCACATAAGTGATTTTATAAAACACTCGAATTCTTTTTACCCTCGATCTCTCTCTCTCTCTCTCTCTCTCTCTTTTTTTTCTCTCCATCCCCGTCACCCTACATATGAAAATGGCCAAAATATATGTGTGTTTTTTTCCTCTTATTTTACGAAATATTCCCGTGGGACGTTTGTTCGCTTCTATATACACACACACACACACACACACACACACGTTTATACGTATCCAGTCGACTATATTATACACGGGACAGCATCACCCGCAGCGGCAGCTCTATCGCGCTATAGATTCCATTAAGTTCGAGTGAGTAACAATATAGTAGTTATCGTTATTTTACCGAAAAAAAAATACATGTACATATATATACATTCAAACATAAATTGCACGTAAAATAAATGAAATGAAACAGGAAAAAAAAATCCCTGCGTTCTAACAGCCATACACACGACCCGTGACGATGATGACGACAACTGTACGACACGGGCCGGTGAAATGACGACAACACATACAATACGTATTATGTATATTTATATATATACACAAAAAAAGACAATAGCACCCGCGTCATCAATTTGTATATATTGTTTGTCGTGTTACATCGTCTGATATATGTATATCCAGCATTACAGCGCGTTTCGCGAGTCTTTTCTCCGTAAATCGATTTTTTCTGCGTTTAATATCGTCCAAAGGACTAAATCGAATCATAGCATAGCCATCAAACTTTGCATACGGCCACTCAAAGATTCGTCGCCATTTTTTGGAGATACTTCAAAAGCTGAAAAATGTGTGTCATTCGTTATCGTCATTATTCCACAATATGACCCTTAAAGTAATAAATTGAAGTTGAAATTTTTACCAGAATGCGACGATCAAGAAAATATCAAACAATAATCTAAAAAAAAAAAGAAAAAGAAAAATGTTTTTTTTTTTAAGACATTTACACAAACTAACGTTATTTATGAAACTTTTATTAACTTGACCATTTTAAAAATACGCATTATGATAATAATCTTATATATTTTGTTCGAAGTTATATTTTTAATATTTGTAATTAAAGTAAAAACACAAAAAAAAATTGTAATATTGATAATAATTAATATCTGAACTAAATTGGTATACTTTAAGTTCTTTCAGCCGATCATTAAAAACAGCTATTTGACAAAATTAATACTTTTGATAAATTTTAAATTGGTTTTTATTATTCACAAAATTATATTTAATCTCAAAAAGCAATAAAAATGTCATGACAAATAAGAATTAATGGTAGAAATTGAAGGAAAACGTGAAAATATTACTATTGAAAGATCAGAAGACATTTTTTATTTTAGCACTTACTCGTCATTTGACATAAATCACTCTCCAGCAAAATCTGAATAGTAGTAGAAAACAAAAAAAAACCGACAAATACAACGGCATATAACCATATTATTAGAATTCGATATAGAGGTGGTACTACGAGCACAGCAATATTGCGAAATATATCAAATAAGTGGTTAAAAAATATTTAAAAAAAAAGTATTTAAGTCATTTCAGTAGTAAAACTCACGATAATTGTATTGTAAATGTCACTAAAATTTAAATAAAATATTATGTCGGCTGTTTGAAACATAACATTTTAATTTAAAAAAGTTGTAAATTGTTTTCGCCTTTACTAAAGTATTGACAACGCTATTGTTGTGTTTATGATCAGATTTTAATTTTGGATTTGAAAGCATTTGCCGAGTATAAATAAATGACTTTTCCCACGTCGAATTTTCTTAACTACTTATCACTTAATCTGTAGAATCAAAGTCAGCCAAAATCGATTGAAAATATCTGGACCATAATAATTTCAAATTGGTGTGTGCCACTTTGATAGCTTTATTTTCAAAATATAACGATCGCAAAGTTTTTATTCAAGATTTATTCAATAGAACGTAACGACTCATCTGCACATGGGTTTATATACTCTTTATCACAATTCTACAGTCTTGTAACTGTACAAATTTCAAATGAATAAAATGTGCACGTTTCAAAATATTGCATTCGCAGATTTTTTTTTCGAAATTGTATGATACAACGATCAATTTGTAATAAACAGAAGATTGACAATGACGATTTTCACTACATATTTTAATCAATGTAAAATGTAAATATAAACTGTTTTTTTTTCTTTTTATGGTTTAAAAATTTTGTTTTCACGCAATGAAATTTATGTTTGAAGAATTAATGCAGCTGAGTGCTAATATAAAATATAAGTCAACTTATGTGAAACATAATTTAGTTACTTTTCCGTAATAAATAATTCACATGTTAAATATCATTGTTTCAAAATAATGAAAAAATTATATAGGGCTAATTAGCCTCCCAAATTTGGGGCTTGTTGATAAGTTTTATTGAAATTTTGTTTTTTTATAAAAATACGTGTGTTAGGTTTACTAATATATGTTATTTGATTTCTTTTAATTATTATTATGTATCAAATTTTAACAAATTCAAACTAATAAACGAAGCAGAATATTATATTATTTATGTGCGTGTCAATATGCTCCAATCAGCGGAGCAAGTAAGCCTGATTTTTATTTAATTTTAATGTGTTTATCAATCACAGATCATTTATTCAGACGATGATCGTAATAAATTATATTTAAGTTTATATGTTAGTAAACTGTTTGGTGTAGATTGGGCTTCAAAGGCACATAGCTCGAAGAATTACGAATACAAATATTAAAAGTAAGACAGCCAGTTCCGGTCTCCTTTACTGTGTGTATTGCAAAATATACAATACAAGCACAGTGTATTATAACGAATACTTGAATCGTATAATATAATAGCGTAATAATCACGTCATGTCGACGGTAGGTAACGTTTTGGTTATTACGAACGCTTTTCGACCATTGTTTCAAATGCAGTGGACCACTGTGTAACGCCCGACACACGGAACGATTGCATAATACAAATCGGTAGAAAATCGGCGAAGAAGTGTTTTCGAATCGAGATTCACGCGTGAATTCGTGGCGACGACGATGACGACGACGCCGACGACAGCGACAACGGTCGAAACTAGAGTCGATAATTTTCGAAAAAAATACGTGTTTTTCTCTCTCTCTCTCTCTCTCTCTCTCTCTCCGTGACAGAACATACGACGCAACGCTGAGCGTATACGCGATCCCGCGAGTACATATTTTAAATGGTTATCATTACGTACGTGACAGTTAACAAACGGGATAACATATGTAAGTATGTAACAGTCATAATAATAATAATAATAATAATAATAATAATAATAATAATAATATATGGGCGGTATAAAATATGAAATATTCTCGGCGAAGAATGTGCGAGCGACGGCGGTGCAGACAGTGGTGGAAACGCGGTACGGGTCACCTCCGAGTTGTCATCTTGCGTTTTGTTTTGTTTCTTTTTTTTTTCGTCCGGGATTTATCTTTTGCCGACAACAATAATCGAGTTATGATTTTCGTTTTTCGGACGACGGATAAAAGCACGCAGTGCGCGTGAAGAAGTAAAAAATGACCCACACGAGCTCGCACCACAATAGTCGTCGGCGTACACTGCACCCATACACACGCGGGTGTACGTAGGTATGTGCGTTAGTGTGTGTGTGTGTGTGTGTGTGTGTGTGTGTGTGTGTGCGCGTGTGTGCGTGTGCGTGTTTATCATGTAAACAACACATCTCGCGACTCGTGTGTGAATGTGTGTTCGCGTAGATAATGCGCGTCGCGAGAGATAAATAAAATCGTATAATATGTGGACCAAGAGATGAGAGACGATCTTCCGACGATAACATCAACAACGAGCTCGGTTAATTTTTTCTCACGCTATATTACGTTATTATTATTATTATTATTATTATTATTATTGTATAAGCGCGCGCGCGCGCGCGCGCGACTAGTTTGCGCGAGAGCGCCCGTTTTTAACGCGTGTGTATACAATATTACGAGTATATCGGCGTCCTCTTTATTCTTCGTATTCCTCGTATTATTATTACCATACAATATGCTGTACGCATAAACACATTCCGTACGGTCGGGAATAATAATAATAATAATAATAATAATAATAATAATAATAAT
This sequence comes from Therioaphis trifolii, assembly GCA_027580255.1. Taxonomy (NCBI): domain Eukaryota; kingdom Metazoa; phylum Arthropoda; class Insecta; order Hemiptera; family Aphididae; genus Therioaphis; species Therioaphis trifolii. Next base: position 66,987,650 of record CM050405.1, on the reverse strand, counting down.
AATATAATCGTCGTCGTTTATGACACACGAGTATAAGAAAAAAAATAAAAAAATCGTGTATTTACACACGCACCACACGTTATAATATACTATTATTATTATTGTTGTTATTATTAACGGGCGCGTGAAATGTGTCCGTGTGATCGTGTGCTTGTACGCAATATTATAAACACGCGCGAGCGTATGTTATACACACACATACACACGTACACGTTATATAACTAAACATAAAAAAAAACATCGTGTTGTTAGACGTACGGAAACGGTACACCTGTACTATATTATAATAATATCACTAGTATATACGTTTGTTCCAGCTTCGGACAGCATTGGAAACGGGTCAGATCTCAAAACGTAGTTTTTTCGTGGAGAGAAACAGGTTGTCAAAGTTCACTATAACCCTAACAGGACGTACGTAAGTCTTCTTTCTCTCTCACTCACACACACACACACACACACACACACACACACACACACACACACACACACACACACACACACACACACACACACACACACACACATTCAAAAGAACGTTGTAAAAAACGGCTGGTACCGAATTGGTTCCCGAGCTCTAACCCCACACGCCGAATTGGTTCCCGTTTGAAAAAGGTATTTTATTAAGGTAAGCAGAATTGGTTTCCGTTTAAAAAAGGTATTTTATTAAGTTGAGCCGAATTGGTTCCCGTTTAATTACGCAAATTTGCCTTCTCAATTTTACAGGCTTAGGACTGTCAACTTAAAAGAAGGCTTGGTTAAAAATGTGCGTTAATGTGTGTTATAAAACAAAATGATATAATATATACAATTTTAAATCGTTGATTTGGAAGTCAGCTATAGTCATCACTAGGTGTAGGTATAAAATACAAAATATATAAAATCCAAACTTGCAATTGTCAATAATCAACAACTTAGTTCCCTTTTCACTAAACATAAACTCCATAATTACGAAAAAATAAAATTCAAAAATATAAATTAAAATACGAAATACAAGTTACAAATTTACACGATGTGTTATTCGATACTGTACAGTGCTCACTGCTCACCAACATTATTGTCATTCGTACATAGGATAATATAGACGATATACCATACAGCTATAAAAGTAGCTGTATGATATATGTACATTTATCTCAATCGTTATCTTAATTGATAGGGATATCACCGATAATTTGCTAAACTTCCAATATATAAATATATTGCCATCTTATTGTATAATATACTATTTATACTATAGATTATAGAGTGTAGGTACATTTATATTTTATACTGTCTAATTTATATTTTGTACCAAATTAAAGATTACCTGTACACAAACGGGAACCAATTCGGCTCAACCTTATAAAATACCTTTTTTAAACGGGAACCAATTCGGTTATTCCCTAAAAAACATACTGTAAATATTATAAGCACTTCTAGTAAATTTAAAACGTATTCAAATTTTTCTAAATTTGTTTTTCATAGACACATGGTATGATTAACTGCCCACGAAATACGAATCATAAACTTGAGGCGAGTACAAGATAAATAATTTAATTGTGAGAATCATATATGGAATATCTCATAACGTATTTTCGTGACACGATTTTGTAAGCGATCGAATAAAAATAAAAATCCATACGCGTTTTATCTCAGTGGTTGTCAAAATGTTTATAACAAAGTATTACTTATACGTTTTAAATATATTCACGTAACATTTGACGACCACGTTATTTCGTATTTGCTTGCAAAAATCGAATAGGTAACATTGATCTATATTATATTATCCATAGTATATGTCTCCGTACATCTTTCATGGGGGGCGTATTAAAGGGGAGCCCATGAGGTCCGTACCTCCCGCCCATTAACAAAAACATTAACATCAACAGTATAAAACCTCCATAGGTCCTCTTATTTTTCAAGCACGGGCGCGCGGTGGCATATCAATATACTATGCTATTATACCAATGATATTTGATACCCGCACCACTGATTTAAAACAATTGTTGTTATAAATTATAATAATCGGAAAATCCGCGTCGCAGCGTTATTAGTCTATAGTGTTTTTGTTTCATGACGTGCGGAACGTCACGAAACATTCTTTATTGTCCTTACCTAATTATTGTAACAATATTGACGTTTCAAAAGTGTTAGATGCAGAATTATTGTTTACAGCTGATTAACCAGGTACTTTCAATGAATTAGAAGGATAATTTAAAACCTAGAAAGCAACAGGGAAAGAAAACCCAGAAGATAAATTTCCATCCACTGCATTGGAAACAATGTTTTTACCACTCGTGAATTATCATCCAAACATCAAAAGGCTTTTAATGCTATTTGCAAACATTCCTATAACAAAATGCACATCTGAAAGGTCGTTCTCTTCACTTAAGATAGTTAAAACATACTTAAGATCGACCGTAGGAGAAAATCGATTGAATGGATTAGCATTGCTCAATATACACCAAGGAAACATTTTAAAACCGGGAGAAGTAGTTGATATATGTTAATAAACACCCCGGACGCTTTCAGTTGGTTATTATAACTATACAAATTGTAATCAGACATATTATGTTTTATGACACATTTTTTTCTAATAAAACGTCATGTTTCTATCAAACACTTGTACTTTTATTATTTGGTTATGAATGATTACAAATTTGTGTGAGGGAAAATATGAGATAAGTTATAACTAAAGACCGGATTTTTGTGCAGCTAAAACCTAAAAAATGTGCAATTAAAATTTTAAAATGTGCAAAAACGTGCAAAAACAAAATTTTCACTATAGGTACTTCAAATTTTAATTTTAATACCATTTTTTAATATTTTTATTTATTGCTATTTATTTATTTACAATATTTGATTAAAATTTATAATCATGTACATTTCCAAGGTTTTTTCTTTAAAATTATGTCTTCTGTCACTTAATATGTGTTTTAACTGCGAAAACACACGTTCAACGTCGACACTTGTTATTGGCCATTATTTGTAGCAGCTTATTATTGATTAATAGTAGGATCTTCTTTTAAATCTACGTCATTTCCATTTATTGAATCGTTGTACAGTTTTAAAATATTGTATCCAGGATTTTTATCAAATAATGATTTGAATTTTTCATATAGTATTTGTCCCTTTTCATTTTCAATCTTCTTGAGTCCATCTCTTACTGTTTCAACCATATTTATTCGATAATTTAAAGAAGAATTTTGTTTTCCCAGTTTTGTAATTGAATTTGGCAACTCGGACAAATGTGATGGAATAAATATCAAATTAGATATAATTGATGTAGCACTCAAAATGGATATACTTTTTTGACAGATTAGGCGTCATTTTCTATATAATAAACAAAAATATTTGTATAAAAGTACATTTTTATAAAAGAAAATACCCGAAACGTGCAACTTTGTGCAAAAACCCAAAAACGTGCAATTTTGTGCAACATAAAATTTTCTTTAAATCAATTTACATCTCTTCATTTGAATTTGTAGCTTGTTTCTATTTAATTGAGAACACTCCATAAAAAGATACAATTGCACGGGAATCCGGTCTTTAGTTATAACTTTGTATAATTTGAATTATTTGTTTGTGCCCCTCCCCCCATAGGACATTTCTAAATACGCCCCTGTCTATCATATAAGTAGCTTTTCATTACAACTATGAAATATATATATAATTATTTAATGTATAAAAATAAATTGAAAAATGTACCATTACCATGACTGTAATTGTTTTTTTATAAAGCGAGATAAAGCTTTCCGCGTCACATAGTTTGAAAAATGCCATTGTGCCTAATACTAAGACACGTGTATTTTTTGTTCTCGTATTAACTAGTTGTGCCGGTCTAATTATATTTATATATTTTTGACGAACTGTACTCGCCGTCTGCTGTGTTTACAGTCAATTACATACAAGTTGATTTTTAAGTACGATGACCCCATTTTTAACCATTTGGTAACATGACGCTTATTTCTTATTTTTTTTTTTCGTGTAAAATTTTTAAAAAAATTACATTTTTATGAAAAAATTACTTTACTATTTTTCATCACTATATATTCACTATTTTTCAAATATTTTTTTGAAAACAAGAAATACTTTTTTGGAAATTTAGTTATTTTAATTAATTTTATTGGACCAATAGTTTTAGATGTGTTATAAGCATATTATTAAAATCAGTGCACTGGATTATTGACAAACAATTTACAATTCGTCACTACTTTGAGCTTGAAGCGTTTATATCGCTTAAAACATTTCTCTTATAATACAAATATAAACATCGATTTGTCTAAAAAATGTTTTTTCTTTCGTGATTCGATATCGACGGCGACAAACCAAAAGGGCATGAGCGACCTTTTTGAAATTATTCAGGAAAGCTAAAAAGTAATTTTTACCAACGACTTAACTTATCATTGAATATGTATAACTTTAAAAAATATGACATTAAGCAAAAATTTGGGTTTTAATCTAGTTTAAACGATCATTCAATTTTATTTTTGATTAAAAATTTGTATCATTTGAAAGCTGAGTATGCTAAATGGATTTTGGCACTTATGCCCTTTTGGATTGTCGTCGTCGAATTATTATAAACACTAAGTGGTGATCATAAAACAAAAACACGTTCAAATACAATTAAAGTGCAATGAAAAACAATATTTTCGTAAAATATATTTTACGCCGCGAATGTTTTAGATTTACGTAAAAACGTTCTCAAACTCGAGCGTTATACTAGGTTTTGATGGGGTGGCATGCTTAAAAAATCACTCCGCGGAATAAAAGTACAATAATATGTACGCGCGTGCGGATAGTGTAAAACTGTTCGCTGTACAAACAGTGTTTTGAAAACATTACGGCGGCGGCGTCGGCGCATAAAGTGTCACGACTCAAATTATTTATGAAAACGCATTAGACGGCGAGAATATTTGGGGGGGAGGGTCCGCGGAGACCCCGGTTCACGCGGCCTCGTCGCACGTGACCGGTTGCGGGGCGTGACGGGAGTTTGTCGGAGGCCGGGCAGCGCCGTCGGGCGAATGTAAAAAAAATAATAAAAAAATAATGAAATACCGTAATGTTTGTACAGCCCGAAGTGTGTGGACATCTCGGCCTCGGGGAGTGGTACTGACGACGGAAGCCGGGAAACGTTTGCCGACCTCGCGTCGTTTCGTGTGAATCGACGTTTTGTCGCACAGTGGGATGAAACTGATTTATAGTTTGTGAAAATTAATAACTCTTAAAATTATGCTATGAAAAAATGAGAAAAATCAAAATTTACAGTTATAGGGATGCCGAATTCGAATTTTGTATCAGTTTTGTAAATTTACCCTTAATTAAGGGGTTGGTAGTGTGGGGGGTGTTTTTTTTAGATTTCACATTCTTATATTTTACATCAATTTATATGTTTAAACAATTCTGAACTTAAATTTCGTATCAATTTTTAATATGATAAATAATGTTTCAGATCCATCGCTTTCAATTTACAACTCTAAATCTATATTACATAATACTGTGCGATAAATTGAACCGAATTTCGCACATTTATTTGGCCTATTTTTAAGCAGTTATTAGGGGGGAGGGGGATGGGGTACTATTTTAAAATTTAAAAACAATTATATTTTACATCAGTTAATGTTTTTTAAGACTGACGCGGTATATTGTGCGACGCGAGCTCGCTTCACTAATCTCTCATTACAATAATACAATTGAGAGGGGCGGATAAAGGCAAATGAATTATTGTTATTTTTAAACGCGAGAACATTATTTCGAAATTGAAATCGGTCAGATAGTGGTTAAATGAAGTGAATTTAATTCACAGCCTATTCGAATTGGATTGTTTATAATGGTCATATCATCTTTTAATTATTTGATTCTCGACACAAAAAAATACAAATATAATTTTTAGACAAATTTTATGTTCAAATTGAGTGAATATTTGTCTAAATGCAAATATAGTAACATTAAACTGATTTCAGTTGGATAAACGCGTCGTGGTGACTTGCGTCGCGAACACTAGCTGCCGCGGGGTGTCGCCTGTTTTCAGACGCGCGAAAGGCCCGCGCCGCGTCGGCGTCACCGAACAGAAGCGATTCGGGGAGCCGAAATTCGCGCGAGTCGACATCATAACGAGCACAATAAATCTTCACGAATCGTTCGCTGTGCGATATATTATGCGTGTATTATTACATCCGACGAGCCGGGCGTGTTAGCCAAGAGGCGTGAAACGTCGTACATCACTCTCGTGATTAAAATATATCGACGACGTAACGTTTGGTTATATCGACGTCCGTTGAAAAGATACGAGTTTTTTCATCATTATTATTATTATCACCCCCAAAAGTAAAAAAATAAAACCCTGGTTACACACACACACACACACACACACACACACACACACACACACACACACACACACACACACGCACGCACACGCACACAATACACACACACACACACACACACACACACACACACACACACACACACACACACACACACACACACACACTAATGCACTCTTTTTTTTTTAGTATTTACAGTAGACGCCGCTTATGAGACTCACGGATTTAAGGTTCAGTCGCTTATTAGACTCAAAATCGTCTGGAACGGTCCGGACGTATCCAAATACATTAAAAAAAAAAAATCGGTTATAAGAATCAACACTTCGGTTATAAGACTCATATTTTGTAAAATAAATAGTAGAAAATAAACTTTTTTGGTTATAGTTTAGAAATAAATTGATATTGAAAAATTATTCGCAACGATTATCGTTATTATAGTGTACTTGATTATCTGGCGGCTGCACAGTTATCGTAATTACTGGTACTTACATGCACACGTGCACGTAGTTTTTTTTTATCGGGATTATTAAATGTATTCAATTATAACAAATTAAGAAATGTATTCAATAATAAATTATGTAATATGTAATATGACGTGTTAGTGTATTAAAATCAAAGCAAAATATGTAGTAAAATAAAATTTATAAATTGGTAAATAATTTTTTTTTCCACTTCGCCTATAAGATTCATTCGGTTATAAGACTCACTTTGTGCTGATCCCAAAGTGAGTCTTATAAGTGGCGTCTACTGTATTAAGAGTGTATGTATTCAGTTATCTTAATATTTGATGATCTTTCTTTTCTTACAGTATATACAAGAGAAGACATTTTTTGAATAGACCACGTTTCTAACGACAGTTATCAACTTTTTCACGATATTATTTTTGCAAAATTATTCCATATAATATTCTACCCAGTGTCTTTACGGTGGCCATTCTAAAAATGTCGACCACAGAATACGGTAGAATATGTGAAAAGTGCACACATAGTATTTCGTTTTTTTTTTTTTTTTTAATAATTCAACCTCTCTATAATATTGACACAGCGTTGCAGTATTTTTCATCATTGATCTGAGAAGAAAACCCACGATGTACTTCGATGTTTTTCGGATTTTTCGCTTGGTACTCAAATGATTCCACGATCGAGTCGTTGCAAGAATCTCGTGTCGTTTTCTTATTTCTATCAGTTAATGGGGAAACAGAGAACACGAGATGAAAGTTATTCTCGTATAATTTTTTTTTTTTTTTTTTTTATTCGAATAAGACTTCAACTTCTTAGGTCATTAGCCTGTAATAATAACAAAATAATAAAAATTAATTATTGATCTTAAAACCATGGGAATACATCGTGTTTAAAAATAAAGGGTGTTTGTGACTTGTGTAGTATGTGTACATTTATTTTTTTTTTCTAGATCAGTTTTGTTAAGTCTATGTTTGTGAAAAAATTGTATGTATTTCTGGAGTTCTCTTCGCCAAAGTGCTCGTTTCGTCGTTCATGGGTTTCCGAGAATTTGTCTGTAGCTGTTGAACTTGGGGCACTATAGTGCGATGTGTTTGATCGTCAGCACTTCGTCACAGAGCTCATAGGCCGCCCGGGTCTTCTTTTGTAACAAGGTGCGAGTGTGTTAAACGAGGCGTCCTATCCGTCACATAATATTATTGACATAAAAAAAAAAAAAAACTAAAAAGGTCTAGCACACGAGCCAAGTCGGTTTATTCAGCTAATACGCGACAAAAACTAACCCGAGTTTTCAACATCGTTTAACGTAATATCATAATATTTCGTAAATTTTAAACGCGAGTGTACGGATGTGCACGTGACATGACATGGTGTATTATATTGAGAGCGCCACGGCCGTGGCGTGTGTCCACATCGTCGTCGGGCGAGACGTCGCAGGCAGCCGACCGGGTGTCACAGCAGGGGTCGGAGAAAACGTGGTCGTGGCCATCACGCGAACACCATAACGACGGTAATTACGACTGGTAAAAAGCAAATCGGGGCTCAGTGACGGTTTGAAAACTTTTCAGGAGATAAAAAAAAAAAAAACAAATAAATATTTCCAATGTTCCGAACTCCGGAGCGTTAGGGTTCCGTCGTAATTAATTAAGCCTTAGGAACAAGATTGTTGTGTACATTTCCGTTCCGCGCATTCCGCGTTTTCAAAATCCTTCGATTTCAGTCATTGGTGATCTTTAAGGGGTTATTAAACGTTAGTATCTGATGAGAAAAAATTGAAGAACCAAAAAATATGTTCAAAGTATCAAAATATTAAAATAAATAAAGTGTATTGAAATTTACTCTAGATCACTAAAACAATTATTTTAACGCTATTTAATAATAACATTCGACTAGATAAAATGCTCTCGATAACCTAAAATTAATAAATTATACTCAAATTGATTCTCAAAACATATAAACACTCATACGAAATCATTGAAATATCCTGTTCGTATTCATTGGTAATTTATTTTACAATTATTATGATTTTTGTATTCGAAAATCATCGTCTGCTCATTGAAATACAGAGGTACCAAAGTTCAACCTTTGATAAAGTCTGTGAAATATTGAATTATTTAAAAGATGTACGTGTACAGGCACGTTTGTCATCGATAATTTTAAGTCGAAGACGACGGCATGTTTACACATAATTATATATTTTGATTGGGCTAGTTATGAGTGCCAATTAAATTATATAATATTTGATTACAATAAATCATTAACTTTGTTCGCACGGTATTAGGACATGAATTTGATTTCCGTTGGGATTTAAAAACGAAACACTGACGATTTATCTATATTTTTTTTTTCTCGACCTCGATCGGAAAACGCTATTGTTTGGTTTTGGTAACGCGAGTTCATTCGTTAGCACTTGACGTCTGGCGAAAAGACGCCCCTCCGGCGGGGTCGGATGAAAACGTTTCCTAGGTGTTTAATACTGTCGTACACTGTGCGGCTGAATAATACCGACGACAGCGTGAATACCAAGTGAATATATACTTGCGCGAAACGAAATGCGCTCTAAGCCGGTGCTCGTGCCACGAGATGAAAACATGATTCTAGTGGTTTTATATGATATTATTTACGGCCGATGTTCGTGCGATTGAAATTTCGCCGTTGACATTTTTCCGCCCGCGGAATCCGCGCGATTATAACATGATTCGTATTGTTTCGAACGGAACACACGCAGGGAAACTCGAGTGAGAAAAAAATATATCGAACATTTTTTTTTTTTTTATGTACCCTAAGTGAAACGTACAGCTATACCGTGAAATTCGCGAGTTTTGCTCTCGATTTCGCACGAGCCGCGTGGTAGGTATAGTCACTCGTCACGTGCGTACAAGGTGTGCCCTTCGTCCTCACTATAGTCGCTACAGTCAGTGATACATTTCGAAACTGACTCGGGCGGCTGATAATAATCAGTTTCGATCACGTATAATATGATGGACGCGAAAACATGCGAAATAAGTGCCGCAAAGGTCGTCTCGGTGGGACTGTCCGGACTATGATCTCTGTCCATTCAAAGTGTCCGAATTTGATAAAAAAAAATTTTATCCGACGAGTTTTCGTACGAGCACGTACCGTCTGCCCTTTAAATCACCTTGTTTCGTCGCAGTTCTCCCAAACTACCTTGAGCAAAAACACCCCCTCAACCAAATGTACCAGTCGCCACTTAACATAGAGTAAGCACGAACGTAATAATAAAAATAAAACAAAAATCACCTAACAAAAGAATTACGTTTGCTCCATTTAACATCGACTTGTGTAAATCGATCTTTGCAACACACATAAATCATTAATTTACTTCTGCAACTTCTGAACGCACGTTTTCTGCTCTTGAAAGAATTAAAACATACCTAAGATCAACAATATCAGGAGAACGATTAAATGGTTCGGCTGTAAAAAAATATAAATAAGGAAGTGGGTGTAACTGTTGACGAAGTTATATGTTTATAAAAATCTGAAAGGAAAATGATGTTGCAAGACTGGACAATATAATAATATAAATAAATAATTTTAATACCGACTAAAAATTTTAAATTATCATTACATTAAATACAATAATACATTTTACTCATATTTTTGTTTGTATTTTAATTAAATATAATATGTTACCTGCCTTTTGACATACAAATATTGTATAGTTTCATATAATACACTAAAATACATTATTATAAATTTAATTCACTTTATAAAAAAACTTACTCACTACTTCATCTTGGCCGAAAATAGGTAGATAAAATACAATGGGTGCATTTTATGTTTTATCTAGTGTCCCAGCCCCTCTCCTGATATTTCTAGCTAGATCACTACGTACATGTGAAATTATTTAAAACGAAAAACCTTTGCCTTTTTCTCGATGCACTCACTTGATATTTTCAAAGGTGAAACTGACGTTGAAGATTTTCAACTACTGGAGTGTACTTCCAGTGTATAGTATCACAAGATAGTTTCTAAAAATCTTCATAAGAATAAAGATAAATGAACAATGATGATAACTCACGTATCGTGATAAAGTCTAATATTGTCGTTACCGACGAAAAATCATTATATTATCCATCACTGTTTTCCGGCATTGTGTTCTCTGAAATTTTAGCGACGCAACTAAGATTATCTATTTAAGAAAACTAAAAAACTTTCAAAAAAAAATACGTAGACAATATATAAAATAATCTTTTTTTTTTTCTTAAAAATGTAGTTTTACTATACTTATAAATTGTACCTACATAAAAAAAAAAAAAAAATACAAATGTATTCGTAGAATGAGGTTGAAAAAGGGGTGAGCTTATAGAATCACCTTGTTTAGTCAAGACGCTCGCGGGCGTGCACAAGATATGAAAAGACTTTCTTCAAAGGGATAGGGGATCGTTCTCATTATCGTCAAGACGAGGCGGTGCCGAATAATTCAGCGTTTGCAGTTTTTGCATAAAATCGCGCCGCGTATATTAAACGATAATATTCAGAACGAAAAACGTCTGCCGCAGTGAACCCACGCGACTCTTATTGCGCAGGACTTTCTGTTGTCTTCCCGTCGGGGAAAAGAAAAAGAAAAAAAAACCAAAAAGTCAACCGAGTTATTTCACTGATTCGAATGTCGGAGAAGTGCCGTCGGCAGCAGCAGCGCGAAGGGTTAAAAAGTTATACATTAAATTACACAAATAGTTTTGACTTTTGCCAGTGCCGAGCATAATAATACCGTCTCATTAAACGGAAGGGGACGGGGGGGGGACGAGGGGCGACGATTTCGACTGTCTTATTGTTTGACGTATAAATTATCGCGGGCGCCGAATTAATAAAACGTTTCGATCGGCGTGCAGCAGCAGGTACGAGCGGATAATAATAATTACGAATCATAATATCGTATTCAAACGCGGCCCGTCGTCTTGTCCCCCGCGGATCGTGTGTCGTATTCTGCGAAACGAACTGCACGCGTGTTCGGGTATGGCGACACGTCGTAGATAGGCACAGGAACGATCCATTCGAACAAGTCCCGAAACGTCGGATTTGGTTACCTGTGGGTAACGTTAGAAGCGATTTCAATTTTTTGTAGAATATCAGACACGAGTAGGACTTCCGACGTTCAGAGGGCATGGTTAATTTTTTTCTATTCGTTTCGATTTAATAATTTATTTAGCTAATGATATGCGTTAGTAATCAGCGGTTCCCAACCTTTTAGATACTAATACCCGTAAATCGGGTTAGATATTTTAAATCACCCCTTCCCGAAAAAAATGTTGAGTTACAAGGTAATACGAGGTAATACTCGTAAAATTAACAGTGTCATTGAGATCAGAACATAAGGTAATTCCCAAAACTATATGCAGATTTAATAACACTAGGTATAAAGAACAAAAAAAATTAGTCTAGTTTTTACCCCTCGAAAAATCCTGTTTCACCCCTTGAGGGGTATTTACCCCCGGGGTGGGAATCATTTCGTTAAGTTTATAATGTTACATAATTCAATATTTTATTAGATTTCTAAAATTTGATTTTCTATATAAATATACATGCAAAGGGTTTTCTTTAATTTTGATTACTAATACTATATATCTACAAACATTTTCTTTTGTGATGCAAAACGCGTACGATTGTATAAAATGAATAATGAATAAGGGCGAACGTGTATTATACATTTAAACATAATAATAAAAATACATGGTCTTTGTAAAATCTCTCACATTTAGCTTTTCTGAAATCTATTAAACATTAAATTTTTATTTTCATAAAATTTCAGTTGATAGCTATATGTTGAACTGATAAATTATTATGTCGTATTGAAAATTTCTAAAAAAAATAATTTTTTTTCGATAAACCTATATTTTAGTCTATAAATCACGGGCAGTCCGAAATCTGTGAAACGGAAGTAAAACGTGTTTTTCGTGCACTCGGTTAGTGCAGTGTCCGTAAAAACAAGAGCACCTCTTGAGTGAAATATTATCGAGAGTTTTTCGAGATCCATTTATTTGATTCCAGAGCCTCTAGTAAAATTATTCACGCGGGATGTGTTTGAATATTTCTTGTTACGTTCAAAAGAGGGACGAACGACTCTTCGTCGTTTTACGTCGTGTTTGACGCAATGATGAAATTCTCGCAGACTTGGTAAAAAACCGAAAAACCAAATAAAATACTTATGATAGACTAGTGTAAAGAATCATAACAAAAGAACAAAAGCGTGATTAATTAAAGATCAATTTTTTCCCATTAAGTGCGCAATTCTATATAAAAAACGCGATCGATTCGAAATTAATTTTATTTATATCGTCGTCTCGCTATATCATTGGGAAAAACTCAGCGGCGGCGGCGGCGGCGGCGGCCGGACTGTAGACATGCAAATGAGTCGGAACTATTACCAGACTGCAGAGCACGGTAGTGCGCGAAAAAAAATAAATAAAAAATTCGACGAAAGATACAAAAAAAAAAAAAAGATAAAAAAAAGGGCGCGAAACGTAACACGATCCGTACGTGACGCCGTGCAATACGCTCGGGCTGCGAATACACGTATTATATTATAATATTATTATAATGTTATCATTATTATTTTTATTATCGTCGTCATTATTGCAATAACAATATGCGAGCGTCGTCGTCGTAATATAACGCGCGTATAATATATAGGTACTTACGATATATGATAAGCCGGTGTATAATACGCGGCTAATGTAACGCGTACAATACAAACGTACGTACGCGCGAGGGGGGCAAAGAAGATTATTGGACGCGCGTCCAGCAATAACTACACGGTGACACGTGCGACGGCGCGCGAAAAACACCCGAAGACTTTGGGGCTTTGAAAAATAACCGTACGCCGTGTGGGAGCGGGTGGGCCGTACACGTGCCGGTGTTTACATAAAACCCTATTCTCACGATTATCACACAAATTGATCTAAGCGCGCGCCCGTGTGCGTGTGCTCCTCTTTGCTCAACGACGTCGTTCCTACACGTATAATAAACGTACGTACACGCGGTAGTGTGTGTGTGTGCGTGCGTGTGTGCGTGAGAGAGAGTGAGAATTTCGTCATTACGCCCGTCTGATGTCTTCGGCTAAACACACACACACACACGCATGCTGGGCGTATCATATTATTATAATAACAACGATCCCGGGGGAAGGCGTGTTTTCGTATATAGATCGATGCGAGAATCGAATTATCCGAGTGTTTAGATAAAAACGACGGCGGAGGCGGCGGCAGTGGCGACATTATCGCGGCCGACATCACCCCCGGTGCAGCGGATCGCCGTGGATTTCCACCGCGACGGCGGCTCTCGGTCGTCGCGTAAATGACGCACAGAGTGTGAAATGCAGACGCGCCGGGCGTTAAGGCGACAATTATTATTTGTAAATTACGCGGCGACCGGCCAGGGTGGGCTTTGCGCGCGCGAGTGATTTACTCGGGATGGCGGTCGCGTGTAGGTCGCGACGATATTGCTGGAACGGCGGACTAATAATAAAACGACACGTTCGGCACACGTTTGCCGCTGTACAGTAGTGTAATGATGCGAACAACGAATTTCCGTTGGGCGTACGTAGCAGGTGAAAAAAAATGGGAGCCGGTTGAAACGTCGACAATCAAAAATTCGACAAGTTAAAATGTCGGCGGTCGAAATATCGACAAGTAAAAAATGTCGACGGGTCATTATATCGAAAATTATTACTATTTTAATTTATTTAAATAAACAAAATAAATATATGATATATGTAAATAAAAAAAATGTATGATATAAATTATATGAATAAAATAAATATCACAAAATTTCGACAAGTCAATAAGTCGACATGTACAAAATATAGAAAAAAATAATGATTGAATCAATACTTCGTGGAGTAACTCGTCCACATTCAAAAAATAAAAATAAACAACGAGAGGACAGAATCCAAAACGTTATACAAAATCGTGGAAACGTTCCAGTTATAGAGTTCTTAAGAGGCATTGCTAACAACATGACGTTATAATTTTATTTATATAATTCATATCATTTTATATTTTTATGTCGACATGATTAAATTATTTTATCATACATTTTTTTTATTTACATAAATCATATATTTATTTTAGTTTGTCGATATTTTGTACATTTCTACATTGTAATTTGTCGACATATTGACCTGTCGACATTTTTTACCTATCGATATTTCGACCGCCGACATTTTAATCCGTCGATTTTTTGATTGTCGACGTTTCGTACCAGATCCGAAAAAATACGTCAATTCTTAGTTTTTAGATGACCAGAATAAACACGAATGTAATCGGGAAACGTTATATGACTTGAAATTTGACAAAAGTATGAAAAAAACTGACCAAACTATATGTTTAATAGAACATTTTGAGAATACCTCTGTAACGATTGTTGTTTATAAAACATCGTACGTCACTTTGCATTAAGGAGGGCACAGCTAATATGTTGAGTGTGCGGAATGGCAATGAGGTCATGAATGAATGCTGACCAGGGGTTTTCGGTGTGTATATATCACATTGGAAAAGTAACTGTCAAGCAGAGGAGAGTAGCAGTGAGAGAGGAAGACGAGCCATCGGTGGGGGCCGTGGTGTGAACCGAAGACCATAAATCGGGATAGGAAGACCAGCCATCGGACGTCAAACAACATCGTCCTCAAACAACACCCACAGTGCTCACCTACTCAATATTCATCATATCGGTATCGTATTTATGTTAATATATCAATTAATCGTATACGCCGTCTTGGTACTAATATATGAGGTAACCCTGTTCCATAACATTTAAGTATCACACACCGAGGTCGAGTCCTCGGAGTAAAAATAAACATAACTTAAAAAGGCTCCAACAAAAGGTCCAAAAGCCGGAGATATAAAGAGGGGACGTTACACCTCTTTCTTTAAAAGTATATATATTATAATAATTTAATGCGTTTTTGGTTCTTAAAAATGAAACATAATATTATTATTCTTATTGCTCATATGATTTATAAACAATACCGGAAAAATCGTGTAAATCATCGATTAGAATTTTTTTTTTTTTCTGTAAGCGCTTAAAGTAAACAATTTAATTTTCGTACAGTGTATCTGAGCTTAGGATCATTGTTTACTTAAAAAAAAAAAAAAAATTATTTAGCAGTTATACAAAATTCAATACGCACCACTATTATATTTTATCTGATGATTTTGATCCTCCAACCCTACTTTATCTAATTAACTTTAGAGTTCCCCTTACGTACTCCCGTTCTACTTTTACGTTCCACATATTAACATTATCTATTTGAGCGAATTACCCATACGATTGATATCAGGTCAGATGCCAACACGGACCACACTTTTAATTTTTAATTCCACTCAGTTATAATACAGATATTTATGTTTCATATTTATTTTTGCTTATGACCTTAGTAGTTCTTCATTTTTTCACTACTATATCTGTTTTTTTCCCATAATTTTTTCTTGTCCAAGTCCTAATACTAATATTTCGTTGAAAGGGCTCGTTCCATATATTTTAGAATGAATAAATAAATAAATTATATAGTTCGAATACCGATAACACGGAGAACAAAATTCCAAAACCATTATATCACCGATATTTTTAATTTACAAAACATACAATAATTGGCCCCTGAAACGTTGTTCGAATTATTAAAGAACGCACATTGCGCAGTGGTCGAAAACAACGAATAATGTTTATAATAATATCTAATTCCTATAAAACTGCGAAGCATACGCATTTCCGCCCAAACGCTTTTACCTCTCGTGGGTTACAATCAATCGTTTTTCTCGATATCAATATTCTAATAACAACAATAACGACAACGATTTAATAGAACAGGTGTCATTGTTAAAGTATAGCCGTTTACGTCGAGTGCGACCGACGACGACGGCGGCGCGTCGAATTATGTGTGTATTTTTTTTTTCTACAGACGTATACATAATTTATTTTTTTAGTTTTTATTTATCGTCGGTCGTCGATTTCGTTCATTAATATCGAACAATAAACACGCGGGGGAGAAAAAACAAAACGACACGAAAACACGAGGAAAAAAAACCGAAACGAAACGACAATATAATAACAACACGGGTAACGATACGCGTGTATAATACACAGGTATACAGGTGGGTACGCGCCGACGCCGTCTGCAGTGTATATAGTAATATTATTGTTATTATTATTATTATTATTACTATTATAATTGTACAAAGTATACCTATAACTCGCGTAGACCGCGGAACGGTAAATAAAAATAAAAAAAGAAGAAGAAACAATAATTATGTTTTTTTGACGATCGTCGTCAATGACGAACGAAACGAATGATGAATGAATCTTCCATTCCGATTCGCGTAAATACTATAATTTACACGACAGTACAAAATATTATAATACAAACGATTGTGCAGTTGTGCAGTTTTCCAGTGTATCGTGTCGCGTATTTTAGACATTTCAGACACTTTTTTCGGTGGCGGCGTGACTTGACGGCCCGACAAACCGTGAAAAACAAACAAACGATTTCCCGCACGCACGACGTACCCACCGATATCCAAGAGTACCCACGGTGGGGGGGATCAGAGGAGCCATTGCCCCCCCCCTGGGAATTCTTCGAAACTATTTGTAATTTTATGTCACGCATATTGATTGTAACAAAATTTCAAACAAACATGTATTTAAAAAAGTGTTAATATTATGTTATAGGGCTCGGATTTCAATGCATTTGCATCTTTTTTTTGGAATGTCTTACGCGATGCTTTCCAAGCTTCAAATATGTTTTAAGTACTACGTGTTCTAATCACGAAAATTTTTTCGGACATTTTTTTGCATTTTTTGACGTTTTTAATGCATTACTGTACATGCACTAAAAAAAATTGACCTCAATGAAATATAAGTGCTACCTACATGTATCATTATAGCAGTACGAAATATAAATTATTTTAATTAACTTAACCAAATAACAAAAATATGCCAAATATTAGAAGAAGAAGAAGATATTAATCCAGAAAATATTATTCCAGAAGACTAACAAAACACCTAACGACATATCATTTTTCAAGTTTGCTCCTATCACCTCAGTTGAAGTAGAGAGGTCATTCTCAGTATACAAAAACTTGTTGGCAGACAAACAACGTTCATTTAAATTCCAAAACACTAAAGAAATTCTTGTTGTACAGTGCAATACAAATGTTAATTAATTTTTAAATTAATTTTTTAATATATTTTTATTTATTTATTTTTTTTTTTTTTTTGTACAGTGTAATGCAAATATAATTTCATTTTTTACTCATTTTTCAATAATAATTTGAATTTATTTGATAAATTATGCCTTTTTTGAAAGAGCGTTTTTTTTTTATATTTTATGGGCATTTTTTAGAGTTTTTAGGTCATTTAAATCCAAGCCCTAGTTATAAACCTATTCGTATGAGGGCCTTGTGTGACGATAAAATGTTGTTTTCTTTATTTAGTGTGTTTAGTACTTAATGCTATTTCAGAATAAAGATACTGGAAACACTTTCTTATAATTAAAATTTATTTTACATAATTTCTATAGTACTCTCTCTTCAAGCACAGCCATTGGCTTTTGAGGAGATCCATCACATTTAATTTAAATATTACTTATAATATTGTATGTAATTATTTGATGGAATAATCTTATCATTATTATTATTATTATTATTATTATTATGTCAAAATTTAAAATAACCATAATGATTTTGCGTTTAAATTTCGATCTTGTCCCGAGGAGGGATCATTTTGACACTCTAGCGCGCTCCCCGATATCATACCGGGTGAC
Source organism: Therioaphis trifolii (assembly GCA_027580255.1). Lineage (NCBI taxonomy): Eukaryota > Metazoa > Arthropoda > Insecta > Hemiptera > Aphididae > Therioaphis > Therioaphis trifolii. The sequence continues at coordinate 66,969,105 of CM050405.1, read as the reverse complement.
CGGTGTAATAACCGAACCCGACCAGCGGGCACGCGATCGATTCGACTGTTTTCGTGGACCGCGACGGTCGTCCGATCGCATATTTCCGGACGACAATATTGGTGACGTAAGTACGCGCGCCGGTTCTGCGACCGAACAATACGACGCCACCGCGGGGCCACCGCACGTGTATATTATACGCATTCGTTTACGTGCCGGCGGGACTGAGTGTAGAAAAAAGACCGAAAAAAAAACGCGACCGATTCGTGGAAGGACGGCGGCGACGCAATAATAAGCCCAATGGCGTATAATAATTATTGTTTTTATTTCGTATCGACGGACGACGTATTTTCGACGATGTTTTCCACGACGCGTCCCCGGAACCGTTTTCAAGGCAAAGAGTGACTTCAAAGTAAACGTCAATATCAAATTATTGACGATAACTTCATAAATCGATTTTAACTTCGTGTGGGAAAAAAACGTAAAAGTCCGACTCGATATAACAATATCACCGTTTGAATCTGCGAATTTTATTCGTATAGGTAATTTATATTTAATGAAACGAAGTCACGAAAAACTACAAGTACAGCAAACATTGATACTTAGGGTTAGCATTGCCCCATCAAACCTCCCCATTCAAAAAAAAAAAAAAAATGTGCTAGTGCGACGCTTCGGTGGCGACGTGATACCTGCTCGAGGTGGATCGTGTAAGGCAGGGAAACGGGAGGCGAATCACTCAATCAATGTTATCGTCGAGTGGCGCACATTATAGAGGGTGATTTTTTAAGACGTCCTCATTGCTCACCCTATTTTCAACTTTGTTTTATAGATAAATTTGATTTTTTTTCACGCAAAATCAAAAAGTGTAGTACCTTCGACTATATTTTAGGAAAAAAAAAATGTTTTTGCAGTTCGTATTATCTACGTGATTCTTAAAATGTTTAATTTTCTCTAATAGTAACCACTAGATTTTATAATACATTATTACGAAGGAGAATACTTTTTTTTTTTTAGACATGTTGAGTTGAGTTTTTATTATTTATATCGCACCAATATTTCAAGTTATATACGTGTATTAAGTTCAGAGCAGAAAGGTAGTGGCAAAATATTTTCGTGGAGCTCTTTGTTAATCCTCAAAATAACTGTGTTAAAAACGTTGATAATATATCTTAATAAATTGGTCTCATAAAGAAAATTAAAATGACAAAATATATTTTTTCGTAATATTGCGTAATAATGTTTAACCAATTGAGAAACCTTAAGTATCTACACAAAAATCACGTAGATATTGTAGTACTGCGATGAAAACGTATAGAACATATTTTTTAATTACGAAATCCAAATTTGAATTTTTTTTTTTTTAATCAAAAGTTTCATACTTAAAAAAGAAGATATTTTAAACCAAATTTTTAGAAAAACCTAACCTTAAAATGTCTTATTAAAGTTAGGTACGTTATTAATTTATAAGAATTTTTCATACTTCATAAAACGCTGTTATAAAGTACATGTTTATATATAAAAATAATAATAATAATAACATAGATGATAACTGATTCCCTATGCAGATCGTTGTGATATACTCTGCATATTACGTTTGCTGTAAAACATATTCACATCAAGCCATGACTTAGTCTATTATACACGGGTTGGAATGAGCTAATTCCGTGCTTAATTACATGCGAGACTTATCGAGTAATACTACTATATAAAAAGAGTCCTTTTTTTCCAAAGTTTTCTACTGAATAGTGAAACATGTATTTTTATTCAAATGCATCGAAGTTTTCATTTCAATATGACTGTTTGTTGTGAAAGAAATGATTGATTATCATATGCGAATTATTTTATAATCATATAAAAATATATGCGTTTCATACAACCACGCGGGGGGATAAGAGAATCTTAATGAATTGATTTTTTTTTGACTTAAAGCCCTGAAAAATATAGCTAAACCACGCCGTATATAAATACAACACACGTGTGCTCGTACAGACCAAAGCTCATATTATTATGATGAGTAGTGCGTGTACAGTGCATCCACCCAGTGGCGCAATTATCGGGAGTGTTGGGTGTGCAATTCACAGGGGCCCCTGGTTTTGGGGGGCCCCAATTTCCGAGATCTTTATTTTAGAAAATGATTTTAGCACTACATACAGTGATATATTAAGTGCATGTATTATTTATTTAACGTTACCCGTAACAGTTGCTTCGGCAGAGAGATCTTTCTCAAAATTAAAATTCATAAAGAATCACCTGCGAAATTCAATTGGCCAAGATCGTCTTTCCAACATCAGTATATTAAACACAGAAAAAGAAAAAACAGCTGACTTGGATATAAACAAAATAATTAACGACTTTGTTGCCGTAAAAACAAGAAAAATTAATTTTTATACTTGATTTTATAAAAAAATAAATTATGTAAATTTTAAATAAATAAACAGTTTAAAAAATTATTATATGACATATTGACATGTGAGAAAACAATATTTTTAGAGTGATAATAAATAAGGTACCTAATATCGTTTATGACTATTTTTTTTTTTTTTTTTAGCAGGTAAGGGCCCCAATCTGGACATTTTCACATGGGCCCCTTATTATCAAGTTGCGCCACTGCATACACCCCGAGATGACTCGCGGACAGTTTCACCGTGTGATTAAAATAAAGTATACGTAAATCGTACTCTGCGATAAGACGATAAATTCAGCGAAACAATGTACACGCGACACGGGAAGTCGAGGAGGTGTCGTACCTCGTCAACACCCTGCCCCTCCTCTCGCGGATTGTGTATACGGCGCTGTTCGAGTGCAGCGAGTAGGCAGTACGACCGGGCGTATAATATGATAATACAATATGTTCTCTCACTATACGTATATATTTTTTTTCTCACAACAATGCCGCGATTCTGGTCGTGTCGCCGTCGTCGTCAGACCGCGGCCCGTAGAGTAGATAATCAGATAGGTACGCTTAATTGCCGCGGCGGTGCGGGGGGGTAACCCGACCGATTTATATACATATACAGGGTGGGGCACTGAAACGGCCGATTTAAAAAATAGATTTTCTCAGAAGTAATCAAGTCGAGAATTTGCACTGAATATTATTTAGTTCAAAGACATGATGCCATTTAGTAAACATGGAACAACAGTGGAGTGGTAAACAACGTGCTTATGTATGCGATAAAATCGTTTTACAAAATTAATGACAGTTACCATGACTCGGTACCATCGGCTAAGGCTATTAAAATATGGATAACCAACTTTGAAGAAACGGGTTCGGTATTAAAAAAGAAAACCATGTGCGACAAAAAACCATTCGTACGCCTGAAAACGTCGCTGCTGTCAGAGCCCCTCTCGTAAAGAGTCCGAGACGTTCTGCACGAAGACATGCGTTATCGTTGAATTTACCCAGTGGAAGTCTACGTCGGATTTTACACTTTTCGTGGAGGTATTTAAAAATTAAAGTCTACGCACAGAAACCTCGAAATATCGATGAACTAAAAGACAAAATCAAAGAAGAAATTGCCAGTATATCTTTGGAAGTGATACATCGTGTAATGGAAAACGTACAAAATAGGTTAGAAGAGTGCTTGAGAAGAGATGATCTTGAAGACGTAATTTTTAAAAAATAAACGGCAAGTTATGTACTTCATTGTAATTTAATAATAATTAATTTTTATTCGTTTTTTTTTATTTTATAATTTACCTTTGAAAATCGGCCGTTTCAGTGCCCCACCCTGTACATATTATTATACCTGACACGACGATACACACTGCAAACGTACAAAACGCTCAGACACACACACAAACGTATACACATGCATAGGAGTGCGCACACTTTTTTCGCAGGGGATGCCAATATACTTCAAAATATAGGTGGAGATGGGGAGGGCTTAGCCCCCTCAAATTTTTTTAATTCGTACTAAAAGCCTCCCTGATATAATGACCCCTCCCCCAAGAATTTTACCGAATTTTCATTAATGTTAAGCTCACACATTTTAACAAATCTTAGCCAATGTTTCAGAAATAACTCAATTTTTAACTCACATAAAAAAAAAATCAGAATTAAAAAAAAAGTTGTATTCTCAAAACTAAAAAGCTCACCAAACTATGTCAATATAAACAAGTAAAAGTATAATTTATACTTTAAATTGTATTTCTCGAGTAATATGAATTTAATGTATGTAATATTTAATAATTAATTATAGTTATAGTTCTAATCTTCGTTCAAAAGGATGTAAATTTTTAAACTCATCAATTACATCTTCATAATTTATCTGTGATGCTAGTTCTTGTTCCACAAATATCAACATCATTGCGTCCAACCTTTCTCGTTTCATACGGCTTCTTAATTTTGTTTTTACCACACTTAATTTGGTTCTGCAGACCGCAGGGGATGTCAAGGCATACCCGGCATCCCCCCCGCGCACGCCTATGTACACAATATGCACATAAATATCGTAAAACACAACATTTAACAGTGCAATCCGTTCGCGGACGTCTCGATTAAAATACACACACACACACACGCATAGACACTCGTATACACGCGCACGCCAAGTGGATTTATAATACTGGCACATTGCGCATATTATCATTATCATTATTATTATTATTATTATTATTATTATTATTATTATTATTTTATACTTAAATGTACACGTAAAGTATAATACGCCCGTGAATTGTACATTGTATTAAACGCAGACGCACACCGGACCGACGGTCGTGCCGTTTGCCAATATAATAACTGTGAGAACGCTGCTCGCGTTATCGCACGCGTTAATGTACGAGTGTACGCGCGCACACGCACGCGAAAACGCGGACAATAATGTACGAAATGGATATATCACCGCCGAGATAGCGCAACCCCTTCGCCCCACGCGCACGCACCGCCCGTGCATGATATATTCTAATAATTGACCGACCGTCGTCGTGTATATCGTAATATAGTGTACACGGGCACTGTTGTATTACACAGGTATTATATACGTACGAAACGTACGCGCGAAACGCGATCGCTATCGAATTATGTTTTGTTTTGTTTTTTATTTATATTTATTTTTTTTTCTTCTTCTTCATTTTCCTTTCTCGTCTCGACCGTATCTACATAATAATAATAATAATAATAATAATATAAACGACGGACGAATAATTTTCTCGTTAAAAACAATTCTTTGCGAGCGCCCCGCGACCGGGACAACTCTGACGGACAGGTGGGTACATCGCGTGACGACTCGACCGCCGCCCGCAACAGAAAAAAAAAAAAACGACTGATTCTCCTGATGTAAGCGAGTGTGTGTGTGTGTGTGTGTGTGTGTGTGTGTGTGTGTGTGTGTGTGTGTGTGTGTGTGTGTGCAAGTGTTATACTTGTTATTTTAAACGTTGATTTGTGTCTGTATTTATGTGTGATATAAAATCGGATGACCTGTGTGCGTGACTTTTCGTATATAAACGATACGTAATATTATTATTATTATTATGCGCAAAGAACACAAAAATTATACCCGGCTGTATATGTTTCATATCGCCTCTTACATTAATCTGCCAAAACGTTGAGCGCGCACATCATACTTACTAATCCGTGTGTGTGTGTGTATAATAATGATAATCGCTCGTGTTATAATAATAATAATAACACGTGAGTGGCCCTTGACGTGTGTGCAGTTTGTATACATTTATAATATACTCACGCGGTGATTATCTTTTCTTTTTTTTTTTTAATTTTTTTACTTTTTTTCGAAATTGCACAAGCACTACGTCGTCGTCCACTCGGAGTCACTCAAAAACGTTTTTATTTTCCCATGACACAATTATTTTTGTTACTATCGTATTATTATCTTTTACGAGACGGCGAAAAAAACTAATTCTCGAGTTATCCAAACCAAATCGAATATTTTTGTTTTCACTTATCATTTAAAACAATTGTTTTAAATAAGTGTAACACTAACATGAGATATCACTTGAGTACACTATTTTATACAATGGGAACGATTATAGTTTTCAACTGTAAAAAATACCTTCGCAAAGTGAATAATATAAATTCAATTATTTAATATACCTAATCATCAATTATTAAAATATACCATTTAATAGTGGTCTTGCAGTATGTGATAATTTGAAATTATTATTTATGATTTTCATACCTTTTGTGTGTGATACGTGCAGTTGCTTTCTGTTCAAATTTCCGCAATTATTTCTTCCATGTCATTTGTGTCGTTTTCACCCACGCTAACATCAACAGAAGTCGTGATGCGACCGTTGATGTCCCCTAAGATATGTACAGTCATTAATTTAAGAACTTTGTCACACTTTAACTTTGTAACGGCTTATTATATTGTTATAATATTTGTGTTATTAATGATTTTACTACACACATTACAATTTAATCCGAATCGAATCCAATACTCAAAAATTGACATCTTAGTTGATTGTAAACATTTTGTGTGGCACACATCCAACGTAAAGCATAAGTTTCTTAATTGATTTTGTTAGAGTAAAACCAATAAAGCAAAGCCATCATGCGCCAAAAATTAAAAAGTAAATACAAAAAAAAAAAAATGTTAATCGATATATTCTATATAATATAAAATATAGAATTGATATCGAATCGAATGTAATATTAATCTAATTAAAACGAAATAGAACATTACTGAAAAAATACTGTTTATGGATATTTTACCACATATTACACAACCATGCATTATATATAAAAAAAAATAAAAATATTTTTTAAAATACTTAATAAATATTAACAGTCCCAAATTTTACGAAATAGGAAGAAAAATTAAAATTATTTAGGGCTGATCAGAATAGTCCCATCGTAAAAAGCCGGGAACCTATTCGGAAAAGTCAGAAACACTGATATCGTATAGGTCTCGTTCGTAATCAATCGGGAGCTTAGGGTGTTCGTCACTGCGAGAATTTTACGGTATCTCGTGGAAAATTATCGCCGGCGAAACGTAGGTACAATCGATAATTTTCCCGGAACTTTACGCGTATTTGCTTCACGACCCCCTCTCGTCATACTAATCACTAATTACTACCCCCTTCCCTGTCATTCAAAGTTTATCAGGTACGTACGTGCGTTTGTGTGTGTGTACGTGCGTGCGTGCTTACACGTGTGTGTGTGTGTGTGTGTGTGTGTGTGTGTGTGTGTGTGTGTGTGTGTGTGTGTGTGTGTGTGTGTGTGTGTGTGTGTGTGTGTGTGTGTGTGTGTGTATTCGGGCACGCCGTGTGCGGCTCGCCACGACATTATTATACGTCCGTAATGAGATGATGTTCGTGTACAGACGCCCGCGATTCTGTACGTATACTTCAAAGAGGACGCAATGCACATGTGTGCGTGTGTGTTTATATACCTGAGTGTACCTGTGTATATTACATGGTCGCTTGTACCCGTGCGTATTATGACCGGTGACCGTCTCTGATAGAGGCACACCGGCTACAACACGAGTACGCGGCAACAGCACCGGCAGCAGTCGGTCGTCTATTGAAATATAATAAATCGGACGGCAGCGGTATAATAAATTATGCAGTGTTGAATCCAAACGTTGTTTTTCCCATAGGGGGTGTGGCACTCGAGGACTATTAGAGAAAGGTAAAACATAATACGAATTCAACGACTTTAATGTGTATAATAATATAACAAAAAAATAATTGTTCAAACTCGATAATGTACAACTCGACTCCCCCAATGAAAAATGAAGTAACTCGAATTTTATCATTTTTCAGTAGAGCTATATTATAAGGTTTAACTTGAATTACTATCGGTTTTTAACTGTTTCATATCAAATTTTTATATGAACTTTGGTTGTTTGATTGAATGTAATATTATCACCATTCATTTTTGTTTTTTAACTTCCACAGTACAATGTATGATGAAAAATAAACTTAAGTTACTTCTTTTTTTCACGGGGAAAAAAGTTATTCGGAGAAGTAACTCGAGTTATTTCTTTTTTCTTGGGAAAAATCATTTATTGTAAAGAAGTAACTCCAGTTACTTGCTTAATCTTGGGTAAATATAGATAGGTAATAAAAATTAAATATTTTCAAATAAAACTTTTTTATTTTAATTTAGCAACAAGAATATTATAATAAACCAAACTATAAAAGTAGAAAAATATATTGTCATTATGTTCTAATTCACATTATCAGTGGATAACTGTGTATAATAGTAAAAAAAAAAAAAAAAAAAAAAAAAAAACTGATCATAAAGGCATAATATTAACCATGTTTAGTTAAAGAAATAAAAAAATTGCTTTGTACACCTTTCTTAGGCAAATAATTATAAAAAAATATGATTAAAAATAAAATAACCAATCACTTAGTAATTAAAAAAATATTTTAAACACTGTTTATACTAAAAAAAAAAAAATTTAAAAAAATTGAAAAACTGATTACAATAATAATAATAATATTATACTAGAAAATATTATACTGTTTATAATTATAAAAAAAAAACAGAAAAACTTAACAATAGTAATAATAAAAAATTATTCAATACTTAATGATCTATAAAAATGATGATACACTGATGGTATGAGTCCACTATCACATTAAGACAAGAAATCTTTAAGTTTAAGTTTATCTATTGGAATTTGTCCTTTATATGCTAATGTTGGTATAAAGTGTTGTTGATCATGGCATCTTACTTTGTTTTTCTTTGCAGCTAATAATAATATTAATATGTATTATAAAATCGAATAACTTACTTTTTTGTAGGCCATGATTGATAATAAAAACACTATAATAATAATAATTAATATTATTAATTGTATTAATAATATTATTACTGACGTTTGACACTAAAAATAGAAGTAACTTAAGATACGTCTTTCTTCACCGGAAACTTTATCACGAGAGATTATAAATATATTTTAATATTATGATTTCTAACCTCTTTGGAGTAGTAAAGTTACTGCCGTTTTCGCGGGAGGTACAGAACATATTCCTTTATCACATTTCAACAAAAAGTGAAAAATGATAAAATTCGAGTTACTTCCCTTTTCTTTGGAGGAGTCGAACTAATAACTGAGTTCAGACTTCCGCTAAATATTATCGAGCTATAAAAAGTGGTTCAAATAGAGATATCGTACAAAAAAGTGGTTACACAATATTCATCTACGAAATGATAACGGAAGGATACAAAGTAAGATATCACAATTATTATAGGATTCACGTAAAAAACAAGCATAAATATAAGTTTTCAAGTTTTTTCTTTTTTTCGAAATTAAATAATACTTAAAAAGTAAACGATACCGCTGTATACGATATTATAACAATATTATAGTGTATATAAATTTAATTAATTCGTATTGCGAAAATGTATAGACGAGATAGTCATACAAATCAACATTCGTGTTTATTATTCAATAAATCTTTCATTTACCCACGTTTAATTGGGGGAGGGGGGCGCATTAAATTACATGGGGGCTATAACCCACCTTGAAGTATACCTAAAGTGACCATACATTTTTTTAATCAAAACGGGACAAAAAAATAAAAAATCACAATTATTTGTTACAAACAAATATTTTTAATTTAATAATATTACTAGCAAGTTTCTGTCGTAATTATAATGTATTTAAAGGCCAAAAAAATTAAATTAACTTATTACACTTTCTAGGTTACTAACTTATCACAAACAAAATGTTTTCGTGTAATAATAACAAAATTAAGTACTTGTATATTTTTCTAAAAACGATATTTCGTCAACGAACATTTATTTTCATTTTTTTTTTTTTTTTATCTACTTTTTGAAAACGGGACATTTTAGCGTCCCGAAAATTTCCCAGGGGACAACGGGACAGAGATTCAAAAAACGGGACTGTCCCGTTCAAAACGGGACGTATGGTCATCTTAAGTATACCTGAGTTCAACACCGAATAAACGTAACATTATTTAAACATAAATATAATATAATGCAAATCGAATTCGAGTGCAGGACCCCCTCGAGCGTTTATTGCGCGCAGATTATAAGCAAGTCTGTGGATCAACGTTGCCGATACCCGCAGCAGTAGTCGGCCATTGTACGACGTCCGTCACACAATATCGTGTGATTTCATTGTGTTTTCGCGTGCGACCGAGTGTGAACAACACCGCGCGACACAACGACCGTGCCGCCGCCGGTGCACCGTCCGTTCTCGCGGGCGTGCCGAGAAAGTCGTTTACGTCACCGTCGTCATCGTCGTCGTCGTCCGTTTGTGTTTAGGACGACGCGTGATTTGCGAGGGCCGCGTTCGAAGGAAATAACGATACGGATCGATATCGAAAATCCGTCGTGTGCTCGTGACCTGGGCGCCATGGTTTTGCGAATGCCGGTCACTGTCCACCGAGGTGGATTTTATCGTTCCGCGGAGCGAGGGACGAATCGAGAATCGGCAATAATTCGAATAGATATATTAGATGAGAATTACACGTCTAAAGAATATTATGGCTCAAAGAATACGTTTTTGAAAGCCATTCGGAAATAAATACAGGTTTTTCAACTTATTTCACAATTAAAAATACAGTGGAAGCCGCTTATTAGAAACACTTTGGGACCAAGGTGAAATGTGTCAATTATCCGATTGTTTCTAATAAGCGATTGGTTTGATTTGTACTCTGAAAAAAAAAAAATGAAAAATACGCGAAAAATATATGTATTTATGTATATTTAACTATGTATGTATAATATTATGTATATTTATCTATGTATGTATATTGTATATTTAAAAAAAGTATCTTCAAATGTATATATTTTTCTATATTATTTAAAATATTTATCTATCTTAGTCTGTTTTTTTTTGCGTCGAGTTACTCCATGACCATATTTTCATTCGAATAATGCTGTTCTAAACCTATTTCATCCGTACGATACTGGACGACACTTTTGAGGACATTTTAGAGCTTCTACAATTGCCTAAAAGCTTCTAAAATGTGGCTAAATTTGTTTCAAATAACCGATGTGATGTTTCAATAATCCGATTTATTTTCAATGTTCTAATATATGGCCGGTCCGTTCCGTTTCAATAACGCGATTGTATCAATTATCCGTGTTTATAATAAGCGGCTTCTACTGTATTTTACATTTGTTGGGTTAGTTAGTTAGAGTCATTTACATTTAGTCGATTCAAAATAGAGAGCAAAAAACATTTTAAAACGAAATATTACATTTTATACATAATTTATAGTCTAGCGTTAAGAGTTCGATAAGAAATCAATAATATTCTATGACATAATCCATAAAAACGTAATATTTTCGACGTCGATGCTCGAAAGACTCAAGTGAAATGGAAAAACTGACTAAAAAGTGAAAACATCTTTTAACTCATTTTCAATTAAATGTAATACTTCACTGACGAGCGAGACGTCTCACTTATATTTATAAAAATGTTAGGTGTGGCATAATGTCGAGCTTGAATCCAAAAGGTAAACGGCTATTGCCCACTCGACCCTAAACCAGCCCCTTGTACAAAATAATCGAATGTGTAAAACCCGCGGGGTGCAGAGTGATGAGTGATGACTATGTATTCGTTTTATCAATTTAATAACGAGATTCTCTTAGACGGCGCTTATTACGGAGCTGAAAATCGACCGTGAGCGATGTGACTTTTAAACATAAACTGATAATTTTATTCATTACGTCGTAAAGGAAAAACGGCTCGTGAATTAAGATGCTCAGTATACGTAGATAGGCGATATTTATGAAAAACAGGGATTACGTTGCAGCTCACGGGGCGTGTAGGTAAAATCGAGAAAAACGCGTATTTCATACGGCTCGACGAGATCGAGAAGAGTTTAAATCGAATCGGCGTATCGACGAGAATAATTATATTTGCGTCTGGTAGTTATGTGTTCCGGAAACGTGTGTTGACGTGCCGAAATCCTAAAGTTCCATCGAGCAGTAGAAATCGTTTTATTTTGTTTTTGGTGGGCGGTCCGATGAACCGTACCGTACCCCCCCGTGAATGGAGTGGATTTGGACGAAAGTACGTTATTGTTGTCTCGTCCTTCGTCCGCGGAACAGGTGAACGACAAGCACTGAAAACAAGACGGAAATAAACAATTAAACCGCGTGCGGTGTCGTCGCGCACGGGGAGGGGAGCTCGTCTTCGATTCGGAGTATTTTTCCTTTTCACTGTCGTGGCGGCGGAGGACGCCGTGCGACAGGTGCCCGCGGGTCCTTTACGCGCCAACATCGTATACGCATGATGTAACGTACAGAGTGGTTCAAGGTGAACGCGAATTCGGTATGAGTTTTTTTTTTTTTGCTTTTTCACATGACCCTAGACAAATTTCTAGTTAGTAATTAAATACGTAATAACAATAAAAATCAAAAAAAAATCAATAATAAAAATGATCGTATCCAAGATAAATCTTAAAACAGATAACGTAATGGCATACACGACATTTCACCGAGATCGCACAAGCCGACAAGATCTGTCTAGTACCTACACACAATAATTAATCCAACGGAAAAAACAACGATACCTGTCCGACAATAAAAAATTGTTCGATTGTTCGGATCGATTTTTTCTTCTCTATCAAGCTCGGGAATAATAATCGATACGAATAATGTAACCTCGTTCAATGGTGCGAATCATCCTTTGCAGCATTACATTTACGACTCGTCCAGCGCACGTCAACCCCTCCCCCCCCATTCACACGTTTGAATGTATCGGGGGTACGAAAAAGTAATTGATTGATTTTCGAATAGGCAGCAGCTTTTATCTCATACGACTTTCAGGGGCGTATTTAGACTTTTTTTTTTTTTGGGTGGCTGTGGTATTTTCTCCAACTGAAATTCCCCAATTCAGTCTTTTAAACCAAACTCAAAGGTGTGATCATTATTACGATCAAAATCGTCAGACACATTACATGAATAACTCGTTCGTTGTTACTAATAATTCTTTATAATATTATATTGAACTTTTACGATTTATCGATCTGTTAGGACATAACAAGCAGACTTCATAAACAATTCCTGGGTGCCCCCTCACCCCCCCCCCCTCAAAGACGCCCCTGACGACTTTTTTTACCGCTGTCTAACGGGCAGTAGACGCGACGGACGGTTTTTATGCGCGTACACACGTGTTTACGCTGACGTATAGTTTTAAGCGCTGACCCGAACCGCAGTCTCGTTCCCGTGGTTATGATATTTCGACGCGAACCAGACGGACTTTTTTGTCTATTATGTATACGGAAGTTCATATATACTTTTTTTTCTACATGAATTATTATGTTAACCTCTTGGACGGACTGGCGCGTTGAACGGAAATCGTACTCTGCCCCCGCGCTACTCACCGCATTCATACTCACCCCGTCTCTCTCTCACTCTCTCTCTCTCTCTCTCTCTCTATCTCTCTCTCTCTCTCTCTCTCTTTCTCTCTATCTCTCTCTCTCTATCTCTCTCTCGAATCACATATGCGCGTTATATTATATTATTGTTATTGTACGCTGTACAGTGTTTTGTTTACGTTAACGCCGAGGCGTTCGTTTTATTTTTCCCCACGAAACCGATACGCGTTCGGCTGTCGGATCGCGTTGACCCCGATATTATTGATGTTATTCGTAACTGCGTGGCAGATGACTGGAGGCCGTCGACCGAACGGCGAGTTGTTCAGGCGCTACATCCGAATGTATTTATGGTTTTCGTCGGTTCTGGCCCGTCGAAAAACCGATACGGACTCGTTTCTTGTATTATGATGTCTACGATTTTACACGTACTCAACACAGACCGAAAACGGCAAAAACCGTTCGATTTTTCGGCCCGCGTCAATACGATTTATAATATCTTTGATGGCTCGAACCAACGAAAAAATCAAATACAGTCCATTTTATTATTTTTTTTTTTTTATTATTATTCTTTCTGTATTCATCATTATGAATCTCGAGTTTGACGTAAATTATTTTGGATTTCAAAACCTCTTCGCCGTTAATATGTGACGAACCGAACGATCGTCACTCGACAACCAAAAAATTACGTAAATTGCTAAAACGGTGAATCATTGAGTATTTTTCATATTATTATTAGTACTCGACGACCAGTGAGTGTGTAATCGGTAATGTGATTTTACAGCGAATGACGATGAAAGTGTATTGGGGTAAAAATGGGGCGAGATGATTATTTTTCTTTCACACTTGACAAAACGCGTATTCGGTCGTTTAAACGCATAACACATATCGACTGTTGTCATAGGTATATTAGTCATCACTATATTATTAAGCTTATATTAATGCTCCAAAGTTATAAATGATCTTAAAATATGTGGTTTGATATAAATAAATTTCGAAATTTATGTGTACAAATTTTCAAAAAAAAAAAAAACTTAATTCCTTTTCATAATATTATGGCGCGATGAAATATAGGTCACCATAAAAAAAAATCACTGGAAAAGCTCAAGATCAAAATAAGTAATCGTCGCGTTTTATGCGAGTTGTACAATATATACATTTGACGTTAAATAATGTTCCAGATACGATTGACCACAAACTCGCCCGCGAATTTCGGGTTCGTTAAATACAAGCCGTAGTGGGTCCTGTGGCTATTTATATTATAATCGAAGATCCTTAAATTTCCTCGTCAATTGTATATAATTATATTTATTTCCTTAATTTTAAATGTAATTTACGATCGCTATTGATAACACTCTATTCCACCACAAGCCTAGGCTTATAGGAGTAGATATATTATTTATCCTTATATATTATAATTTCTTTATATGTATTTGTAATATATTTGTAAAAAAATCTATCAATAAAAAAAAAAATTAAAAATTAAGTAAAATGTTTACTCGCGTACAAAACACATCAATCGGCCGCCGAAACGAAAACGCACGTACGACAGCAGTTTGTACGTGTGTAGTGATATATCGAAACGGCCAATAGAACCGACGGTTCGTGATAAGATCGAAATACTTTGAAAAAACTAGACTTTATAAGCTGGTACGACCCTCCACTCGACGTTAATGACTTACACGCACACGACGTTATGGACCGACATCGTCATACGAGTTCCGTCACGTATTATGAGTTCTGCGCGAGAATCGCCGTCTCGCCGCGACACCACACACACACACACACACACACACACACACACACACACACACACACACACACACACACACACACACACACACACACACACACACACACACACACACACACACACACACACACACACACACACACACGCACACATACACACACACGGCGGTTCCATGGTCGGCCGTCATTGCACACCCGATTGTCTTCTGTACGTGAACGCAAAATATGATCTAACAACGGTTTACGACCCATAATGTCTGTAATAACGACCGTGCGATTTGATGATTTGATAACTTTGAGAGTAATTATCGAGAAACGGCGTCACTGCGATGAGACCCTGTCAACACTGTGGACAGGACTTATTTTCGATCGTGTTAAATTTACGAATAAATCGCGTTTTACAATAACTTAAAAGCTGTCGATAAAGGCTCGGATCCGACGTCGTTGAATTTCACGAGTATATTTAATTCTCCGTATCGTAAAAATAATTTTAAAAAATATAAAAGCCTTACTCAACATGAATTGACGAAATAAAAAAAAATGTTTTGAATAGATAGTCAGTAAAATACGTAAAAAACATATCGACGAACGAAACGCAACTTCTTTTCCCCAGGCGTTATTATGAAAATAATTAGAAGAACTGCTCTCAAAATTAAAATAAAGCAGAACAGGACCCTCCCCCTCCCCGTCCGTCCGCTAGTGCCTTTTTGCGAAAATTCGAGAACGGATTGAACCTCGCAACGACACGGATAAACACGTGTAGGCACAGCGTACGGGTGGGCAGGCGCGTTATGCGCCATATACACGAGGTAGCGAAACAAAATAAGCATGTTCGTTCCGGCAGACCGTTCAAATGACTCCGATGCGGATATGAACCGGATGTGTGCGAACATATTGTGAGCGCGTAGCCGTTCCGTTGGTCACAGCCGCAGTAATTGTGAACTGGTTCGGTGATCCTCCGGAACGGACTTGATGATCGTCCGTGCGACGTCGGCCCGCCCGCGTCGTCGACTGTTGTCGTCGGTCAGGACACGGACACCATTATCTACACTGTCTACATGCCTTTAGGTTGAGATATCTTGCGAAAGCGGTTGAAATGAAATCACATATTATTTTAAACCCATTTCTGGATAACAGAAAAAAAAATATAAATTTAAATTTATAAATACAAAATATTTATATATATATATATATAAATTATAAATAAATAAAAACATAATAATATTGAAAATTAAAAAAAAACTACTTTATAATTATAAGGCATAGGACGGTATGTATAGCACTAAAACCACTTGATGTTCAAGCATTAATAATTATTATTATACACATATAAACACCGAGACGTGTAATTAAAATGCATTTTTAGGATTTTTTCCAAATAAATAATGTGAACTTAATGCATACGTAAATTAAAGAATTTAATTTGAATTAATATAATAAAAATGAATTATTATTTTCATACTATTACAGTACCCGCACAATTTCCATGTTTTGGGTGTATGTTGTCCAAGCATTTTCAGACTTACGTTAACAATCACGGCGTTTATTTTTATAAAAAGTTCAAAAAATTAAAGAAAAGTGTATATTGAAAAAAATTTCTATTAAATATATAGAAAAGAATAAGGATTCGCTAACAAAAAACACATAAAATCAAATTATAAATTTGTGTTTTATTTTATCTTGAATATATTTTGTACCACAAAACATATTTTTTTAATAGTCTAAAACAAATAATATGCCAATGCTACAAGTCCTCTTTCATACTTAAAAAATCGAGCGCGTAGTTAAACTATTAATTTATAAAAAAGTTTTAAAGCACACGACCGATTAAGCGTTTGACGATAAATTTTTATTTTTTTTTTGATTGGAATAACTTATTACAATATTATAAACTTTTTTAATAAAACGAGTATTTTTGTAATACAATGGAAATATAAGTATTATAATGTAATTGAAATGTGGACACATGTGCTTGACATCTTTATTTTACTATTATGTATGACATGTAATTACCGACTCAAAATAGTACCCTCACTCTCCATATATCTACGCATACCCAAAACGGTTCAAATAAAATAATATGTAAACATTACTATTGTGCACCGTCGTTTAATTTGTCTCCATATCAAACGACATTTCTAAGTTCGTCCGCGATTTTTAGTTTTTCTTAACAAACCGTATGAAACGTGAAGTATTCAAGCGTCTTATTATAGTAACCACGTCAGAAGAGGTCCGGAAATATTTTTGTTCGTGTATTTTATCAATTAATTTTCTTCGATTCTCCTTCACCGCATCAGACAGACGTCTTCATCTTCATCGCACGGATTCCTCGTCGAAACGTGTAGATAGACGCAGGAGGGGGGAAGGACATCATCTACGACGTGAATATATGCGCAAACTATATCATTGTGACATTAATTATATTTCATGCTGAGCAGAGAGAATAATTATAGTGACCACAGAGCCATGTCCCAAACGGATGCGATGAAATCCTCGGAAATACACACACACACACACACACACACACACACACACACACACACACACACACACACACACACACACACACACACACACACACACACGCACGCACGCACGCAAATGGTCGTCGTCGTGTTTTTGTGGTGCGAGATAAAGTACGTCATGCTAGTGGCGGCGGACGATATGCGTCGGCGCGACGGCGGAACGGGAGGTAAGACGAAAAAAAATTAAATAAATATAAAAATAAATTCTGTCAATACTAGCCGGTAATGATGAACCGAGCGCGCGTGTGCAGTCGTATTTATAATGCGAAAAAAGAAAAATACATAGGTTAAAACGAAATAAATAATAAAAAGAAGAAGAAGACGACGGGGGGGAAAAAAAATCAGCAGCTAGTTTTTGCATTTGAAAACGGACGCAAGGTAGAATATTAATGAGCATTGGCGCCCTATGCCGCACGGCGTTCGTGTGTTGTGTGTGGTCTGCTCATGTGTATGTGCGGGCGAGCTCGTGTATGTGTGTGTGTGTGTGTGTGTGTGTGTGTGTGTGTGTGTGTGCGTGTGTGTGTGTGCACGCGTATTACTGTGCCGAATCGTTGCCGCCACCGCCGCCGCTACCAATCATCAGCTCATATCAAAACTGGACTTTTGATTAATAGTCTCAATTATGTCAGAGACAAATAGTTCGCGAACGGGTTTGGTTTTCAATTTTTATTTTTTTTTTATCCCCGCACAGTTTGTTTGTTTTCAATCCGATTTCGTCCTGTCTCTTGTGCCTCGAAAAAAAATCCATCATATCAAAATGTTCGGTCTGTGACGTTGTCGCCAATAGTTGTCGGTTTTTTTCCTCTTTTTTTCGTTACGTCTTTTCCATTATTTTATTTGTGTATGAAACAGAAAATATAGTTTTGATACCGAGAACCCGCGCGCGTTTTATACACATCATAACCCTTTTTTTTACCCTCTTTGTTTCGTGTGTGGTAATTATAAATTCTTCAAGAATGTTTTGCCTTTTTCTCTCTAATCAGTCGTATACATCTTATTATTGTGCGTCTGTGTGGGTCTGTATTTTATACACATATATACTATACATCATACACACACACACACACGTACGTGCGTATACATACTTATATAGGCGTACATAATATGTGCGCACAACAGTCGTTTACGGACGCACACGCACACACAAACACACAAATACACACGCGGAACAGACGATGGGCATCGAGATACCGAGGCAATGCTGTTCTGTTTAATGATGCCACTATTAACGGATGATAATAATAATAATAATAATAATTATTATTATTATTATTATTATTATTATGAACAACAAATACCAACTCTGTGAGCATAGTTGTTGTCGTAAACTCTTTGGTAATTAAAATCGATTTTAATTCTCATAAATAAACAAAATTCCACTGTATACACACACACACACACACACACACACACCGCATTACATCGGTAGTATACACACCAGTTTATGTCGACTCGATATGGAGGCGGCGGCGGTGCGACGACTCGTCGTTATGATAAATATACTACGGGCACAGTAATATTCCCATGACAATAACAATAACGACGGTAATAAAATCGGGAAACGTATTTGTCTCTACGATGTGTAGGTATCCTGGCCCGCGCCTACCGCTTCTCTTTGTTCGGCGTAGTTGGTGATGTAGTTGGCGGGGTTAAGGCGGAAAGAATCGAATAAATCTATATGCATATATATATATATACGTACGAATCGGACAGTCAGTCCCGATATGTATTGCACGTTGCCATAAAACAGACAATAAGTCCTATGCAGAATACGGACATCCATTACGACGTCGTCCGTTTGATTATTCGTTGATAATTAACGGTGAAAAAACATCGTGACCGTCGTGCGGATGCCGACGATTGATGGAAAACGCGAATCGAACATTAAAAACGTGAAGACATATTATTATTGCATCCGTCGTGGACGTGCATTTAAGTGCAGTCCTTCAATGAGCTGGGCGTTTTGTAGACCGATGACGTTTTGTAGAATCTTAAAATTGTGCGACGTACCTAGTTATCGAACAAAATAAAATGAAGAAAATGACTGAACGCGAGGGAATATGACAGTGATATTATATCGTGTAGGTGCGCAACATAATATCCTGATATATTCTCAAGATTTTTTGTAAACCTACAGGATTAAATTTATTTTACCGTCAAATTGTTTCTGACGTAATTTCTTCTGGACATTTTAGTAGGTACAATTTTTTTTGAAAATAATTATGAAACTAATAATATCGAACACAAAATCATTTACTCTGCGGTAGAAGAGTATGAATGGAAAATATATGACGATCGAGAAAATCACACATGTATTTTTTTTTCATATTAATAATTAGGGAACGGACTTAATTGTAGTAAAAAAATCAAAATATGTACATAAATATGCAATTATTTTTATTAAAATATGTAAAAAAAAAATTAAAAATACACATATATTTATATATTATATAAATAAAAGTAATACAAACGATGTAGGTACATAAAACTAATAATATTCCGTAACAAAGCAGTGAGAAATAACATATTGTTGAAGGTTTGCAAATGAAAAATTTCGATGGTTTGGTCGGAGAATACTCTTTATAGTATTGACTAAGAGACCGTTCTACGTCAACAGGGGGCGTAATTCACGTTGACTATATCAGAAGGAGTGAATTCAATGTCCAGAGATCCTTGTTGATTTTTACCAATTAAAATATATCTGATGATTTCAATAGTTTGAAATCCAGAATTTTTTTTAATGTCATTGGCAAATTTGTTTTTGACTATTTCTCCCACGTGCCCTTGAGTTTTTTCCGATTTATCCGCAGGTTTTTCTACAATGCTAATACTTTCTATCAAAGACATGTTTTTAGTTTCCAATTATTTAATTGTGTGAATCAAAAAACAAAAATTTGCAGAATTGTATGTCAAGTTATTTTTTAAATTGATATCTTGCACCAGTGAATTGGATTTTTCAATAGCTGCGGCCGATTCAGTATCAAAAATGCCATTTAGATAACGATAATATTTGGTGGTCGTCAAAAATTACTAAACTTGTTAATTTAGACGAAGCAGATAATGTTTAAAGCCGTCGAAAATTAAAAATCACTAAAATAAGTACTAAAAAATGTACTTATTTACCAAATATGTAAAAATGTGTAAAATAAATTTGGGTTTATTTTAATAAGAATGATCTAAATCGTATACATTTTTTATCAGATTTAAAATATCTCATTCCAATAAAAATATGTATTTACAATAAAGTCCGTTCCCTTTTAATAATGTATAGCAACCCTCTCGTTTATAAAAGTATATAATACGTTCATTTTTCTGTACGAAATACACTAATGATAGCTCGTGGACAAATATTCTAAATGTCGGATCTCGTTGGACTTTAATGATGGTGAAAAAATCTATAACTAAAAAAAACAGTTTAACTGTCTGAGCTTACGTTTTAGGAGACGTTACCGAATATTATTTTACCCGGAAATCACCGTATGATATTGATATTAAATCTGAGTGTATATTATTTTAATTTCGTTGTTACGCATTTCGCGATCCAAATTATATCGTTCAACGGTAAACATTTCAACTTATAATTTTAAATAAATCAAAAATAATAACCGCGGTTGTCAATTTATGTTGAACGTGACTATGACAAAATAGTGGTGTTGCATTTTCACACAAAAGACAGTCGTTTAGTGTGAAAAAATGCAGGGATTCGGGCGAGAGTAGAAAATAATGTATTATGACGATTTACGAGGGATGACGGTGGTGTAAAATCCAAATACGCCTCGTTGCAGCGAATGACGTGTACGACGCGGGACTAATCCGGGATAAACAAAGTCGATTATAAAACACGTCGTGCGTCGTTCGTTTTTGCAGGAGATACAATATACATTATACATAATATTTCACCCTAACACAACTGCAGAGGACGCAACATCAAGTTTAAGGGGTTCGGTACAAAAGTACTGACGAAACGCAACACACACACACACACACACACACACACACACACACACACACACACACACACACACATATGCAAGTGCATTGACAAAACGAAATAAGAATTAAAAAACGGTTCAACACACGATGTTTAAAATATACCGTACGACAGTGAAATGTCGCAGTTTCGATTGTCGCTTGCAGATTACGAAAAGTATTTTTTTGAAACACACTCTCCCGCGTTTTTGTGAATTTCGATCTGTTTTTATAATAATCATTATGTTTGAAAATCAGTTCTGATGTGACAATAAGTTAATCACTATATTGTTGGCACGTGACAGTTTTATAAAATATTTCATTTAGTTTTATTTACATTATAATAATAATCATGACCATGTATATCGTTCTTTATTCGCCTCATATACTGTGACACATTCGATATATTAAATACCACATTTGAAGATGCCATGAACGGACATTAAAATGTAATTTTCATGAATGAGTTATAAGTTGTTACAAATATTTTATCATTTGCATTTCTAGTCGAATAATAATGTGTATGTATTATATTATTTATATATTTATTATTATATATTGAAATATTAATTATTTCGTGTTTTTTAATTAAAAAAAAAAAATATGTTATAGTGATAAATTCAAAATTGGTTATCTTAGTTATTTTTGTCTTTGTATTGAACTTACTTTTCCCCGTTTAAATCTATTAAAAATCATTAAACACATGCATTAGTGATATGACGAAGATACTTTCTGTTAAAAATGTTTTATTTTATAACATTAACAATGATTATTGTTTTATTATTATTTTAATACGATTTTTGGGACTTTGACAAATATCCACGTTACTTTTTAGCAACTACTCAAATGTATAAAGTGTATTTAGCTCAATTTTATTAAAATCCATCGCCAATAAAGGTTTGAGGTGAAGATTTATAACTATATATAAGAAGTTATATGACTGATTTAGCTTTGAATAGTGTGGTTATTAGTTTCTAATAAATAATAGGAGAATAAAAGGAGATAATAAGTTGGTTAGGATAACAGATAAATTTAATTTAATTAAAACGACATCATAGCTTTAATTAAAAGTTAATAAAAAAAAAAACTAACTTGAACGCGTAAAGTTTAACATTAAACCAGAGAAAATATTAACTCGATCAAGTGGAAAAAGTTGATATTTTGTTATCGTATGAAATAAAATATGAAATTACATCAGTATAAATCAGTGCATTCAATGAAAAATCAGCACAATAAGTATTTAATTTTAACGAATATTCAAATTTTGTTTTGGACCTGAATGATATCGTACTGAAAATAAACGGTATATTATTGTGTTCAATAAAAGTAAAGTAGTTTAAAATCGCCAATCGCACAGGTGACTAAATCAAATTTGAGTCAAAATATTGGAAAAAAAACAGAGTTTTTACCTACTGCAATAATTTCTACCTTTGATTCGGATCGCAAATTTTGAGAGGCGAATTCCACCGAGGCATAGCGCATATTATGTCTACTGTATTAAATGCGGGCAGTATACGAAAACAAATGTTCACTTGACTCATCGACAAATAGATCTGAGGAAGTACCAACCATGGTATAGATAAATATTTTACTGGGAAAAATATACCGGTTGGTTTAGCAACATGACTTAGAGAGAAAGTCGAAATTCTGTTCAGAGAGAGAGATAGAGGAATGAATAGTGGTAAAAAGAGTGGATAAAAAGTGGGATCAATTCCCCGTGGCACTTTTAAAGCATATTTTTAAAACAATTTTTTGTAGAAAATATTAAAAAAAAAACATAATTATCGCGTTGCGATACAAATTTTACACATCTATCGTAATACCCAATGGTAGTACATATTATTATTGATATGTATTCAGTATAGCACAACTTTACTTTAAAACGCACTTTCTGCCCATAGTTAAATGTCTTAATCACACTCGAGAGCTAAAATATCGACAATTGATACAATATCGTGATAAAAATGATTATTTTTGCCGATAATCCCCGTTACTTTATTTGCCCGATCCAACGAAAAACTATCGCGTTCGTGAGTTGTGTCCAGAAAATACAGGGTGCTGCAAGAATATTATTACAGTTGTCTCGCGTTCTGTGAAAAGAGCTCGTCTAAGACGACAGTATGTGTCCGACGAGATACGCGAGCGCTAATAGTATTTTCATTCGGACGTGAAAGACGTGAACGCGCGCGCCCGTCGCCGCATGTCTGTACTGTGATAATTATACAGTCTCGAGTCTGGGTCCCCGTGGAATCTAGTTTCGATTCAGCTTTCGAAAAACAATTCGTACCGTACCGTTCTGGTCGGGAAAAGATGAAAAACATATTTTGTTTTCGTTTCGATTTCTCGTCGGCCCCGAACGGAGTGCCCGCACATCGAGTGGTCGCGATCGTCGACAGAAATTTCCTCAACCGTCGTACCTGAAATGCCCGTTGGCCGGGGCACAACGACGAACCTGAAAATCGTTTTATGGAAAACGAAGCGAAAAATAGTAACACCGGCACGGTTCAAAGCCCGGCAGTGGCGGTTCTGTTTTCATATTTTTGGTGAGGCAACTTATGTACCTCCCCTTTTTTAATTTTAATTTGAATTATTGAAAAATAATATTATGAAAAGGCGACATCGGCTGTCGCCTCACAAATAAGTAATACCAAATAGTATTGCCTATACTCAATACTGCTTCCAGTCATCGCTTCTGTTACGATATTGCCTATTCTACTGCCGAATAGATGCATACCCGTATACGTACGTTGACGAAATTATTATTTCCTGTACCTATATCATATCGTTTTCTATAATTTTATTGATAGTCACGTCAACTTTTAACGTAGAATTTTTTATAACAATAAATATTGAATAGGGTTTAAAAGATTCAAAATGATATCGATAAATTTACTTTATGCGTATTCTTAACTCGGAAAGTTCAAGTGAGGCGCTACCTCATTTGCCTCACTCCCAAAACCACCAAAGGGTCCTTTACTCTTAAAACCGCATATTTTGGGCAAAACCAGTTCAAAAGACAATCGATCGCCACGCCACTTTAAATCTAGTAGATTCTCGACTATACCGACCGGTTTGGACCACGTCCCAAAAAAGGTTGGGGAATTGAGAACGGATGAGGAAGTTTGTCAGTCGACTTCGACGAAACTTCCATGGAAAAAAGTGCACGTGCATTCTCGTGCGAACGAAACAATATTTTAAAATTTAAGTTGCAATAAGTTACGCTTAAATTACATTATTCATATCATTAGTAATGTTAAAACGTGCCGAATAATTCACCCAGCGATATTATTAAATTCGTAAAATGTTTACTCGCTGTGATTTGACTTTGACCTACTTGCGGACGACCAGAGAATCGCTTACGAATGTACCTCAAAGTTACTTTTTAGTTAATTTATAAAAGCGATCGACTCTGACTTTTGAAAAGATAGTGTTGACGTCAAGTGTCAAGTCACGAAAAAACCTGTCGTCAAGAATCGAAACCTGTCCGTCGGTTGTGTCGAATCGCAAAACACACGTCATTCACGATATTTTAGTCGATATTCAAACACGTTTTGAGCTTTTATAGAGGCAGTAAAGACGCTGAAAAATGTGTGTACTCACGAAATGTGTATAGAAGAAGAAAAAAATCATTAAACGGATAAATATCATGAATTGAAAGTTTTTCTCACAGTGCGCGAACGGAATCGAGTTTGAGACCAGTCACAACAACGCGATGACGGCAATAATAATAATTATAATAATAATAATAATTATTGTTATTATTATTAAGGCTCGGATTTATATGTATTTATGAAACCAAAGTATGTATTTATGCTATCAAAATATTTACATAAATATGTGCTAAAAAACTCAAAATATGTATTTCACTCATATGATTTATTTTCACATGTGAATATTAAATTTCATATATTAATTATCTTGATTACAATTTATAACATACATTTTAAAATTTTCAAATTCAAAATATCTTCGATTTGGTCGTCAAACTGCCTTATACCGACTAAATGATCTTTCGACTTCCACTGATGTTATTTGACAGTATTGCATTTTGACTATGTCTGAAGGAGTAAGTTCTTCATCCAAAGAAACTTCAGAAGTACGACTAGTAAGAAAATTTTGATAGCTTTCATTTGTGCAAAACAAAATTTTTTTGGTAGAATATTTTTTACTTTGGTATTTATAATTTCGCCAATTTTTCATTGTACTTTTTGGAAAAAATGGAATTATTGATAAATATGTAATAACATGTACTTATGGCAAAATATTTAAAAATATGTGACATACAATATAGTCCATTTCATTGGAAATCCCTAGGGACAAATTTATCACTTTCCTAAATTAATTTATCAAGTCACAGTAAAAATATGTATTTACATATAAATCCGAGCCCTAATTATTATTATTAATGTTCTCGTGACGGTCGGAGCGCGGCGTCTCCGGTTACTTCATGCGATTCATACGAGTTTATACGTCAGGTAAAAACACTTCACGTAAAAACACGTCAAATCGTGAACAGCTGTTAATAAAATGTGAATTAATCAACACGAGAGGCCTTTTTTTACCGGTTATTTCGTTTCGTTTTTTGCTTTTTTTTTCATTTTTCCCAAGTCAAACCTCTTGACGTCCGATGATCATGGGACGCTTTTGCCCGAGCTCGTCTGTACGGAATATCACAATAATAATAATAATAATAATATTATTATTATACGTAGTGCTTGTAGTGTAAATGTTATTTTTACCATCGTGTACTTATTGTTATTGTTCGGCAAAACGACTGAAAGACAAAAAAGAAAAACTGGGAAATATGTGCGTGATAGAAAAAAAAAAAAAGAAACGTTTAGTTATAAACCTTGTATGATAAATCTTTATTGTTATTATTTTTTAAATTGCTCCGATGGATCTGCGACCGTGAGGTATTTATCGGTGCGATGCCCGTAGGTATTAATATATACGTAGTTGTACTCGAATACCGAATACGCGCACATACGTACATACGTACGTACCGTTTAAGTCTTGCGTACATTGTAGTATTTTGTTTTCTCGTCGAGGTGGGGTTTGCGTTTATTTTATTTTATTATTATTATTTTTTTTTTCGCAATCGAAAAGATTACCGGATCACTGAATATACTGCACTTAGCCAATTGTTCGGTTATCATCGTGTTGCAGACGTCCTGCACATTTAATTGTATTGAACTACAACAATCGTATATGAGGACCGTCATATTATGACAAATGGGATATGTATACAGTGGTCGCCGCTTATAGTGTTCACTTGTTATAAGAATCAGCCGCTTATAGTGATCAAAAATGCCAGGAACTGAACAAACAGCCGTTATAAATGCACTTTTTGTCGCTTACAGTGTTAATGTTTTCGGTTATTGTGATCAGATACGATCATCAGAAATATAAAATATAAATACAATTTACAATAATATCACCTCTTTTCGTAAACAAGGATTAAGATTACGAATGACTATTATCTTAATCGTGAACTTAAATCGAGCTAATCTTATCTAACGTAATGAGCGATACTTCATATTATGGTACATTCGTACATGTTTGAAACCGTTTTGCAATTAATACACTCAGAAGAGCTTTACCAGAAGAGCACGGCTTAGGCCCAGACTATATTTGCTACGTTGAACAACTATTGGAGCACGTTATGATGTTTTCCAAAGCGAAAAAACAGGGGGTACATTACCGATTTTTTTTTAATAAACCTAAGTTTATTAAATCGCGTATGGTATTTTTACATGTTGCAAAGTCTATTTAATGTTGTTTGTAAAATGTTAAAAAAATATAAATAAAAATATAAAAATAATTATAATAAATAAAATAAATAAAAACGTTAATAAAATACGATTTACAAAAAAAAAAAAAAAAACCAGCGAAAGAAGTAAATTGAATTTCCGTTCTACAAATAGGTCCCGTGTCCATTTACTGTGTGACGTTAATCGTTTTCGTGCAGGCTTTCGATAAATATCATGTATTGCCGATTAACCCCCCTCCTCCCCCGCCTACCAAATGATAACACGATATATGCATGATATTACTAATGCGGTACGATGTAGTCATCCAACACCGTCCATACGTCTGTCACACACTGAAATACCTACAACTTGAAATGTGAGATAGGTACGCCATATATTTTATGCGCGCATGCACTGCATCGTTTAATACGGATCTGTACGTTTGGAGGCGCATTATCGTCGTGAACCTGCACGTCTCGTGATCGAAATTCTGTCGGGACCGTTTAACTATCGTATGTTATGCGCACCCAGTGGCCAAACATAATGGAAAAAAAAAACAATAAAAATAAAAATAATAATAATAAATATAAATTGCGATGAAAAAAAAAAAAAAAAAAAAATGTATTTCAAGATTGTCGAACGTACGTGACCATGTAATAGGAGCTCTGCAGTCCTCCGGTCAGGTATTATGACTGTCGTTTTTTTATTTTTATTTTTTTCGTAAGTATACGATTTGTTGATATTTTCAAGTGATTTATGAGAGGGAAAAAACATAATTCAATCGCCTTGTAATAATTATAAATTAACGTTGACCCAATTAGTTTCACCCATTAATTATTATTTATCGAGTACTAACGACAGATGTTGTATTCAGTTATTTCTCAATCGGCAATTTTCAATCCATCGCTCCGAGTCATCGTAATCAGACGAACAGAGGAAATCAGTTCGGACGTCGAAGTCGGAGATTTTCCAAGTAATCGTTTTGGAAACCGAAATCGCATAAAGATCATTGCGTGCGCTACGCGAAGTCGAGGGATCAAAACTAAATAAATAAATTGTTATTAAATAATTTTACATTTTTGAAAAAATTCGAGCTAATGATTATAAACCAAAATATTAAGAGTTAAGATATTGTCAACGAGAAAGGGAATTTCAACGATTCTGTGGCATTTAAGTAAAACCTACGAGTATGTAACTAATGCAAAATGACAGTAGGTATTATTTATGATTTTATGAATGCTTTATTTTGGCGCCCAACGTGAGTGGTGTAGAAGAGGCAGGAGATCACCTGGGATTACAAAATTTAGCACCCTTGAGTTTAAGTGTTGATGTACACCTATGACGGGGAGTGAGATGATAAGATTTGGCAGTTTCACGAGCGTACCGTACACGCATGATAATCGCTACTACTTTAACCAAAGTCTGATCAAAACTAGTACCCAAGTAACTCGGCCTTCAATTTTGAAACGCCCGCGAATTTTTTATTCGTTATTATTTGTAGACTGATGTCACGTCCGAATGCTCACATAGTAATTTAAATGAAAAAAAATAAAAAATAAATAAAATAGGAACGTAGTGATAAGACTGGTGATTTTATTTTGTGTTTGGGAGTAATCGAATTGGTTCCCGTTTGAAAAAGGTATTTGATTACGTTGAGCCGAGGCGGTTCCCGTTTATGTACGGGTAAAATCGCGAAATTTTCGATTTTTAAATTTTAATTAATTTGAATTGCCACACCGAAAATGTGGGCTATAAAATAATTGACAAAAATATTGATAGGACTACAAATTGTTGCGAATCGTTCCATCGAAAGCTTAATAAAGAACTCACAAGTGCCTATCCTGATATATTTTATTTTATGGAAACTTTAAACAGCATTCAGACATTAAGTTATATTACATTTCGAAGTCATAATACGAGAAAACTTACTAGCAAACAGGAAAGAAATAACGAATACATGGAAAATCATATGACTGAGTACGTTAATAAAAAGCATACGCGAATTGAATATTTAAAGAAAGTTTGTTTCACATATGCAAAACAACGTTTTTAAATTGTGTTCAATGTATTTTATTATTTTGATGACTAGTTAACTTCCAAATTAACAATTTAAAAATGTATGTATCATACCATTTTTTTAACACAAATTAACGCACATTTTTAACCAAGCCTGCTTTGTAGTTGACAGTCCTAAGCCCGCCGTAAAATTGAGAAGGAAAAATTTTCCTTTAATGTGCGTAATTTAACGGGAACCAATTCGGCATGCCTCGAAAAAGTACCTTTTTCAAACGGGAACCAATTCGGCACGTGGAGTTTAGACCCGGGCACCGATTCGGTGCCAGCCTTGTGTTTTATGACCGATAATCGTTTGAAAATCGAAAAACTTAAAATCGATGATGAAGTGTTAAATATTAACGCGTCACACGTACGGTCCTATAACGTTTGATTTTTCTTTTGTAGTTTTTATTATTTTTTTTATTTTTATTTTACGACGCGCGTCTCGTCTCCGCAGTCTCCCGCCACCAAACGCGTAAATCACGCTCATTTCGCAGTCAACTAATAAAATACGTCGACAGTAATGACAACGATACGCGTCCGGAGACGCGTGTGCCGTGTATAATTTGTGCGATCGCGACGGCGCGGCGGAGAAGGAAATTATAAAGCAATGACAATAACTCAATCGGACCGGGTTTCGACGGCCTTTGAGCGGCGATTTAGCATAAACGACGTATGAAATAGCCTGCGATAAAAAAAAATACAAAAATACACACACGAGCGCGCGCGCGTCCGTCCGGTTTCGTAACAATATGTCAGCACCGCAGCCTGCAGTGGCGTCGTTATAACACGCGTGTAAAAATCGAGGGAAACATAAACACGATGTATATATTATTATGATTATTATTATTATTATTATTATTATTATTATTATTATTATTGTTATTATCATCGTTATTAGCATTATATTGTAATGTAATCAATGAATTATGAGTCGTATGGTTAATGTTGTGTGACTGCTACGGGAAGGGTGTGCGAACGCGCGCATCCTCCTCGTCGTGTCCGCCGTCGACATGGCGAAATCATATTATTATTATTATTATTATTGTAATGAGATGCGTCGCGTGTGTGTGTGTGTGTGTGTATAAGTAATAATGACAAAGATAATAATATTATAATGATAAAGCAGTACTGCGACGATCGTACCCACACAATCGGCGGCCGATTAATACCCGACCGTCGTCGTACATATATACACGTATTATTATAATGCGTTCAGTAAACAACAGGATGTTTAGGATCGATGATTTAATGTCGAATGTTATTATTATGTTATGTACGTACACGTATGTATGTATGAAATTATAAAGCGATAAATCGCGGCGGGCGCGTTCGTTTTATTACGACGTATTAGTATCGTTAATATTGTTATTTTATCATCACGAGCTACCGGGCGCGGCGCCCACGGACCCGTACGAATTTCGTTTTAGGCCCCTACGCGATTCACACGTGACTAAATCGTGAGACACGCGCGATTTGAACGATTCGAGCGATTTTTCGAGGTCCACCAACACGAAACGATATTCAGTCGATTGACTTGTTTTATAATATTTGTTTTCAATTTCAAAAATGTCGAGTTTGACAAGTTCATCGGGTGACGAAGAAGACATTGTCATGTACATTATTGGTACAAAAGGATGCAAAAAAAGAAATAAAAATGAAAAGGAAATATTGGGTCCTTCCTTAGATTGAGAAAAATATCAACTGCCGAACTTGTACAGCGGCCAGACCAGGGCCGGATCCAAGCCATCCGTTGGCCCTAGGTATTGAAAAAAATTGAATTTCAAAACAGCCGCTTTTGAATATTATTATTTTATATTGTTTTAAATTAATACAGCGTTATGCATTTACAATCGAATTATCAAATATTTAATTTTATATAATAAATAAAATTAATAAGCACTAACATATTATTATCTCGATTAAAATATGACAAAATATCGCTATGTAAATTCTAAAAGCAATATTGACATTTTTGGAAAACTTGTTATTAATTTTTTTTTCAATTTGTTTTTGAAGTGTGTCACTTACAACAGTCATGCCTGGTTCACGAAAATTTACAAAAATTAGAAATTCTGCTACAGAAGCATTTTCCAGATCTAATGGACATACTGCACTAACTAAATTAGTCGCTTTTATTCCTATTTCACTTTTGGTTAATTTGTCATCAGTTAAAAAACTAAACTTTTCATTTAATTTTGTGTATGCTTCTTTTCGTTTTTTAATTTCCACAACAAAGGAATCCATCGTAACAAAAAATGTTTGTATTTAAAATTTTTCACGTACATTTGTTTCAAACTCAGGTTAATATACTGTAATAATGTAATTTACTCGAATAAAAATTTCCTTATTGCATGACCATTGCAAAGCTCGTCGTCTAAATACATAGCGCTCATGTAAACAATTTACTGTTTTTATATTTTGAGTGACGCGAAATATCTTGTTTTATTAATGTTAATTTTTCATACATAGATTTAGCCATCTTTCGTAGGCCTTCCGTATGTCATAGGCCCTAGGCACAGTGCCTACAGTGCCTAATGGTTAATACGGCCCTGGGCCAGACAACTACAAAAAACCGATGCGAAATATTCGTCGCGTGTGAATCGCTTAGTGTGCGCGGAGGGCCTTACTATCTTGGTCGCGGTGGGCAGTGTTCTTTTCGTACACTCGTACGACGGGTGACGGCCGCGTCGATTAAGCCGACATTTTCCTTGACTTTAGAAATCGACGATCGTTGACGTGAAACGTGAAAACATCCCTACGGAAAACTAGATCCGATACACGAGAAATCAGGTTCTGAAAATCAGTACGACATTGCACGTTTCGATTACCACCTATTCGTACTAACGTTTCAAGTCAAATTCGCGTGTCACTTCTGTTTTTCAAAACTAAAACTAAACTAAAGATCGACGATTAATGAATTTTGAAAACAGTTTACGGTCAATAGTTTGACAGAACCGAAAGTCTTGTTTTAATTTATGCAAACGAAATATTTTTACTTCCATTTCCACACTATGTTCGTCTGAGGCTCCCGGCAAGTGATCTAGACGCCTTTATGAGCTCTTTGGGTGGATATCCAGAAGTCTGTGGGTTTGATATTTTTCATAAATACATCAAACGATTCTACGGGTCGAATCAAACGTAGTAATTATTATTAAAATTACTTATCTTTCATACCACATTCAAAAACGTTAATACTCGATTGATTTTAATGCTTTCGAATACACTTTGTAAAATTATAATATAATAATAAATTGAAAAAAAAAAAACTTCTTTTGATGAATGATTATGGAAATATGGTCAAAAACAATGATAGTTTTTATTTGAGATCCATGATGGCTATTTTACAAAACTTAAAGTAACCCCAGTCCTCAGGTTCCAAAATGGTCAAGAACCTTTTACGTATTGGTTTATAACGTACGCGTAATAAACGAGACTGGACAATTCAAACAGTGACAGAGTAACTGAAATTTTGAGTGAACAATAACAATTAAAAAAAATATGTCGCGATGTCTAAATTCAGATGTCATCATACCCATGGAGACTCAATAATTTCACCATAGCGCATTGCCATTCGACAACCGAATTACTGCGTAGGAGGATTGAAAATCATTCGGGTACTTAGTCAATTTAAAAAAAAAAAATTATTTTATTTAACACGCGTAACACCAGGGTCAGATTCGACGACGGACTATTTCTGAATCTCGGTGAACGTCTGAAATCGTATTCATTTTAGTGTTGAAAAATCGAAACGATAAAAAAAAAAAACATATAAACCTCTGTAAGAGAGAAAAAAACATTGATTTTTGAAAGAAAAAAAGACTGCAAAGACTCCTTATCGAGCGTTCGAAATGCGTGTGCGTGCGTGCGGGCGTGTGTGTATTTTTCCTCCCGATAAAAACTTTTTAAGGGTTGTAAAAAAGCTCGAAAAACTTCGGCGCGTACACCTATCAATCGACCGGAAGTTGAACGCGGATCGCCGTGTTTACTTTAGACAGGTCATTTTTTCGATTTTCTCGGTTTGTTTACAAAGAAAACTGGAAAAAGGAAATACAACGTCGGCAGTCCACTCGTGTTGCATCGGTAAACCGGCCGAATCGTTTTTTCGCGACGTGCACGCCACAATAACGCATCGTCTCGTCGTGTTCGTATCGTTGGGAATCAATAACCACGATTATCGCACGTTGCGTGGCCGTGTAGGCTATCGTTTACGCTGGAACGTGTTTTCGTCGTAACGGTACAGTAAAATAGTGAACAATAATTGGGATTTAAAAAATGCCTATACAAAAAGGAAGTGCTTTGTAAGAATTACGAAGTACAGGGTGGGCCAGTTTATAGAGTGCTACCGTTAAGAGCAGCGGCGGATTAAGCAATTTGCCGCCTACAAGCAAAAGGAAATTTGCGCCCGTTCATTTTTATAAGTAATTTTATGACCAGCAAAATACGTTATTTAGCAAAATGTATTATTAATAAAATTATTTTGTATTATTTAAAAATACATAAAAAATATAAATATTATACTACACGAATTATTAAAAAAGTTTTCTTCGACTTTTTATGCTTGCAAATTCTTCAATCATATCATTAAAATGTATTTTTGACACTAATTCCGCTTCGATACTTAGTAAGGCTAATGAATTTAAACGATTTTCGCCAACGGAACATCTTAAAAACGTCTTAATTCTTTTAAGACACAAAAAAGACCTCTCTGCCGAACAGTTCGTAACCGCCATACAGGAAAATATTCTTAGAGCAATACTCACATTCGGAAATATCTACCTCCTTTAAGTTACATGATCTATGATCGTGAATCGTCATAGAGCTAGAGACTAACATTTAATGAGCGAGAAAAAAAATGTTCAATTAATCCTTGAGTTATAGAGCACTTAGTGAAAAAAAAAAACATGAAATATACTAAACACAAACACATATACTGATAAATTAATTACATAATGAAATCAAGAACACAAAGTGCTACATTTACGAATCATATGCGATTTAAAACACATTATATGTATGATAAATTAACGTATCTATTGATTTACAAATCAATTAAGATAAATAACCAGTTCACCGTGTATTATTTCGATGTTGGTGATTTCAAAATTCCCAGAATAATTAGAATATGTACTATACTTAAATACACATTTCATATTGATTGGCATTAGGCGAAAGTACTTAGAACCTGAATAATAAAAGAATTTTCGACCAAATAGTTTTCTTGAATGCTTCGTTTTTGGATAATAATAATATTATGTCCTGTTCCCTTTTTTGTAACCAACATTTCTCTCTAAATTCATACTCGAGATTTTCAATTTGTGTTATAAACGTGCTCATTTGAATTAATATGTACAAATGTTCAACCGGTAAAACTCGTAAAAACTTAAAATTTTCCCCAGTCAATTTTGTTTAAGTATGCTCGCGTCGACGGGTCTAAATCTATGTTGAGTACCAATGCTTTTTACACCTATTTTTATCCAGACCACTTTAGCCGCTAATAAACTCTACTGAAATATCAATTAATACGATACAAAATAAATTATGCACATAAAAAAAAACCTCTTAGTTTATAAAAACTAAAAAAAATTATACAACATTATCGAAACGCATATTATCATACTTCGTATTATCTTCCGGTCGAGAATTCGAAAAAAATATATATACAGTGTCCGTATACTTCGTGTTTACGCGAAACCATCGAACGCGTTGTAAACCGAACACTGAAAAAATAATACACAGCTCGATGGAGTATAGTTTCATCGTTTCGACATAATATATTATTCATATTTTCTTCGGCGAATTTAAAATCGCACGTCATCGTCCGATCATACGTCACCCAAGTGCTCTGTGCCATACGTACAAAATTATAATTTTAACACTGTTAATAACACATTGTTAACAACAATCAATAATAACATATTACCACTGTATATATGAAACCATTGACGTCATTGTAGAGTTTTAACGCGTCGTCGTGTAAATATTACGGATTTATCAATTATCGGTCGATTTATCACTATTGCAGTGAGTGAGGGGCAGGGGTGCACGAGCAATGTTGCCACTTACGCAGTTTAGGTCACTACAGCCGTCACTACGTTATGGGAAGAATAAAAAACGGTGCATTTTTATTATTATTAGAATTTTTTTTTTTTTTTTTTTTTTGCTGTGATTTAGCACTGGGAAATATTTGACGTCGATTTTCGAGACAAAATATTCTTGAGAAAAAAAATCTAATCACAAATAATTCGATTCCGCTTTGAATAAAACATTTTACTAAAGATGATGTGCATCGATTTTATCTTCTTGTTGTAGTGAAAATGAAATGATTGAGTTCGTGATAGTACGAGGTCTAAATTTACGCTTATGATCGTTTTTAGTAGAGGTGTGAGCTCGGTAAATTTTCACCGCGTAAATTTACCGCTAAGGTTAATTACCGGTAAATTTACCAATCATTTTTTTACCAGGAAATATTTTTTTACCAAAAAAATTATCATGTGACACCATAAATTAAACGTCTCGATGGTCGAATATTCATAACTAGGGAACGGATTTATATTTAATAGAAATATGTACATATGGAAGTATGGTTTATAAAATATGTGCTAAAAGCATCAAAATATGGGGGGGAAATGTAATAATAATAAAAAAAATATAATTATAATTATTAAATTACAAAAATGATTTGTTCCGTTGAATTATTACGATTTCTTTTAAATTATCGAATGTCAAATGTGATCATTCCACATCAACTGATGTAATTAATGCATATTGAAGCGCATAATATCAGAAGGCTTTAATTCCAAATTTTTAGAAGGGTGTCTGCCACTCAATATGTCATTGATTGTTTTATAATCAATATAGCCTGGATTTTTTTTAGTAACAGCATCAATTTTCTTTTTTACAACATCTCCTATTGGTCCGCCTACGAGTTTTAATTTTTCAACCACTGCATTGATTAAATATACATTGTATATTTAATCAATGACCACTGATTCAACAATTTACATACCTACTTTCATTTATGGACATATTTTTTGTTTCTAATTTTGTAATTGTATGTGCAATAATACTAAAATTGACTGAGATGAAAATTAAATTATTTTTCGTTTCACATAATATTTTGAGCTTTAGCTATAGCAATAGCGATAGAAGTTTCTGGATCTAATTTTGAAATAATTTCTTGTATTTTCGAAAAGCGTTCAGAATAATTTTGACAAGATAATGTTTGATCATCGAAAATGGATGAAAAAATCAAAAATTATTAAAATATGCACAAAATATGTACTTATTTACCAAAATATGTAAAAATATGTAAAATAAAAATAGCATCATTTTAATAGGAATGATTTAAATCATGAATATATCTTATCGAATTTTAAATATCTAGTTTTAGTAAAAATATGCATTTACATATAAATCCGGTCCCTATTCATAACATATCAGAAGAATGGAATAGTTGACATTATAAAACTTAAAACGTCAAACGTTCTATTTACAACTAGAGAAAAAGACAATTAAAACGAAAAAACTAGAATTTATTTTTTTATTTATTTATTTTTTTTTTTTGATGTAATGTATAACACCATGAACACCCTACTATCCAGTAAATAATAATAATAAGCGTAACGGTAATTATAAGTTCATGAAGAAGAGGAAGCGTGGAGTTCCTCGGGGTGTCCCTTATGTGACACACAAAAATTATCGAAATTTACCAAATTTACCGAATTTTCGGTTAATTTACGTAAATTTTCCTCGGTAAATTACCAAAAAAAAAATAAAAAATTTACGTAAATTTTACATTTCTAGTTTTTAGACAATGCGAGCTTAAAGTGATTTTAGCATCTTACTCGTCACGTTAAGAAATAAGCTGTCGACATGCAAGTTTAGACACAAAAACGTATTGCGCTCGTCTCTGGGCGTGTAAACTAATTCGATTAGTCGCACGTTTTCAGTGAAACAACCAGTGATGACCCGACAGGCCGAGTGTTGTTTTGTACATCGTAAGAGGAGGCCCAACACCGACTCGATCTGAGATGTACGATTCGAGCTGGTTCTTATCGCAAAACCCAAGCGACGACGAGCGACGGACGCGCGTGTTTATGCTCGTGGGCGCATACTAGTTGCGGTCATGACGATTTTTGAGATAAACGGATATAACAGTTGCGGTCACGTCAATTTAGGTAATATCTTAGTTGCGGTCATAGCTCTATTATACTCCAATTCCAGGCGAAATTTGACGATTGTTTTGTCACAGATATTATGGCTCTTCTTCCACCTAATAATTTAAAATTGACTGCATTTACAGACTATATTTTAGAAGTGTACGTAAGGAAAGATTCGAGATATCCACCGTCATTATGTGGTGAATTTTCGTCTTCCATAACACGAACAACCAATGCATGCGAAAGCTTTCATTCAAAGCTCAATAGCATGTTTTACCATTCTCACCCTAATATTTTTATATTTATCGACGCTTTAAATGAAATTCAAACGAACGGCTGTTTAAAAATGAATTGTACAAAAACCAGTCGTGTTAATAAAATTTCAATAGAAAAAGAGCATTTTTTAGCGCAACTAACACGGTATTATGAAGAAGGCGAAATAAATCGGATTGAATATCTAAAGCCGATTTCCTTCAAATTTATACCTACAAAATTTTAAAATATATATATACTATATTTTGACACAAGTTATATAATAATTATTATATGACAGTATTATACATATTATATTATATTAATTATATTATATTATGCTTTGACACAAGTTTAACCACGTAATTCAAACATAAGTATCAACATTTTTAACCATACCTACACGATAAATAATAGTGTAGACAGCCCTAAGTCTGTTATCTTTTCGATATAAATGGGAAGAAAAATGTCGATTAATACATTTTTCTAAATTAAATAAATAAACCAAATATTAATTTCATATTTAATTATTATATAAACTTTATTATATTATATTATTTAGTATACTTAGTTATTATTATTTGAGTGCCCGCAACTAGTATGTAACCTTTTTTATGGGTGACCGCAGCTAGTATGTAACCTTTTTGAGGGGTGACCGCAACTAGTATGTAATTTTTGATTATGGCCGCAACTAGTACACACCGTACTCGTGTACGGTTTATCAGAGATGATAAAAACAAAAAACCGATTAATTATCAGTGGACGTGTACCGCCGGACGACGAACTTTGTCGACGACGAGTGAGGAAAAGCTCACTCTTCGATCGCGTGTACCCGGGATGCTGTTTACGCGTTCGAAATAATCGTTTTTTTATGATTATCTCTGATGGTAATAGGTCTACGAGACGTGTGATTCGTATTGGTTCAACGTCGATTCGACACACGTGGTACGTTGCTCGGAACCATAAACAGCTAACTCGTCGATAAACAGACGTCGAACGTTTCGTGTGTGTGTATCGCCCGTGTTACGAATCGCTCCGGCGAGGACACAAGACGCGAGCGCGTTTAGAGGCACTTCTGTATATTCTTCACGCAAACAAAAACCCGTGAAAAAACGAGCAATATAATAACGACGAGTAATGCAGATCACGCCGATTCGATAACGATAAAAGAGATCGTTGCCGAGATCGCGAGCGATTCTGCGATATCGTTCCGAGGGCGACACTCGAATCGCCTCCCAAATTCAGGTAGGTAACCTTTTTTCACTCGAATTGCCTCCGGATGTTTTCGGAGGCAATTCGAGTATACCCAAACAGTCTACTCGAATTGCCTCCCATAGTATACTTAGATTATCGATAGTTTTTACTATCGATGATATAGATTTTATCGATTTCCGTTATTGTTCAAAAATATTATTTTAAGACATACAGTATTTCCCAGGCAGATTAATTTGCCAAATGCTACAAACTTGTCGATCACTGATCATCAGTTAAATTCTTAGTGCATATTTTAACATAGTTTACGCATATTTCTGTATTTTATGCTGCATATTTGCATGTATATAAATATGTAATAGAGTATTTTCACTGCATATAATCCGCGGTCTATTTATTATTATTACACCTGACAGTCTATTTACTAATATAATATCGATTAATTACACCTATCGTAGGCGATTCTAGTACAAGAGGTTCACTACTTTTTCGACTATTTTTTTTTCGGGAGGCAATTCTTGTAACCTTTTTAAAAAAAAAAATCACGGGAGGCAATTCGAGGGTCAGATGGGAGGCAATTCGTGAGCGCCCGTTCCGAGTCCCATGACGGGACCGGCCTTTTTCCAACGGACGACCTGAAACGTTGTTGTTTGTTATTGTAGCGAAATATCATCGTGCGTATAGCGATTTAGAGACTCCGGGGACGGTTGATTTTTCTCAGCTCATAAGTGCGCGCTCATCGATCACTCAGACCAGGGATATAAATTATAATAAATAAATAAAAAAATATATATTTACCTAACGAAACCGTAAATCTACAATACCACCCGGAGTGTGATAACCACGTCAGTGTCTTGTGATTTTAATAAAACTAATCACATTACAGTCATCCCAAGCATAAATAATATACGATCAGTGTTAATGCGAAAAATTGGGGGCACAGAAAATTTTTTTTTTGAGAAGAACCAATAATTTTTATAGCTAATGAGAAAAAAAGAGTTGTACTCTGCTAAGTAAGTAGTAGTTTTTGGTTATTTCATAAAAGTCTAAAAACATTACGATAGACATTATTTTCATTGTTATCAACGATTACATTCTAAAACGGAAATAATTTATAAAGTACGTTATTAAGTGGCAAGTTGGATATAAAATATATATAATTATTATTATTCTGAAAATATAAAACGTATGTAGAATAACCAGTATAGTTTTTTCATTAAAAATCTTTAATTGTGTAAGAATAAGCAGTATTCAAATTAACTCATTTCATAATGTACAAATTTAAAAGATGGAAGAATTATGATGAACAGCTATTCAATATAATCAAAATAAATATATTGTATTGTATAACTAATTATAAATATTTTTTTTTCTTGATAGAAATCAATAGACAGCAAACGCATTTTAAAATCAAAGTAGATCAATTTTGTCTTAAAAAAATCGAGATAAAAATTGATTTTGATAATTTAGAAAAATGTGTACAATATAACGGATACACGGTTTTAATTTAGAACGATTTTATAATTTAAATGTTTTCACATAAATTGAACGAGTGTGACAAAAAATAACGAATTTTGTATTTGTCGTACATTTTTATTATTTAAATTATACAACTGATCAGCCTCCTCCACTCGATAAAAACCCTGCATGCGCCACTGTCCTTGATGCATTTAAAATAGTTAGTTAATCATATAGTTCACAGTCAGATGGAATCAATCCTTCAAGCGGAATCGTAGATTGCATTGAGTATTTTTTTTTTAACACCATTTCGTCATTTCAATTTAAATAATTCAATGATAAAAAAAAAAAAAATAAATAAATAAATAAAACACGGCCGACGGGGAGAATGCTAGCCCCCTTAACCCCCGCCGGCTATACTTCTGTTGGACACCGTTAAAATTTCAACAAACAATGTATATGCATGACTTTTGTGTAAATCGTTTGGTGCGTCCGTTTCACGTACGATCGGATTTATAATTATTAGTGGTCGGGGGACTTGTTAAAAAAATTACTCCACTGCTATTCAAAATACACGGTGGTATTTTTTCACATACTCATTATGCTCATACAAAGGTACACACACACACACACAAACAAATGAATATATACGTTGAACGAACAAAGTAAAAAAACGAACGAGAGGATTTTGTTAAAAAAAAAAAAAAAAAAAAAAAATTAGTACAATCTGCAATGGAAAAAAAAACCGTTTGTCACCGACAATCGACGTCAAAATTACTGAAAAAAAAAAATTATGGTAAAATTTGCATCTCTAGGGACGACCTTGTTGTTCCGGGTACACCTCTAGGGACGAGTACACGCGATTTGCATACCTACCGATATTACCGAGCAGGGTCGTCGTGAAATCGATAGCACGACGAAGTCGTTGATCGACGGCGTTACCACGGATCGACGCACGTCGTTATTGTCAACACTCGGATTTTACAGCGTTATTTGCGTAGATTTTTTTCTCTCGAGACGAGAAAATTTATCATAAAATTCCGTCCCGACCCACTTGTAAGTCCTCCTGTATGAGGCGACTTTGTATCGTGGCAAGGATGAGAGATTTTAACTAGACATATTTTTCTACAGAGCGTATCTTAAGGTTTTTAAACGGGTAAATTTAATTTTTGTTTTGTTTACGCACCCCTAGGTAACGGCTATGGCGAGATGGTTCGTTGTGTATCGTAACGGAAAATTTGAATCAAATATGTCATATTGTTCAGTACAAACATCGATTCCAACAATCACATTAAAATTGTTTTTTAATTTTGAAACAATTTTGTTTTCGATTTCGTTTAATATACTCTACATACCCGTTTAAGAAAATACAAATGTCAACTTTTCCAACGTGATTTTGCAAGTTTTTGGAACTTAAGTCCTTTAACTCGGTACATAATACTTTATTATTTGAACATCGAAATATATCACATTACGTTTTCCGTTAAATTTATGAGGTATAACATAATCATCAATAACAATTATTAACCGTCACAATTTATTATAATCTTTGTAATATGCAAAGTGATAAAAAATTGTATTCGATATTATTTTTCACCATCACTACAGTATGTTAAAATACTATAATTTTTCATCATAATCAAATCACAATCAATCCACAAGTCAGCCCAAAAAGAGTTGAATCTAAGGATCGTGAGCACAGGCGTACTAAACGTATAATATTATGCAGCCAACAAAAAACATGTGTACGGTGGATAATTAAAATATTATATAAGTCTTTTCGCAAATTATCTATAACTGTGATGAACAAAATTGATTGATTCCACCGCGAATGAAAACGCGTTATTGATTTATATACACTTCAAAAAGTTTTATTTTTTCAAAATTCTGCTCGAAATATAAAGGTCGATTCAGTGTTAACGAATCAAATATTTAATTCGTCGTCGGTGCACATATTCACACCTCAATACGATTACTACAATGTGGGCGTCCCGTGCACATGTTACATTTATATCATTATCAACTTCACGATCAGAACATACAAATTTTTACCCTTTATTAAAAAGAAAATATACGTTTGACGTATTATTAAAAATGTTTGATCAAATAAAAATACAGTGGAAGCCGCTTATTAGAAACACTTTGGGACCAAGGTGAAATGTGTCAATTATCCGATTGTTTCTAATAAGCGATTGGTTTGATTTGTACTATGAAAAAAAAAAAAATGAAAATACGCGAAAAATACATGTATTTATGTATATTTAACTATGTATGTATATTGTATATTTAAAAAAAGTATGTCCAAACGTATACATTTTTCTGAATTATTTAAAATATTTATGTATCTTAGTTTGTTTTTTTTTTTTTTGCGTCGAGTAACTCCATGACCATATTTTCATACGAGTAATGCTGTTCAAAACTTATATCATCCGTACGATACTGGACGACACTTTCGAGGACATTTTAGAGCTTTTACAATTGCCTAAAAGCTTCTAAAATGTGGCTAAATTTGTCTCAAATAACCGATGTGATGTTTCAATAATCCGATTTATTTTCAATGTTCTAATATACGGCCGGTCCGTTCCGGGACATTTTGTTTCAATAACGCGATTGTATCAATTATCCGTTATTCTAATAAGCGACTTCTACTGTAGTAAATATTGTGCGGTGTGGTTAGTGCAGTATTGACGTGTACCTAATATCATTGACGCGACGCTCACTTTCTCGGGACTGTCGTCGACTTTTTAAAAAGATAAATTCTCGAGAGAGACCAAAAGCTCTATTGTTTTAGTTTTTTTGAAAATATTTGTTAACACATCATTTGACGGTATTTATAATAGTATCGAATTAATTGAACAAAATTCATAGGACTTACATTAGAAATTTTATTTGCGTCAGCGTTGCGCTCAAATGTGTACCGATGACGAGTTAATATAGTTATCATTGACAACTTATTATTCAAATACTATAACTTTTTCGTCTAAACACGTGTTTGTGTAGATCTTAGCACATGGAGTTTGATTTCGTTAGCTCTGAGTAGGGGAGGGCTGCTTTTGAAATCGATTGGATGAGTTATGACGCTTTTTATATTAAGTCTCTTATCTCAGCGATGCGTGTCTATAACGGTGGGATTTCGTAGTGTGAAGCCTAAATCCACCCAAAAGGTTAATTTAAGGTGTATCTGAACAGAAGGCCTGGCAGATCCCGTTTTATCACGTGGTTGAACAAGGTCTACATCACACGCTGACCGTTGTTCGTCACCATGTCATTAAAGAAATTATTACATCACAATTGCCGATGACGTCAACGATGAACGAATAAAATTCATCGTCAGCTCGTCGTAGCGAGAATTAATAGTATTAGTTCGTTACAAATGTGTCATTTGTAAAATTCAACCCTTCTAATGGACGAGCCTGGAAATTACCGAGTTAAAAAGTTAAGTTACTTTCAGCTAAGTTAATTAACTAGTTAGTTTTTTTTTTAAAAGTAATTTCCAATTTAACGGGTATGATTTTAACCCAT
Organism: Therioaphis trifolii; assembly: GCA_027580255.1. Classification (NCBI taxonomy): domain Eukaryota; kingdom Metazoa; phylum Arthropoda; class Insecta; order Hemiptera; family Aphididae; genus Therioaphis; species Therioaphis trifolii. The sequence continues at coordinate 66,925,200 of CM050405.1, read as the reverse complement.
TTTATGCAGTATTTGTCGGCTAAAATATTTTTAGCCACGTTAAGTTAATATATCATGTTTTTTGTACAAATTATATTGTATTTAAACCAAAAAAACCAAAAAAAAAAAAATATTGAAATAATATTATTCATAAAACTATAATGCAGATTACATACAATTATTTTTGTGTAATAGTTAATCCACGTAACTGTATAAATATCTATGAATACATTATTGTAATGCAACTTTTTTATGGTTCTTTGGAAAATATTCAGAAAAAATTAAAAAATCAAATTATTTTTAACCAAGTTAAATAACTCTTTTTTTTTCTTTTTAAGTTGTAGCTAAAACAAGTTGTAAAAAAGAGAAGTGACTTTTAACTTTAAACTGAACTTCATTTTTTCTATATTAACTTAACTGAACGAGTTAAAACAATTAGTGAACTTGCCCATCCGTGTTAACACACACCCCAACTATACAATGATTATCAGAAAGTTTATACAAAAACAACAACATTTTAGCGACATAACCGACAGAATTTGCGACGTCCGTATTCTTCGACTCGTGACTGTTGGTTTTTTTTTTTTTTTTTGTTATTTGTCCGATCACAGAATTTCGGGTGGAGATTTGTTTCGAGGTCAAAACCACCCCGAGTTTGAGATTCAAGACCACCAAGCTTTAAATTAATTCACGTGATACATATCAATCGACCAAATATGTGGAAAGTCGATGGTAATAATTATAATGATAAAGACTCATCGCCGCCTACAAAATGAAACGAAATACCGGAAATTCGCGATTCCCGATGCTAACGATCATTGGCCGTGTGAGGCAAGTACACACACGTTTCCTGACCCAGTTTCGGTCCAAAAATACACACATGCACACCATAGATCATTGCGTGCGCCTGAAACGTCACACACACACACACACACACACACACACACACACACACACACACACACACACACACACACACACACACACACCCGTAGATGAATTATAACAGATGAATTGTGTAAACGTGGGCCGGACCGCGCGAGATTCATGTCATCCAATTATAAATACAACGATAGCAATAATAATAATAATTAATAACGACGACGACGACGACGACGACGATCATAATTATTAAAAATATCGTCGTGGTCGTCGTAGATCGCTGTTGGTTTTTCGTAAATCATACGGCCAATTAGCCGAGTCGCGCGCGGTGAAAAACGCTAGACCGGATACGAGCACGCACGCGTCTAGTCCACTGCCGTCAGACCGGCATAATATATTAAAATTTACGCGCTTGTTGATTGTTATGATGGACGCTTGGGCAAATATTCATTAACTGGCGTCTCTTTTACTTTCGTTATTATTATTTTTATCGTTTTTGTCATTTCTATAAATACTTGTACCTACATAATGACTATGTATTTATCGTAAATCTCGAGATAGGATTTTGAGGTTTTCATAATTTCAAACATATTATGACAAGCATTAGTAGAAACGAGCACTCTCGAAACTTTAAAAACATATCTCAATTTTTTAATAACTGTTTGGATATTTCTAAAAAGTTTTATTAGCGAAAATATTTCACGTGCAGTATGTTATTTTAAATAGAGTTCGATTTATGCACGTAATTTCACACGTTTCAGTTTAAAGCCTCAGTGTTTCTATACATCATTCATTATATAATTTACACGATCAGTAAAAATAAATCTCATTTGATCTATGCATATTATGTGATAACAAAACATACGAATTTTGCTTAGTAACTAACGACCCAGTCAGGCGCGTATCCAGAGTTTTTTTTCAGGGGGGGCTGTAGAAAATTAAAAAATATAGTTAATGTATATACCTCACTCAAATCATGTATATTGATTTAAAAATTAATACAGTTTACAAATCAGTCCGTATTCTATAAAAATTTTTGTTATTATTAAATGTACACACTACAATATGTAGAATACTGTACAAATACTGTAATTTTCTACGTTAAACGAAAATTTCAGAGAGGGCTGCAGCCCCATCAGCCCCCCCCCCATAAATACGCCCCTGGACCCAGTCATGGGCGCATGCGGGGGAAGGGCTCGACCAACTGAAAATGTCAGTTTAAAAATTAAAATACTAATACACCGATACGTATTTTTTAATTCACGTAAGACTATTTATCCCAACTATTAAAATTACCTCCAAAAATTTATTCTGTACACACTCTTGGACCCAGTCGTTCTAAAAACTAAAACATAGGTGTTTTGTAAAAACCACAAGTTAACCAACGCTCGTGTTTACATGTTTTTCAGGTCTAAGGAAATATTTTCGTTACAAATATTTCTTATTAACTCGATTTAGTTATTTTTTTCTTTGGAGTAGGTGTAAAATATCAAAATGTCATAAGGTAGACTGCATTTAATAACAACTTTTGGTGATAAATAAATAACCAGTTTCATGAAGAACTATTAATTTGATCGTTACGAGTTCGTAATTTTACACGTCAAAGCAATATGAGAAGTAGAAACAAAAAAAAATCATTTAAAACTTGTATTATTGATAAGATCCATGATGTTCATATCAATAATCGCAACTGCATCCGAAGTGAACGGTAACGATACAAATAAACGCTACCAACGTTTATAGTACATACATTGAATGGAAAAAATATTAAAAAGCGGATACTATCCTACGCGCACGTAAATTTGTAAACGTGTGTGTGTGTGTGTGTGTGTGTGTGTGTGTGTGTGTGTGTGTGTGTGTGTGTGTGTGTTTGCGAATGTGTGTATACACGATTGAAAAATCTTTATCAATACTGGTTCTCCGAAGGGAGTTTAACGAAAGATTCTATTCTCCGTTTAACCACAACTCCGTGGCCACCTTTTGACTATTGTAGACGCGGGAATATAACACTCGACGTCCGTTTGTGCGAATTATTTTTCAACAAACCACGGTCATACCGCCAATAATCGTACGTGATTCGAGGAGAAAAAAATTCGCCACCCACGCGTCGCACACGACGACGATCGTATATTATTATGTTTATAACTTACACCGTCCGTCTTCTTGAATCTGTTCGATATCCGACCGTGCTTATGTAAACTGTAGGCTATGAAATCACTCACGTCATAAACGTACCACGTTTCTTGAAGATTTCCAATGTACCATAAACCCTTTGATTCCGCTGCCCTCGTCAGTTTCTCATATAAATTTGTCGATAACATAACGCAGTATGTTTGAATTTTGCTTTCTGTTAATTGTCTCCGATTTGTTATGCATCTTATGATAAATTATTATTATTAGGCTATGAGCTGTATATTTAATTTATTATCTAACGCATATAATTAGTATGTATTGTTTACCATATCGTAGTGAGCGATGGTCTGGTAATAAAAGTTTACTGCTGAAAGCTACATAAAAAAAAAAAAATCATCTGTTCCGGTATTAAAACGCAGATAATCGAATCGTGTGAAACATACTTACTCACATTAATATTGTAAAGATCCGTGATATTATAAAGGCGTGCTCCGGTTTTTTTTTTCAGATACGGCGAAGGAAATGTCAATCGACGGAATTTCGTTGCAAAATCACAACTGCGAAATTCCAATACACGATCACGTGTTCTTGTTTCTCCTCGAAATCCTCGTGCGCGGTAAAACAAGGCGTGGCTTCCTTCTTTCTGTAATTTTACAACTATAAAATTCGCACCCAGCTAGCTAATCTATTTCGGAAAAAAGGATTCGAAGTACATGAAGAAGTACACTGCTTGGCACTCTCCGACGATAACAACCATCATAACAGGAGAGCGGATATAGTCATCCTTGACCGGACAAAGGACAAAGGAATGATTCTGGACCCTACACTCCGATGGGAAACAAACGAGGATAATCAAGACAAATTAGTGGACGAAGAAAAGAAATCTATCTACGAGCCAACTGTCCCTTTCTTCAAAGAAAAATACCAAATAAATAATTGGGAAGTTCATGGCCTATGGTTCGGAGCCCGTGGGACTGCATCCCCTCTCCTTAAAGACTTCTTCAAAAACAAGGCATTAGATTTAAGAGATTTATGTCTGATTTATTACGTTCAAGTATGTATGTATATTTAGTGCGTTTGCGTCAGACTATTTTCGATGTTTCCTATTCATGTATATTTTAGAGGATATACGACAACCGGGACAAGTGCTTTTAGCGTTTAAACCGATATTGTTTCGTGATCCGGTTATTTTCGACGATAGACGGGATTTTGTGATTTCGTACTGACTTCGAAAATCGATATTTCGACGAACGTATACACGGTTTAAGGCGGTTTTCACACCAGAGCAATAGCAACGAGCAACTGTCAATCAAACAATATTCAACAGGCAATACGTATTGCCCCTAGCTAAGAAGAAGAAGAAGGAAAATACAAAATACAAAACGTAAATATTGTATTGACCCAGCGTTTCAACAGCTTATCAAATATGGTGCAAATGTCTATGCAGATGAACTTAAACTTCATCCGTTGCAGTTCAAAAGCTGTTATAGAATGAGCGCAGATACTTTTAAAAAACTTTTGAATCGTTTTGAATATAATTGAACCTATAGTATTACAAAACGAGATACCAATTACAAAGAGGCTATAAGCGTAATGATACGTATTGAATTTATTATATTTATTTATTAATATTGAAAAAACACACTACTAGTAGCTCGTATTGCTCAACGAGTTCGCAACGAGAAACATCGTGTTGCTCCGGTGTGAGAATATTCATTGATTTCTACGTGGTTTATCAAATGGCGATATTATTGCTTATTCCCGATTGTTATAGTTGCTCGTCGCCTATTGCTCCGGTGTGAAAGCCGTCTAAGGGTTATTAATAATTGTATAAGGTTATGAAACAATAAATTAGCCCAAACCTTAAACAAGCTCAAAGTCAACGTACAAGAAAACTAAACGACGGCGAAGAATAAAATTCAAACTCGTTTGTAGCATGCTGAAACCGTGTACATTTGAAAATGTTACTCGGGGGTGGAGAGTGACAACATCGTAAATTATAACCAGTCGAGTTATTTATGGCCAACGGCAAATTAATAAATGAAATATAGTCGACCGAATAAAAAAAAAACAAAAAAAAAAAAAAAACGAAAAAACCCGGGAAAAATTAACCTTTCGACTGACCTTTGGTCACAGTAAGACGCACGTCTGTCGGGGCGCGCGTTTCGCAACGATTTACATCCGCGTACCGTCCTGATCGACTGATTATCTCCTCGGTTAACGCACGGCTGCAGATGAAAAATCGTTCCCGACCACGACGGGATGCGACTATTATATTCGCATACCTAGTGCATAATATTATACGGTTTGGCCGGTTAGTGGATACGTGTTATTGCGTATTATAATATCATTATGCGCCTAAACGTACCTGTTACGTAGTGCGTTTGAGACGACCACTAGACACTCATGGGTTGCAGCGCAGTGTAACACCTGATACGGAACAACTCATTCGTGTGTTTGGAATTTATATCGATCTGTTTGTGGCGTAAGATGCAAAAACGATCATTTTATTATTATTATTGTTGTTGTTGATCCGCATCGTTTTAAGAGTACCAAAGATTTGTGCGACTTTGAAGATCAAAAAAACGAGATAATGAAATCGATCAGACTTTACGGAAAAATTATGATTTACCATGCTATTTTACATAGCGCGCTCGTGATCTCATCTTCATGGTAGATAATCAAGCTTAATCGATGAATTTGTCTATAACAGAATGGTATAAACGTTATTTTTAAAACATCGAAATAAAATAAAAAATAAAGCATTAAGCTCAGAAACAAGTAACAAACACACTGCATTAGTAAACGTATATTTCCGTTTCCGCAACCACTAGATCAGACATCTTTCGTCACTCATTTACTACTGGTTTACCTCTTGGCCCATTCCATGTGAGCGAATACATTTATATGTATACATATTTTTACATACGACCAAAAATCGAATTCGTCTAATAGGGTGTAAATGTAAAACACTTTTAATCGATCAAATCAAACGTAGAGAGTTTTTTTTTCAAATATCAAAATGATTTTTTTTGCAAATATTGGAATAAAAAATGATGTTCGAACAATATACAAACTACGGACGATCCAAAAACTATCAACATCATACGATTTTGAACACATTTTCGTAACACAAGAAACACAGTCGTTTGAAACAGTTTGAAAATATATCAAGCCCAAGCGCTTTCAATCATTCCGATCACTCTGTATACGTAATATAAACACACGAATAGAATTATCTTATTAATGCGTCCCATCGTGCACACAATATTATTATTACCGCGCACACAGATAGGTATACATTATTACGCCTATAATCTATATATATATACATGTATATGTACATAGCTAAATGCGTATACTAAACGTGAGGCAGAGCTTGTTATAATTTACGTTTTGTTTTCCTAGCACTGCACAACGGTACACACACACACACACACACACAGACACAGACACAGACACACACACACACACACACAGACACACACACACACACACACACACACACACACACACACACACACACACACACACACACACACACATACACGCACACACGAGAATTTGTGTTTATGTATAATACTGTACGATAATTGCACGCGCGCATTGGGATTGTCGTGTGTATATTATATGGAGAATTATACGTATAAATTACGCACCAAAGGCGGTTCATACATTTATATATGTATATATATATATTGGGGTAATTGTCCGAGAAACCCGTCACAGATAATTAATGATTACATGCAACAGATTACTGCTGCAGCCTGTGCACAGTGTTTGTTTGATTCTTTTCGTCGGACGCGCGTGCATACGAGTATTTATTATTATAATACGTACAAGCACAATATAACACAAGCGTAGGTTTTTCTAGTCGGGTCTCGGAGGAAACACACGCACACACGCGCAAACACGCACACACAACCATAATATACACACGTATTATACCACCATGCACACACTCACACCATACCATCATCGTCTTCGTCATCATCGTCACCGTCATAACCGTGAAACTTAATAATTTTGATTTTACTTTTTCAACGTATGCATCATCATCATAATATAGCTGCTTATTATAAACTTCTAATACTTTACGCAGTAAAATTTGTCTCGACTCGAGATTTGTTGGTTTAAGTGGTCCTTTTTTACGCAGTATTTCAAAAAGATCATACTAAGTGATTTTTGGCTTAATTTTTTGACTACATCCAGCTAAAAGAAAGGTCATATTCTCAATTAGGGCGAATTGGGGCAAATGGAAAGTATAGAAGATTCAAATCACATATATCTACTATAAGTTCCATTAACTCATAAGTTGTTAAAATTTGTTAATTTTTAGTTATAGTCTTTTATATAAAATAAAACTAGTATTTTGCTTTATTTTCAATGATATCGTTAAAAATTTAAATTTTAAAATTAATTTAATTAATTAAAACTATCTAATTTTAAGTATTTACCTTGATTTAAACGATCCATTGTGTAAATTGAAAAAAAAAATTCTTTCAACTTTAAAAGTGAGTTCACAACAACCGTCGGTTAGATAATATTTTATCAACTTTTTACAGATACCTAATTAAACTTTGATTGTGTTTATGGCCGGTTTTATCTACAGGCAGTTTACTTATCGTCTTGTATAGGTTATTCATAATATAAATAATGACCACAAATATAATTTTGTTGAGTTCGATAATTTGGATTTAGACAAGCTAAAATCACTTTTCAGACCACTGTGCGTCATAGTTGCCGCGGCGCCGCATTTGTTTCGTACCGTTTCGTTTTTAAACGTACAATTTTACCTCGTTTATAACGCGAGAGACAAACCGTGAGAGTCGAACATTAAAATTGAGAGCTGGATTTTCTTCGTTTTTTGACGACATAATTGGCTTCTGCCGATAAACATAGGTTTCGCTTACGAAACAATAACAGCACATAGTCGGTCTCGACGTCGGATTTGCACATTTCCCGCGTCTAAATCTCCACCTCTCTCTCTCTCTCTCTCTCTCTCTCTCTCACTATCTCTCTTTGTCCGTCTCAACAGTCGACTTCACGTTATACTCGCGTACACATAGCGTTTACTTTAATACACACATCCGTTTCGCAGACAACTCAAAACAACACTTAATTATAACGAGCGTTATGTTATATATCGCACCGTGTACGTTATCGTGTGGCATGCATACGGTATAGGTATTATATTATACACGAAACTCGTAGAGAACGCTTTTGAAAATTATTCCAAACAGGTATTCACACACTCGGAACGACCGAGTATATAAACTTAAGACATGCAATTAAACACATTATTATTACCGTGCTGGAATACACACACACACACACATAAATATATAGTATATATTATATATACACCCACAGAATTTAATTTCAATCGTTTCAATAATACGCTTTTTTGCGTTTATATAGGTACATAAATTGGCCTATATCAGAGGTGGCAAACCTATGGCACGCGTGTCAAAAGTGGCACGTTGGCAACATTTCAATGGCACGTGGAAAAAATTGAATTTATCGAAATTTGAATCATTAGTTAAAATAATTAATACGATTAAACAATTTTTTCAGATTTTAATTAAAATTATATTCCTTGAGATATGTATGCTTTATTAATGTCACAAAGACAAATAAATCGTCTATATAGAAAAGTGGTGAAAAATGCAGACATCGAAATGTCGGAAGTCATGCAATCCGCTTACTTTTATTTTATTTTTTTCATTTTTTCTTGAAAGTTTACAATGTGTAGTGCATTTTTTCAAATCAACGTAAAAACTACATGTTTTACCAAAATTAGAAATGTAGATGTTGTGTTATACAATAATTTACATGAAAAAAAGGAACAAAAGTTCACATTAAAATATAATTACATATTTACATTTTTAATACGATTATTCAATATTGACATCTGATTCAAAAATATCATATATAATTTGTAAAACGACTTCATTAGACTTCCTTTGTGTGTGTGTGTGTGTGTGTGTAGGGGGGGAGGCACGCGAACAGTTTTAGGAAACTTTGTTTGGAAAATTTTGACACTCGACTCGGAAAAGGTTTGCCACCCCTGGCCTATATCACCGTCACGTGTGTAATTCTGTCATAACAATTAACAGCTCATCAGCACCAGAGTAAGGTACGTTATTTGAGTGCACCTTAATGTAATGATTTCACTACAATGATTGTGTTCGTATGTTTTGAGTACCTGTATACAGGGCTGTAGTGCAGCGGTTCCTAATTTTTTAGGATCACGGAACCTTTTGGAAATAATTTGTGTTTCGCGGAACCCTAATGTGTCTTTGATTCCAACTCAACCCCATTTTTTCTAGAAAAACCATTACTACAAAAATGTTTTAATGATATTGTTAATGATTATTGTTTATTACAATCAGTTAAATAAACAATTTGCAATGGCAATCTGATTTCAGTGTGAAGAAGAAGTAAATAATGCTGACTACCCATTTAGTATAGACTGGAGTGGACGACTTTTGATATAGTTTACAATACATACAGCCTCATCGAGAACTTGTTTTGACTCCGATGGCATTTTCTTACGAACAAGAGCGTGGCGATGTAAAACGCAATGACTATACTGTCAAATTTTGGCGCCACATTTTTTAAATTCTTTTCACGATTTCTTTAATTTGTCCAACCATAGATGTAGCTCCATCACTACATACATCGATACATTTAACCCAATCAACCGGATGTTTATTCGTATAACTATCGATGACTTTAAAAATTCCTTCACCCGTCGTATTTGTGTCCAAAGGAGTACACAGCAACCAATCTTCTTTTCACATTTTTCTCAATAATCACGTACATCTGACGGAACCCTAGGGTTCCGCGGAACACACTTTGGGAAACGCTGCTGTAGTGGAGGGTATACGGCGGTACACTAATCACCAAATAATATAAAGATTAAAGTCGTTAATATATAATTATTAATATTTGTTATAGAAAAACTAAAAATAAACGGTGAAATACGTATATTATGAAATACGTGTAAATAATACAAGATTTGTATAAAAAAATAATTTATATAAATATATATATATTTGTAATTTTATACATTATGGGCGATGAACGGCAATGTACTGCAGATTTATAAACACCTAACCCTGGGTATAGAAATTTGTAGTAACATGCGATGGATAGAGCAAATAAACCAAGTATCAAATAAAGTCAGGAAAATGATTTATGTATTTAGGGAACTACGAACTGACCTGGATAAAAGAAAACTACGTATAGTATATAAGGCCATCATAGAACCTATCATATCTTATGGAATCATCGGTTGGGGTGGGGCTTATGAAAATGCCATAAAAAGTATACAAATTAATCGAAATGCGCTCTTAAGAACTGCCCTTCATATGGATTACACAACACATACTATTGATTTGTTCAATAGTTTCTAAGTTTTGACAGTAAAGAAATTGTATTGAAAAGTCGTGGTTACTTACCTTTCTAACTAAACATAAACTACTTATCCACTCTTCGCACACTGTCAATACAAGATTTGCAAATGAATATTTTGTGAGAAACCGACACAACAAAACAACTACTGAGTTACAATTTGAAACAGTAGGACCTAAAATTGCAAACATGTTGCCGGAAAACATAAAAAAATTCGAACCCTTACAATTTTAAAAGAAATATAACACAGTGGCTAATTAAAACATATTTTACAGGTCTTTTGTAAAGAATTTCAAATTTAATAATTTATCATATAATTAGCTATTAAGTCAATTTTCAGTTTGTAAAAATTATTGAAAGTTTATATTAGAATGCATAAGTATATGTAAACAGTGAATACTTATGTTATAAATTAGACTCCTGGGCCCTCACTCGAGAATCTCAGTGGGGCCCAGTATTCTTGTTAAAGAGAAATAAATAAATATATAACTACAAAAAAAAAAAAAAAAAAGCCGGTAAGACAATGGTGGTGGAAGTTCGTCCATCGTCGCTCCGCTCATCGGACAAGATTATGGTGATGAGTAGAGATACAGGAGTTGGGTGGGATACACGAGATGTATTGATAGATTAGGCATTATAGGATAGATTAGGACATTATTTTATATTATAAAAAAAAAAACGATTCTGAACGAAGATGAATTGTCAGTGAATAATATGTTTATAGTAAATCGCTTGAATTTTTGTAAAAATTACAGTTTCAGACGCCCGTTAAAATTTTTTCATTGAACCGATCGTGAGATTTTTTATACTTTTTGCAAGCAAAACTTATGAACAACCTTGTAATACATTTTCATTTCTTAACTTTGAGTAGAACATTTTTTATACATTTTCAACTACGACATAATTTGTGATTTCGACAAATTTTGTCGATTTTTGAACTTCAACTGCTTATAAAAAAAAATTGTGCCTATGTATTTTTATAATTTTTGAATGGGAGTTAGAACAACTTATGTGGACCCTTCTATTAAATTTTCAAGTATTTCGTCCGAGCTACATTTTTTTTATCAACATTTATAAAAAAAAAAATAAAAAAAATCGAATATTTCAAATGCCTATAAATTGATTAAAAATGAGTGAAATCTTTTGAAAATAAAATCGTATAAAGAAAATGCCAATATAAACAACTGATAAAATTTTCAAGTTTCTACAACTTATACTTTTTGAAAAAAAAAAACAAATAGCAAAAATCGTTTGAGGCTAAACCGTTGTTTAACGTGTTTTTGTAAAAATTTAAATTTCAAACACTCATAAAATTTTTTTGTCTGAATCCGGTAGAGTTTTTTTTGCAGATAATTGAAGAAAAACTAATGAAAAACCTTGTACCAAATTTTCAAAACTTAGTTATAAAAGAAAAAAATTTTACGATTTTTCAACAACAAAATTATTTGCAAATTTTCGCAATTTTTACATATTTCGTATAAATTGGAACTTTGAGCACTTATAAAAAAAAATTGTGACTTACGATTTCGGATTTTTTTTTATCAGTTATGGAACAACTTATAAGAAACCTTGTATTAAATTTTCAAGATTTTCTGGCAAAAAAAAAATTTTATCGTTATTTAAAAAAAAAATACTTAAAAAAATTGAAAATTTCAATTGTCTATAATTAGCTCAATAAAAGTCAAAATACTTTGAAAATTTAACGGTGTATAGAGAACGCTAATCTAAACATTTGGTGAAAATTTCAAGTATTTACATCGATTAGTTTTTGAGTTATAGCAAAATAAAAAATTTGATTTTGTCGAAAACTGGTTTTGCGTAAAATATACCGTTTTTCCCTCATTTTTTAAGGGTTTTTCCCGGCGCGTTAAAAAAATATTGAAAATTTTTAACTTTTGACCCCCCAAAGTACCAACTAGATTCACTTTCCTTTCAGAAAAGTTGCTATATAAGGCAATCGAAGCATTTTTACTGCCCCAAATCGTGTCGACAGACACAAAAAAAAAAAAAAAACACACATCGTTGTAAAATCAATACATTCTTCACTCCGTTCAGAATCTAAAATAGATTATGAACGATAGACAATCAAATAACACAAATGCTGTTGTAATCGCTGTGTTTAATATAAAAATACAATTTCTTACCTAATGGTGGTATAAATGTATAATATTATAACTCATAATATACCATCTGCTATTTTTAGGACTACAGCACTGCCTGTATACCATTCCAATAATAAGGTTTTATGTTAAAACATTTTAAAGTTTTGACACAAATTATTTCTGATCTAAGATAACAGTGTTTATCTTCTCGAGTTATTTTCCAATTATCAATAACTTTCAATAAACATAATATGTAAAGAATTCTTATACCTTATATTCATAAACCAGCGTATCATTTTATTCCTGAGACCAGTGTATTTTATTAGAATATTTCACGGGAAACATTAACATTAAATATTACATATTCGTGTTTAATAATCACCGACAAAAAAATATCAATATGATACAGTTATGACTTATGAATATCATTGTTTTTTTTTTTTGGAATTTTATTCAAGAAAATACATACGTTTGGGGATAAAAACAGTTTTAAATCATTCAATTGTTTCTTTCGGTGCTACAGTTTTGTTTGATACGACGGTAGAGCGATACTATTTGGTTTTCTAGTCTGGGGGTGTTTATAAATAAAAGAGTAGGTTTTCATTAGGAGTAAAAATATTCTAAATACAACGCCGGCCCGTAACAGTAACAATAATCTCCGTCGTCACACGGAACATATCAATATTGTAACGCGCGTCGTATAATAATAATAATAATAATAATAATAATAATAATATCGTCGTCGTGCATAATTTACAATGTACACTAGTTCACGACGGTTTATCCGACGGAAACGGCTAACGTGACGAACAAGTGTAAAAAATGCTTTTGTCGTGCGCGAGGGCTCGACAAAAATAAAAATTATATTATTTATATTATAACCGTCGCCGAACGGTACTGGTATAAAAAAAGGGGTGGGGGGAGGGAAACGCGACCTAAAGTTACTCGAAGGGGTGGAACGCGAACAATAATTGTAAAAATAAAAAATATGCCGACTTAGCTCCGGGGCGAATTCGAGAAATGTGCGCACGACCTCTCCGTGCGTCTGACGACTATCTCTAATTCGAAACATCTGTATTATTCCATTCTCTCTCTCTTTCTTCCAATCACCCCTTCTCATTATTTCACTCATTCTCTCTTCCTCTTTCCCTCTCTCTCTCTCTCTCTCTCTCTCTGTATAATACACGTGAATACGTACAGTACCGGGCAGCAGTCCGGTAATATAAAAAGGGGTGTGTGTGCGTGCGTGTTGTCATTGTCCCCTTTTCGGATAATCAACCACCCCGCGGGTCCTACACACACACACGCACACACACACACACACACACACACACACACACACACACACACACACACACACACACACACACACACACACACACACACATACACACACATACACTCGTAAACGTTACCACTGGCTGTATATGACTACTACTACTACTACTACTACTACTACCATTCTATATTCTACTATACCATTCCTATAACAAATACTGTTACTACTACTACTACTACTACCACTACTGCTTTAACTACAACGGCTCGGTCGTCAATGTGGGTGACAAATCAATACGCGCGTACACACACATACAGTCATGTACAGAGACCATTATTGGTGAGTATATGTATATTGTACATATATGTATGAGTGTGTGTGTGTGTGTACGACACACCACCGCGTGCTGCAGCTGCACGACTCCGTGTGTTATTGTTCCTGATTATGGAATTTAATTATAAATTAAGCGGGACCGTAGCCGCCGAGAGTATTAAAATTTGAACAAACAATATGCCGAATTGCTTTTCGAGAAAAACGACCCCGTTCGGAAACGCGGGCGTAAAAAATGAAAACTAAACGGTTCCGTTATTGCGGCGCGTTGTGAACGTTGTTACATCCAGGGCTCGGAACTTTATGCACTAAAAAACTATAAAATACGTGCATACGTATGCACTAAAAAAAGTTCAAATATGCAGTTTAATATGCAACTATTTTTATTGTAAATATTCGTATAGAAGCATAATTATGAAAAAAAAAAAAAAAATGTATTTTTCAATCAGGTACAAGATAATGTTTTTCGCAATTTTTCTTTGGCTATTTCTATTATAAATATGTATATCTAAAAGTATAATTATGAAAAAAAAAATATTTTAATATTTATTCGTTTAATTTTTAAAAATGTACAAATCTCTCGTGTATTTGTCTAACTAAAATATGTAAATACCAGCAGTTATCGACCATCCAACCGGGCATGACACGTGCTCTGACCGCTCTTGGTATAAATAAATATATTTTTACTCTTGAAAATTTTCAAATCAAATACTGGGCCAATGAAAACAAAACCGAAATCAATACTAGGTACAATTTAATGAAATCGATCAACAATAAATTATAAACATAAAATACGCATTGATATAGGCTTGACATCTTTTAATATGTGAAATCGTATAAATTTAGAAAAATCGTGCAAAAATATGCAACACGACCTTTTGTATTTCAGTTGTACGGATCACGAAACGAATTCGCATCGAATCGGATTTCGAATAATATGCAGAGCTTCCTAAAAAAATATGCAATTGCATAAAATTCCTAGCCCTGCAGGTTATATTATTATCATAACGTCGGGTACGCACGTTGCGTTTTAATGTATTTACGTCGCTCTCTGTTTCGACGACGGACGGGCGTTGGTCCCGCGCGCGCACTCGCCTAAAGTTTAGTGACGATGAAATAATAATCGACCGCGTTGTCCTCGTTCGTCGTCATCGTCGTCGCCGTCGTCACGTTTAATTATTCACGGCGCCGACTTTACCCGCGGCTTGGTATATTTACTCTAAAGACGTAATCAAACAATATTCGATTATATATTTACAGTCGTCTGTTATACACTCGTACTTGTACACACACACTGTATCTCTCTCTCTCCTCTCTCTCTCTCTCTCTCTCTCTCTTTCTCTCTTTCTCTCTCTCTCTCTCTCTCTCTCTCTCTCTCTCTCTCTCTCTCTCTCTCTCTCTCTCTCTCTTTATCTCGTATACGTGGGTAAATAAGGCATTACCGTGCGAGAATTTGCAAAACTTTCTGCCGGATGAGCGTCTCGATTTCCCGACGGTTTCCGATCACACGAGCGTGCGTCCGTCTGGCATCAGACTCGACCTGTCCGGGTCCGAGAACATGCCGCGACGGGGGTTTCTCGGCACGCGGCGTGCGAGGACGCGAGAAAGACTTTCGTCGCCGCCGTCGCGTCGGCGGACGGGGTGATTTACGCACGAATCGCGCGCCCGTGTGTGTGTGTGTGTGTATTCACGGTTGTCTCGGTATTTTATTGAAGTTTTAACAAATTGGATTTAGCTTGTCAATACGTCTACGTCGTCGTCGTCTCCGGAACAACAACGTCCCTCGTACGCGGCGCGGCGGCGGGCGAGCGGGCAGGCGCGTGTTATACACGCGCGGCATACACTTTTCCGGTGGATATCGGCACGGCGGCGGCGGCGGCGGCGACGGGAATATATTAACTTGACAAAAACGGGAAATTCGACTGGCGTCAAATAAAATGTAATTTGGACACGTTCAATTTAAAAGTAAATAATTTCGGTTTAACTGAGATTTATGGGGACCGATCGGCAGCGAGAGCGGCGTCGTCGGTACGAGAATATAATACGTGCGCGTGCGAGTGTGTTGGTGTGGTGCGTGCACACGAGTCGAAGTCGCGAATCGCGCCGTCGGCGTTGCGGGGGCGGCCGGGCCGGGCCGGGGCGAGGAGGCGAGTGACACGGGACAGGAAACGAACGATCAATCTTTTTTATTTAGACTCCCGGAATCAATAATACAAATAATATAGTTAAATTAAAAACAAAACCTCAGCGATTTGTCTTCCAGCTCGTAGTGTTTTCTTCTCGTGCCCCTCCCGTCACCTCTCACCCCTCGTCTACCGATCCTCTCGTCTCCACCCGGCACGCCGCTTGGTACGGTGTAATATATTTTATCGCCACTATTCGTTTTGTTTTTTTTATTATTTTTATTATTATTTTTATTATTTTTATTATTATTACTATTATTATCGTGATTCCTAGCGCGCCGCGCGAAACGCCGATATTGGCTTCGCTGTGGCGGCGGTGATATTTTCTCTTTCGAAACACCCTCGTCCCGACCCCGGCCCCGGGCCGACGTTAATGACCGCGATTTTTCATCACGCGGTCTCGCACACACAGTCCGTTTCCACTCACCAGTCGATCCCGAGAATGAATATTGCACCGGGAGCGTGGAACTTATTGTTTTGTGAGAAACCGTCACATTCGTGTGTGTTAAGCCTTCTTTTTTCCGAGACGAAACACACGGAGTGGTTCGACTGGGAAAAAACAAATGAACGAGAAATAGAACAGAATTGTGTGCACTTCCCGGTGTGAGAACAGACAACAGTTGAGACTTTGGTACCTACTGACATCGATTAAAATTCGCGATATACTATTATAATTAGAGATAAAAAAATGAAAATTGTCCATCAAAATTATTGTGATTTTTTTTCAAATCTATTTTCATCTAAATGTATATGATTATTCATATTTTTAATAGTCGGTGAAATAATCGTTTTATTTTGAGATCCGAGTAATAGTTTAAATCAATGTTTGAATGTATCGATTTCACCCGAAGAAAATTAAACTATGAATTTTCGAAATATTAAAAATCCTTATAACATACAACACTAAAGAAAACGTTCTAACGCCTCGGTATTTGTTATCAACGGTAAAAAAAAAAAATTGAATTTCAAATTGTTTTTAATTATCATCATCGTCGTCCAGTCGTATATCGTTCAAAATACAAAATAATCGTACAGTCGTAGATTTAAATAGTTCAATTTAGTCAATCCCAGTTCTAAACGAACGACAGCCGTGACGGTGAATGGTAGCGTGGTTAGGTTAAGCGTAACCACAAGGATAATAAATAATAACGGTATAGACCGATATAGTTCCCAGACTAATTATTTCTCCGACTCAAAGTTTGACCGAGGCCATTAACGAATGTGCCGCCCCTCAATAACTTCCCTTGTGGTGAGTGCCCGTTTTATTCATAGTTTGTAAATGTACGCCCCCGTAAACAAAGCCGGATCACAGTGTAACCGAACGCATACGTATATATCGGTACGTAGTTATTGAGTTAGTAATAAAATAGAGGGGAAAAAATGATTAATTCTGTGAACTTTGAAATCACCATCGCGTTCTAAAGACCTTGGATGCTATTCACTGTACGCTCGCTCGACAGCTGAATATCGTTTCTATTTATGCATCAGTGATTAAACTCGTAGTGACTTTTCGCAAGCCCATCGAGCCTATGCCGTGTCTGCGATGATTATAACTGAAGTACGAGGAGGTGGTTTAAACAATCGAATTCCCGAAATTTCCTCCTAGGCCCATTCAAAAACAACAAAAAATCCTAGAATAAACATTCAAAAGATTTCGCTATTTATATTAATTGCATACGACACGAAATAAAACAGTACATTAATAATTATAATAATAATTAGTTATTCTAATAGCTACGTAAAAATAGTTATAATCACGTAGGATTATATAGACAGCATGTATCTGTTTTTTGTTTCGAAATGCGTATGATAAAATTTCTGAATTCGGTTGTAATATACGTATATACCTGTACGGCAGAGCTAGTCCGTTCAAACGTTCGTCTCTTATTGTTGACTTCAACCTAGAATTAAATAATCGCGTTAAAAAAGGCCAAGCGCACGCGTGATTCGGATCCATTAATTTACCGACAAAAATATTATAAAAACGCACGTTGTTTTGAATCAAACGACTTAATTCAGCGCATAAATTACAAGGCTTTAACTGGCTGGGCTGTACTTTAAACACAAACTATAAACTTTGAGCATCGCGTAATTTTAATAATATTATCTAATTGCGACGCAATACGTCGTGTAGACCGGCGGTTCAGAAAGTGCTACTTAAATATAATAAATGTTAAATGAGAGAAAATAAAAAAGACGAGGTAAAAAATTATTTTTTACAGCATGATTCTTGTTATTGATCAAATATTGATTCATATTTTAATTTTATAGTACACGATCCAATTATTGTGAGTGAAAAATGTAGGTAAATCACATGGATACAAAAAATATTCATTTTCTTTAACTATGCTACGTACTGCCAAAAACTCCTTTGCGTACCGTTTAGTGGTTTTCATCGAATCACTAAAAATAAAATCAATGAATTTGTAATTTCTGGGACGGCCAAGAGGGGGAGGGGTCCACTCATCACTCTGCTCGTATGACTGTCACCGAGGTCGTACTGCTGCGTGTAGTGTACAATGGTTATACCGTCCGCATGTGGTCCGTGCCGAGTGTAGATTTGGTAACCACTGATATTGATAAATAATAAAGGAAATACAATGTAATCATCACAAACGGATCCCTAATCTCGTTTTCATTCATATTGTTCTTCTACGTCTTCCTTATTTGACCGTTGCTTTATGATTTATACCAACGGTCGGCAACTGGCGGACCGCAGTCCAAATCCGGACCGCGGTATTCACTGATCTGGACCGTCGACATAATATCTTTCTTTGATAGTTTGATAAGAACGTTATTTCAATTTCCATCGTGACTATTAAAAAAAGCGTCGTTTCGTAAAACAATTTTTTTCATAAAAAAAGTAGAGAACAAAGTTAACCTTGAGCCTTGAGGAGACGTATTTCGTATTAGACGTTCTACGAGAATTCCCGATTTCAAATTACTAGCCATAGACGAGAAATGCGAATTCTCATATAACATTACGAGACACGTTTACTCTTCAAATAATTTTAACATTTTAGTAATAACTATGCGATAAAGTTAAAAAAATTAATTTTTTTTTCTACGGACCCCTCTCACGTATTATTATAGTTTTCCGGACTCCAGTAGAAATCTTACTTGCCGACCTCTGATTTATACCTATGGCTGTGAACTCGTATACGGTGCTCTCGTGAGCTTACGTTTAGCGCAACGGTTGGCAACTGGCGGACCGCGGTCCGAATCCGGACCGCGGACGGCAGTAATCTGGTCCGACGACGATTCTTTCTTTGATGGTTTAATAAGTACGTTATTTCAATTTCCATCGTGATTGTTAAAAAAAAGGCGTAGTTTCATAAAAAGATTTTTTTTTTTTTTTTTTTTTTAAATGTAGAGAGCAAAGTTAACGGATAATCACCTTGATCCTTGAGGCAGGGCTTGAAATCGATTATAAACATCGACAAAAACCGTAAAAGTTATTTAAAAAAATTTAAATCAATATCAAAATCGATATGTTCGAAAATCGATATTCGAAATTGAAAAAAACTAATATCGATAGTTGAAATGAAAATTAAAATCGAAAAGTTTTATTTCGATTTCAAGCCCTGCCTTGAGGACATATTTCGTATTAGACGTTCTAAAAGAGCTCCCGATTTCCGAGTTACTAGGCCATAGACGAGAAATGCGAGTTCTCCCATAACATCACAAGGCGTTAGGCTACTCTTCAAATAATTTTAACGTTTTAGTAAAAACCATCGAATAACGTATTGAAATCAATAATTTTTTCTACGGACCCCGTTTACGTATTATTTTAACTTTCCGGACTCCAACAGAAATCACTTGCCGACCCCTAGTCTAGCGGCACTCCGAGTCGTCGCCGTCGACGACAACGAGTTGCCCACCGCGGGACTCCGGACAACGTAATAGGTTCGGCCGTTTCCACAAAAACCCGGGCAAAAGTGAGACACGGCTATAAAGAGCGTGGAATAATTGTTTGAGCATATGGCCGTTCCGACTCCACTCTTTGCACTCGGCGCGTGCCGGCTGACGTCGACACGTGAACGATCTCCCGCGAGGTCCTGTTCCACCCTGTGTTTGGAATCGGAGTGGTGACGAGCGTGTCGATTTGGCGTGCGGTATCGTTGAGACGTTCGGGTAAGGTTGAGTTCGCACTGATTAACAAACGTACGTTTATTTACGGTTTAGTGCCTATGAGCGTTTATCGAAATTGATTTTCAATCAAAATACTCGATAAGAAATTCGTGAAATACGAATTTTTATTATGAAAAAGCGAGTATGACCACCTACACGCATATTTTATAATATACAAATTCGTTTTGTCGCTTATTATCATAAACTCGGACCTTTGCACTTGCGATTCGTGAACTTAAACACGGGAAAAAGTTTTTGAAACCGTAGAGGTTCTTTTGAAATAAATTAATAGTTAATATTTTAAAATTTCACGGGACGCGGCAATTACTTATTACTAAATTAATTTTCGAGATCAAAACAAGACGATAAAGTGATAAATAATTTAATACACAATATTACGATATGCTTTAATCGCTGTTTTATTAAAAACCTATTGTAGAACTACTATTAAAATTTCGTTTTTAAATAGGTACTCGTGAATTTAAAGATGACGTTTACCTAAAAATTATTCAGTCAAAAATAAAATGTTTTAAATTAATTTGACAAACTCGTAGAGAAGTTTTGCGTGGATTTACCATTTGAACAATTCATGATAAAGGCCTGTTGTTGAAAAAATAAACGCATAAAATCTTAGTTCATTTTTGTCAAAACATTTTTATTCAAATCGAGATTTAAAATTTAAAATAATACATTTTTTCAATATTTCTACGAAATTACTTTTTTTTTATGATAAAAAAAAAACGCGTATTTCTGTGTACACAAAATCTCGCTTAGTAACAGAAAATTGATTTAATTGTACGGTTACGCAATATTATTCAACAAACACGGGTTTATGGGACAATAATCAGTCTCCCAGCGAAACGAATATACGAAAACAGACCGCAATTATAATAACGCATTTGGGAGTGAAGAATAACGCAGTACAGTTACTACTTTACTAGTTCTATTGGCCATATATAGTGTGTTTGCAAGTTTACAGATTGCCGCTTACAAAGGTTAGGTACACAAAACGAGCTCAAAAATCAAAAAATATCGTTGACAAATCGTATTCAAGATAGAACCCGTATAGTGTAACATTATAGAAAACGGATTAATTTATAAATATTTTTTTTTCCATTTTTGGAATGCAGAAATTTTAAAATGTATTTAATGTCGTTTGTACGTTTTTTCTACCCATATATTTTTAGTTGAAGAATTTGAAAAAAAAAAACATTTATAATATTTACATTATATTGTGTACGTGTAGACGGTATATTTTAAGTATGTTGTATATTATTAACAAAACAACGGGCGGGAGGTCATGACTCACGAAAATATAATTAAATTAACGAATAACACAAATAGTTCGTCAAATCGATTTTGAATTCGTTTGGGTGGCCATTAAACGTGGCAGTGACGATCGTCTTAAAACTTGGGTCCAACAAAATATGTGGAAAAAAAAAAATTAAAAAAAATTTGAAATAGTTTTCTGCGAAAAAAAAAATACGAACCTTGAAATTTTGAATTGAAATCTTCATCTTTCCGAAACAAGTTAATAATAATATATAGTATCGTTTACGGCTATGTTATGTATTCAACAACCAAAGTGGGTAGGGAGAGGTGCAATTCACCGATAGGAAACGTTTATACACAAACCGATGATAGAATGTTCGTGGTTTTTTGTAAAATTCGATAAATTGGTTTTAATTTCAAAATCAAATACCACACGTTATGATTTCTTACTCGTATCAAAATTTTACATTGAATATGTATGTAAATACATTTTCGTTTTAAATTTGTCGAACTGTGTTTAAAATAAAATTGTTCACACGAAAAACATTAAACAGCATTATCTTATACTATAAAACGAGCAAGGAATTGTATGTACCTATTTCCAGTCATGCCATCTCGAAAACGGCTCAAACGATTTTTCTTGTATTTTATATATAAAGAGTTTTCGACCTCAGGAATCCAATGGACTTAGTCACAATTTCAAGAAAATTTCATTTCTACGAGTTTTCATAAAAAATCTTTATACAGTAAAAGTATAGGAGAATTATTAGTTACGCCCACTTTCTTTAATACACACTTTCTAAGCGCATCTAATGAACAGCCGCTCTTTTATTTTAAAAAGCAGATAGAACCTAATTTACATAGCAATTGGAAGAAATGTAGAGGCGTAACTAAATAAAATAATTTAATATTTTTTTCGTATTCTTTTTATGAAATCGAAAATAGCCCGGCCACGATTTTTTTAAATTTAGGACTTTTCAAATTTAAAAAATTGTTGTTTCTATTAAAAAAGAGCAGATAATGCTAAACTTTTCCATTAAATATTCAAAAAAAGCAGTGCAATTTAAGTGAAAACATATTTATTTTTTTACGGACTAAAAATATATTAGCATAATTGTTTTCGTGTGTGATATTCAGTAAACGATCGGAGATCGGCCTTCCTGGTACTATTCATTATACGGACATGATTTGTTCGATTCTCGGCAAACAATGAAAGTAATCGTGCGAGTTAAATATTGTTATTATAAACGGCAAGAAGTTTCAAAACTCGGGATCACTCGATTTAAACGACGGGGGAAAAATCATCCCGGTCAACTTAACACGAACAAAACCAACGTAAATCTACCGTGTTCTCGTCTCTGGAGGGCGCGTGAAGCAGTGTTAGTGTAAGTTTCGAACACCGGTCAGATTAGGTACGGACATTCGATTTTCCGTGTACGCGTAACAGTCTCACACATGGTGTCGTTCCGACAGACTCTCGAGTCGACGGGCGCACTCCACGCAACGACTCCACCGACTTCTGATACGAAATCGAGCATTTATTTGAGGGAGGGCTGTTGCGTTTTTCGTTGTGTTTCAGGCTTCAGAAATTCTTTCCTGTAGGCTGCATACTAGTTGCGGTCATGACGATTTTTGAGATAAACTGACATAACAGTAAAGTTGCAGTCACGCCAATTTAGGTAATATCTTAGTTGCGGTCATATATTATACGATAAACATACGATATGACACAAGTTATATAATAATTATTATTTGACAGTATTATACATATTATATGATGTTATACTTTGACACAAGTTTAACCACGTAATTTAAACATAAGTATCAACATTTTTAACCATACCTACACAATAAATAATAGTGTAGACCAGTGTTTCCCAACTTCTTTTACTCGCGAAACCTTTTCAGGAGCTTGAATTTTCGTGGAACCACCATATTTTTTCTACAATAGTAATGCTGACATGTATTTTGTAAACTTGAATGAGTGGGTTGTCGGATACTTCCGGCACAAGGTTTTCACGGAACCCTTGGCGCCGGGTCACAGAACCCTTAAGTTCCGCGGAACACCAGTTGGGAAACACTGGTGTAGACAGTCCTAAGTCTGTTATCTTTTCGATATAAATGGGAAGGAAAATGTTGATTAATACATTTTTCTAAATTAAATAAATAAACCAAATATTAATTTCATATTTAATTATTATATAAACTATATTATATTATATTATATTTTAGTATACTTAGTTATTATTATTTGAGTGACCGCAACTAGTATGTAACATTTTTGATGGGTGACCGCAACTAGTATGTAATTTTTGATTATGACCGCAACTAGTACACACCGTTCCTGTAAACTCTATACAGTATACAATGATTATAGAATGTATTGTTATAGTGAACCTATGACCTTAACATACATAATAGATAGGTATATATACTTTTTTTTATGTTTATTTATATATAATTTGTATTTATCATATAATAATTACATAAAGGTCATAAATCATAGTATATATAATATTATAATAGGGGTGTGTGTGTATAGGTATGCGCGCGCGCTTTTAAGTGTCCCGAATGAGCCGAAGTGACAGACCTGACCGACTCGAGTAGATATTGCCGACGGCCATAGCCATCTGCGAAAACACACACGCATGACGGGACGACACAGTAAAACTTAGACGGCCAGTGGTTTCGCGATGCTTCGATAAAGGAACGAATAAAAACGAAAAACCAAAACATAACCTGCGCTTAAAATTGTATTTTCATTACATTTTTTCCTTCCACTCATTTATGTACAGTGTATGACCCATTTTTGAGCATATTTTTTCCTTCGCCAGTATGAAATTTTGAAAGTATGAATTTATATGCAAATTATTTTCAAACATACCGATGGGATTTAGCGATTCGGATAAATTAACTTAAATTAATTGACACCGCTCTGGTTTTCCGGAAACGTCGTGTTTCTGATGAATATCTCATGAAGTTTTATGGTCCAAGTGTCCATGTTTATACTTTCCCTATATCGTATGAACGGTGTCTCTGAAAAATGAACTACTATCTGCACAAGTCAATCCTTTATTGTTTTGTCGTCATGTTCTGTACGCGTTTTCAAATAATCATCAGTTTTCTACAGACGATACAATCGCGTAATAAATTCCCCGATTATTATTTATATATATTATACACATGCACGACGGTAAAATTTTTAGAGGTCATTAAAAGCAACATATTATGACCGAACGTCAAAATAAACTATATCGCAAGCCGCTTTTGATAACAATCATTGACTAGTATAATCTCCACGTACAAATAATAAGAAAAACGAACGAAAATGATATACGATTATGTGATGGCCTTCGCCGTTGAGGATTCCGCGGGGTGGGGGGGGAGAGTGATCTAAGAATGATCAACAAGATCTTCTGTTAGACGAAGTGGGAACGTGACTTTCGATTTCAACAAATGAAAACGGGCTGAAAAACATATTCGACTCGTTTCCGTAATACGCGCGTACTGACAGAAACACGAGTGATCACATTAATAATAATTTAAATTTTAAACGTTAACTATATGGGTTAGGTGAGGTTAAAAATAACTGACTATTAACCTTAAAATTAGGTAATACGTGACAAGAAGTAGCGGCAAGAACAAATGGTTTAATTAAAGCGGCTAAGCCAATGGGCCTGGAAGTAAACCAGGGCAGAACAAAAAAATTTAGTCATGACTAGGGGAACAAGAAATGATTCAGACCTACTAGTTAAAAACTATACCTTTCAACGAGTGAGTGATTTCAAATATCTCGGGACGAACATAAATCAACACAATAATACGCATAATGAAATCGAAATAAGGATATCTGCCGCTAACAAGGGTCACTATACTCTGGAAAAATTGTTTGAGTCAAAACTACTCTCTAGACCGGTGGTCTTCAACCGGTGGGTCGCGACCCGTTTTTGGGTCGCGTAAGCTTTAAAATTGGGTCGCGATAAGTCTTCTTTTCAAAATAAAAATTAAATTTATAAAATTACTTAAAGGTAAAACAATTTTTCATTTATTTCATATTTTCATATGAATTCTATACGTTTTAAATTAATAATAATTAAAAAATGTTATTTTTATTTATTCAGTTTTAATACTGCAAAGTAATAAGCAATTTTAGATTTTTTATAAAGCTTACGTGGGTGGCGAAAAATGCAGGCCTGAAAAAGTGGGTCGCGAGTCCAAAAAGTTTGAAGACCACTGCTCCAGACGATCAAAAGAACGCCTGTACACGAAATTCCTTAGATCAGGATTAACATTCGCATGTGAAACATGGTCAACCACTCAAGGGGATGAGAAAAAAACGGCTTGTTTTGGAAGAAAAGTACTTAGAAAGGTATATGCTTACTTACTATAAGACCTACTTTAGAAACCGAAGTGTACAGAAGAAAAACTAACAGAGGAGAACGTGCGCGAAAACGTACAATGGTTTGAGAGATCCTGCGGAACAATTAAACGTCGACGGAAATCCTGGAGTAACGATACACCGTCTCGTAAAATGTGATTTTTGTTATTCTGATCCCCGATATAGTAGTGTAGCCACGAATTCCGATTTTAGTGACTTTAGAAATCGATGTATCATTAAAAACGGATCGAAAATCGACTGGATGTTTTTCGATTTGATTTCTTGCTTTGGCAATGCTTACGGTACATCTCGAAATCGTGCGTAATATGTTTTCATCTGGACACCGGCGATTCGGACAAACAGTGGCCGTGTCCTTCCGACTGCGTAACTCGAGTCTTACGCCAAAACGGTCGTGCGACCATTGCCGAAGGTGCAAATGGCAAAGCGGCGTCAGACGTCGACCGTAATTCAAATCTATAATTGTTCGATAACCATCATCGGGCGCTCGACGGTCATCGGCACCGTTGCTTTTGACGGAAATATTATATAAATCAACTAAACCCGTTCGGTGGTCGATGAACGCGCGATAACGCGTCGTCTCGTTTCACTGTTTTTTTTTTTTTTTTTATTTATTTATTTTTTTTTTTTTTAATTCTCTACATTCGTGAAATCATTCGTATCAAAGTGTACGTATATGTCCACAATGCGGCTAATCAGATATCGCAAAAAACGATCTAATTCGTTGCAAAACCTCAAATCGTGTACACGTACATATGAAACTAATAACACACACACACACACACACACACACACACACAACATACAAAACACACACATGCTCGTGTTATATACGCATGTGTTGATATGCCCCATAAATTCACGTTTATACGGTTTTTGAGTGTCCACACAGTCAACAAGTTTTGAACTCATACGATCTTCAAATTTTTCCAAAAATATTTTGCGGAAAATTTTAGAATTTCTTTGATTATAAACGTTGTACTTTGATTGTGTGGATATGTGAAAGCGGTAAAAGACTATAAGGGTTTATTTTATTTTGTTTCTTTTTTGTCGTACTACTTGTTCCAGTAATTAAATTCGAATTTGAAAAGATGCTTTTAATTAATAACTGTATTCGACTAAATATCCGATATTATACTGCGTTTTCATAAGAAAACGTCGTCAAAGCATAGCAATTGATTTCGATTGGTATCGGTTTGCGTTTTAATCAAACAAAACCGTTTTACTGAATATTTTAAAACATGCGTTTAGTTTCGACACTAACGAGTAAATGCGCATCTAAAATATCATTTGAATCCATATAATCGACCATCTATGGGAGCTAAACTCACTTAGTACGAAAGATTTAATAATTTTTTTAAAAATATCACTTTTTAAAAAGGTAAAAATTTGTTCACAAAAGAAAAATTATTTTTTGACTTGTAAATACTATAATACAGCACGTCATGTAATACTAGTTTAACATCACAAAAATAAAATACTACGTGTGAAATACTACGTTCAATAATAATTCATAACTCTTTTCACCAACTATAAAATATAAATAGTATTATGATATCAAAGAAATTCGAATGGCTCCGTGAAATTTAGTAGATGAAATATCACGAGACTAGAATAATTATCTACATAGCTATACCAAAATATATTATGTAGTCGTGTCATTTTTTACAATAAATAAATAACGAGACAAGAATTTGGATTCAAAAAAAAAAATAAAAAATTCAATTCAAGTGATTTATTTATCTTAAAATTTGTCTTGCATTGTCTTTTACAATTCCACACCGAACGTCGGTGGTGGATCCAAGGAGTGAATAAAAGGGTAAATATCTCCCCTTAATTGATATGCTTGCGTATGTCATAATGTACTACCCTATTGAGTATAACTATCTTTAGAATCGGATAAATTTGAATTACCCCCCTCCGCTTAAAATAATTTCTGGATCCGTCACAGCCAGACGTAACGCCGTGGATTATGAAATAAATAATGAAACAAAGCTATTAATGCGAACCTCATCTAATGATTCCTTAATAAAACAAAATAACATAACATAACAACGGAAAACACAAAATACGTAAAACAAACATTTTATGCCGTTAAGTGCTTCATATTTAACATCTTATTTTAATGCGCAAACACTAATCACTTTACTGGCTGTACTGGCTTTTCTTCTTCGTATCCCATTCCGCTGTTCCACGTCTGTAAGTTTTTAATTTTTCATTTGACAGTCGACGCCATGGTGCTTCAAGACATTTAAGTTTTAATATACCTACCGTATTAAATATAAATCGTCTGTTCACTTTTATACAAACAACAGAACAATCGAAAAGTTTTTATCGATTTCTTGTTTTTTCTGTATTTTACTACATTATTCGATAAATTATTTTTGATCGCGAGTTTTACTTTAAATATAAAAAAATGTATATAAAGAGACAAATATATTTCATAAAAGTACACCTGGTGTATAGAATACAAAATTTCATTGCCGTTTTTACCGAATTTTCACAAACCTTTTATCGTATTGAAAACAATGACGTCATATTATGTTATATTACAGTGTGTACGTGGTTAATCGTAAGTCGTGTTAAAATCACTGCCCTGTTCTCTGTTCACCGAGAAAACACAGTCGTTCACCGATCGAAACGCGTCGGCTCCCTCGGGAAAAACTTCCGCCGACTCACGTCTTCGGCACAAGTCGTGATATTATATTACTAACCACGCACAAGACACGTGATCACGTTCTCTCGGCGTACGTCCGTTCGTCCGTTCGTCTCTCGGGCGACACGATGACGCGCCACCGGCGGTATTTTCACGCCGACTCGTCGACCGCCACCGCCCGAAACTCGTACCCGTAGGCAATTTAAAATACAAACCGGTATGTTTTCGACGTGACACGCGTGAAGTCGCGTTACTTCCGCCAAAACTACAATAATATACAGGGTCGTAATAACCGTTAGGCGCTGTAGGCGCTGTGCCTAGAGCCTACGACATACGGAACGCCTGCGAAAGATGGCTAAATCTAAAAAAATTAACATTATAAAAACAAGACCTTTTGCGTCACTCAAAATCTAAAAACAGTCTAAAATATACAATCAAATTGTTTACATGGGCGCTATATGTACATAGACGACGAGCTTTGCGATGGTCATGCGATAAGGAAATTATTATTAGAGTTTATTGCATTATTATAGTATACTACACCTGAGTTTGAAATAAATGTACGTGATAAATTTAATATACAAACATTTTTTGCTATGATGGATTCTTTAATTGAGAAAATTAAAAAACGCAAAGAAGCACACACAAAGTTAAATGAAAGGTTTAGTTTTTGACACATTAACCAAAAGTGAACCGAAATAAAAGTGACTAATTTACTTTAAGTATATCCATTAGATCGGAAAAATTGTTTTGTAGCAGAATTTCTAATTTTTGTAAATTTTCGTGAACCAGGTATGACTGTAAGTGGCATGTTTAAAAAAAAAATTGAAAAAAAATTAATAACAAGTTTTCCAAATGTCAATATTGCTTTTAGAATTTATTTAGCGATATTTGGATCTTCTTGTGAAGGCGAACGGTCATTTTCTGTGTTGAAAAGAATTAACAATTGGCAAAGCTCTACTATTAATCGAGGAAAATTATCATCTCTAGCACTGTTATCAATGGAGTCAGAACTATTGAGAGAAATTAGAAAAGATGATAAATCATTAATGAATTATTCACCAACGTAAAATGCCGAAAAAAAATTTTTATCTAGATAATATGTTAGTGCTCATTAATTGTATTTATTATGTAAAATTAAATATTTGATAATTCGATTGTAAACTCATTACGCTGTGTTAATTTAAAATAATATAAAATAATAATATTCAAAAGTGGTCGTTATGAATATCAATTTTTTTCAATGCCTTGGGCCTACGGATGGCTCAATCCAGCCCTGATAGTATACGACGTGTCGCACCGCCTTTGGTCGTCGCTGCACCACTTATAGACGACGGCCGTGATCATTATTCGCTTCTCTATCCTGCAGAGGCCTGTAATAATAAGTCATAATAATTATTGTCAATTTATTGTGTTCCGATCTGTTCGCGCACAGCCGGCTTCGGCGCGAGAAACAGCCCCGTGCGACGGCAATGCGTTCCAAAATGTGTATACACCGTCGCTATTCATTATCTGACAGTATTTTTTCGGTCTGTGTGATGATATAATAATATAACGGGTGTAACAGATAAAGCCGACGAATACAATGACTTTTAATTTGTTCGATGTTTTTGAATTTCTTTTCTAATTAATTACTGCACTACTGTTTGTAATAAAAAAAAAAAAAAAATGTTTAACTGTGTCGTATACGCCACGCAAAGGCTTGACGTATAAGAACACAAAACAAGGTGTTTATTGGTATTGTACACTCTAACCGTTAAACAAGCATGTAAAGAAAAACCTATTAATTGGCACTTAAATTTTACCTTCTTAAGTGACAAGAATACAATCTAGCACTGCTTAATAGGATAGTCGAAACAGGTTTCTTTAAAAAGCTTACTTTCCCTTACAGCTCTAAAGTTATTTTACACTCGAAACAACTGACAAAGAAAAAGATCTAGCACTGGATTGAGGTTTGAAAATACAATATGTTTTAAACACCGTTTTTGTTTAAATGTACCAACTTTCTCATATACTTTTCGCAAGTACAAAAAATAGAAAAAAGGATTAAATATAAACACTTTTTAATTAAAGACAAAAATATTATTTTACAAAAACAAAAGAATTGCCGATCACCTCACTGGTAAATCGGGCAGCGTTTCGTCCTCTACAACGATGGCAGCAGAACGAACAATCATCACGTCTTACGGAGTCATTTTATTCTGTTGCCATCTATCTGGTCATCATTTTTGAAGGTGGTGTGTGTATTCGTATGTGTATGTGTGCGTTTGCTGACAATATATATTAATTTTATTTTATAACAATAATTAAATAAAATTGGGTGTTCGGTATCATTTATGTGATGATACAACAACTGTTTCTTATTTTTAAGTAAAAGTGATATTTCAATTTTTACGGCTTTTTTAAACGGTGACCACTATTATTAGGTAACATAATATTGCAAAGAGACATTGTTTTTAAAAATGTCAATAAAAATTGTTATTCCTTTTGTACAAAATTAAGTGTACCGAAAAGTATCTCTAGCAAAAAAAAAGACAAGTGGCATTCGGGGACTGCCACGATAAAGCTATTGCATATTAAATAAATAAGAGGTTGATATAATTTTAAATTGTTTTATTATTCTAGTTATTCAGGAATTTGTATCATAGAAACTATAGGCCAATGATAACTAAAATATGAAACATAAGTTTTTTTTTTTCTCATAAAATGAGTTTGTTTTGTTGGTATGACAATACGGTTTGCCGCGCGGTAGACACAGAGGGGTTTACGGGATTCCACAGGTAGTGGTCATGCTTTTTCGTTACGAAAAATTTTTTTTCAGTCACTACACCAGACCTGCGATAAAAGCTATGCAATAGCTTAAAAATAAACATCACTGTAAAAAACAATAGATCCTTCGCTCAACTCATAATCTAAAAAAAAAAAAAAACAGCCAAAAATATTGAACCAACCAAAAGTCGTGGCGTTATTAAAATCGTTGAATCAATTCGGTACACCCTGTTTCATACCAATGAACGTAATACGACACGAACGTCCAATATTGATATGCACCTTGCACCGAATGGTTTTTTCATTCATTATCAATAACTTCCGAATGGAATTAAAGCAAAAATAAAGTTTCGTATTTCACACCTTATGTGTGCATCTTCATTATAACAGGTATAACTCGATTCTTTGGTATTACGTGAGTATGAATTCGATTGTGTTCAATCAACGAAGAATCTCGGAAGTTGTTTCGTTTGATTGTCCGCCGAGAGAAGGGCAGTGGACGTGGATTCGATAAAGTAAACGAGCGAATTTCGAAAAAAAAAATGTCATTCTCGAGGCACGTTGGATATGAATGCTCACGATATTAAGCGTGGCAAAAAATGACAGACGTGCGGCACGACGTCGAAATGACGTTATGACGTGTTCATATTAAAGCGGGCGAATGAAAAAAGACGAATTTTCGAAATCTCAATTGAATTTCGATCGGTTTTTTTTTTTTTTTTAATCTTACGTTTAACGTATTCCTTCGTATATCGATATACGAATATTATACGACGATATTATACGACGCGACGACGTGATGTGAAACGAAACGAAACACGTTCCATTAAGGTGTTTGAGTCGCCGGGTATATGACGGTTTTACACTTTAAATTATGACAAGTATAGCGAGTCACGTGATTATTTTCGGATCCGTTAAACAGCGGATTTCGTATGTATTTTTGGTGATACTATTTTTTTTCTAAGGTTTTAAATAACGAACCACATTAAACCTCATTTTTCGTGGAATCAATTATAATAAATAATGAATAATTAAGTGTTTTTTTTTTTTTTTTTTAGATGAAAAATTAACAAAACTTAAACGACTTTATATGTCATTATAGAACCATGAGTGCGATCGTCATGGCGATAGTAATATTATTATTATTATTATTATTGACTCTCGGACCGCTTGATTATTTAGAATAATTTATGTACACGCGAAACGGTCCATTTTCGAAACGATTTCCCGTTGTTGCTGAAAAGGGTTCATTAATTTCGACTATGAAATATTAATTATCAAACCATTTTGTTGACGTCGTAAATTATGTACGGTGTCGTGTTCGTGCCGTGGGTACGCGGTGTCCGCCCTGTTCGGTAGTGACGACGCGAATCGCCGGGCCGCGGCCCGATTGGAACGTTGATTTTCATTTCATCGCACGTGGGCGGGCGGCGCGATTCGGATACGATTCCGCGACGATACAGGCGAGAAACCGCCGCGGGCGACCTGCTGCGCGGCGACGACGACGACGACGGTGTGATTTTTCAGAAATAGCCCGTTCCTTTCTAAGTGTTCTCCCGTAGTCCTAAAAATCCGCGCATCACTATTATCCCTCAAAATCAGGTCTTTCACTATATCTTTTCTATGGGCTCCAGGCTCCAGGCTCCAGCCGATTCTCTAGCCGGCTCTACTGCCAATCAGTCCTATTCGGGCCCCTTCTGGTGTCCATATACTGATCTAGTCACCATACATCGAAAATCAATACAGGAGCTATGGAAGTCGGAATGGGATTCCCTTCCAGAGTCCTATGCTGTATTTTATAGGTCTTTATTCAAAAACATATCCACCCAACCTTAATTGAGATTTTTTTTTTATCTAAAGGCAGCGCCTTGTCTTGATAGCCATGTCTCCCTGTTGGTTGCTAAGTTCTTTAGCTGTGAGTATGAGCATGTGTTCATCAGCAGCATCAGATCTTGGAAGTAGGAAATTCTAGAGCGTCCCCTTCTTCTTCTTCTCCCCATGACCTTTCCTTCGATAATGTTGTCGATGAAGGTGTTGTGTCTTATTAGGTATCCAATGAGTTTCGTTTTCCTCTTCTCAAAATGTGAGACATGATGTTCCTTTTCTTCCTTCTTCTTGCAACACTATTTCGTTGGTCTTCTTCCAAATCCACATTTCGGTAGCTTCAAGCCGTTTCTTTTCATACTGGCCTAAATACTGACAATAATATTATTAAAAAGAATAGCTTTTTTTTTTAATTTCTACTTTTAAACTATGATCACTGCATCTATAGTTTAAGGGATATATAAGCGTTTAAAATGTTTGTGTATGTGTGTGTGTGTGTGTGTGTGTGTGTGTTTTCGAGGTACAAATATATATGATGTTTTCATACGACACGATCGCGTTGATAAAAACTGACCCTCGAAATCGTCGGAAACGCGTCTTCGGGCCGTGCAGTGACGAAAATCGGTTACAATGGCGTTCTATACACGTAAAATACGACGTACAGCTATAACGACGACGAAGCGGTGGCAGCATGTGTGTGAGCTTGTGTGAGCTTGTGCGTTTGTGCACGTCTGTATACGTGCATATGAGAGAGTGTATGTTTATAATATATAGGCGTACGACAATAATCATTTACAACATCATCGTCTTATAACGCGTGCACACACACACACACACACACACACACACACACAAATATAGCATACACACACAACTGCACGTACGCACGCACGAACGCACGACAGCTAGCACAAATAACGTGGCGGCGGCGGCGGCGGTAGGGCCCTGTACGATTATTTATGACGGTTGACGCGCGGCGTTCTAGTCGGCGTAAAAAAAAAAAAAAAAAAAAAACACGGGAATTCAATTACTTGTATAGCGGAACACCCATACATTTGTCATCCGGCAACAACACTCTCCCGGCGTGTGTGTGTGTGTGTGTGTGTGTGTGTGTGTGTGTGTGTGTGTGTGTGTGTGTGTGTGTGTATGTGTGTGCGTGTGTTTGTACGCCGTTGCGTATTGTGTGAGTGTGAGTGTGCGCACGCGCGATATAGCCTACCCGCACGCGGATATTTATACACGGCGGGTATAATAATATTATTATATACCCGATATAATAATATCGCGTTATATAGGTAGGTATCACCTACGTGATATATTTACGGTTTTCATCCGAAACGTTTCTCGCTGGCTCGCCGACGTCCGTAACGGGTTTAATATAATATAATAATACAGTTGAGTGCGTTTTTTTTTTTTTCATCTCGTCGTAAAGGTACCTTCCCAACAGGATTGTTTTTTTTTTCGTTTCATTCACGGGGCTTAAACGATAATATACACCTATATATGTATATTTGTTTCGTATACGTGCGTGGCGAGCGATCGCTCGTACCTGAAAAAAGTCAGTAGCACGCGGACCGCACTTGATCACTTGCGAGAAAGCAAACCGCGGCCGTACCACGACGACGGACCACGGAACGACGGAGTCAAGTGCAACACGTACTTAAACGTAGTTGCTTCGACTCCGGCTAGAAACTCGCCAGGCTTCAAGATCGACCCAGGAAGATTGGAAAAGCAATGGCCTAATATTATGATTTTTAACAGATCCAAACTCGTAACTGTGTGACTTATGAGCAGGGCTCGGGACTTAAAGCATATTTTGCTTATTATTATTATTATTTTTTCGGTTTGTCTTAAAATCTAGCAGAGTGCTATGAACATTCATGAAGTACAACGACGATTTAAAATTTTAAATTTGAAAGTGCTTATTTTTGCTTATTTCTTTGTTTTTAGAAAAACTGGCTTTTAACTAGTTTTTTCTGCTTTTCTCGCATATTTTCTAATTAATGATGAAATGACGACGTGGATTGACGAAAATGTATAATTTTCCAATGTGTACTTGTATTACAACTCCAACTAGAAATATTTGTTTACCTTTTTATTCTATTTCCTCGTAGTTAATATACCAAACTCGTGTTTTTGTTTGTTTATGTTACCTATTTGCCGTGTCGGTCGTAGCTGGCTATAATTTCAACGTAACGCGTATTGGAGTGGGCATTCCCAAAATGTTTGTGGTTTTAATAATTATGTTATAATTTTTGATGTATATTCTTATAATTTTTCGATATATTACATAATAAAATGAAGATTACTTAAAAAAAATCATTCTGTGTTTGTGGTTTAAATAGTCTAAAAATATATCACAAGCTCACAAATACCTTTTTTTTTTAAATACAAACTATTGGAAGATTTTGAGGCAACGGATTATTATATATTTTTTTTTTGATTTTGCTTATTTTTGCTTATTTCAATGTTTTCAAGTGCATATTTACGTTATTATAATGAAGTATTTAATTGCTTTTTTAAAGCACTTATTTTCATGATTTTAAGTGCTCTAAGTCCCTAGCCCTGCTTATACGAGGTATATGATTCTGCTGCAGTAAAGGGGCGTCATTCCTACACAATAACTGTTATTATTATTGTCAACAGTAGGAACCTTACTACGGTGAAACCAATTTTCGTACACCTATTGACTGCTGGTGAGAATCGAGTGGAAAAATTCGTGACAAGATTGTAGTATTATCGCCGGAAATACGATTGTGATAGATATTTATAATATTATTATTAGTCGTGCGAATGTATAATATCCGTGCGGTTAGTAATATTGTTACCTATAGTGTTATCGTGTACGTTTTATATTCCGGGGAAGACCCGTCGTCTTTTGTTTTCACCACGGAGAGATACTATAGTTTGTTTAGCCCTCGGCTAGTCAACCTCGAGAACTGCCTCCGACGATCGTCCGTGACACCACACCACGGCACAAGAACCGAAATAACGCGTGCGTCTCCAAAATGTATGACATAAAATAAAAACCGACGTGTCGAGTTGCTATTATACAATAACGCGAACAAAAACACGACGACCGTGTACTACTGCAAACGTGTTTGAAAGCGGGCGGAACTTTTGTTTCGTGACCGGAATGAATATTATTATCGTACCACACACACGACATTATACAGGTAGTACACTCAGATCACATAGACTTGTTAAACGTTTATAATGTAGTCGTTCGTGACGGTCGTCGGTGGGTTATTATCACTGTCATCACAAAGTACGACTGTGTATGCCGTGCTCGCGAGACTTACGGACGAGCTCGGGGGGGGCTAGTTCGGCACGAAATATAGATTCCGTAGATTTCAGGGGACCATCATTTTCCAAAGAACCGTGTTTTTGAGAATAAAACATTTTTCGATCGATCGATCTTTTTCCACGTCGATACGAATAAAGAAAAATTAATATAAGATAATCCAGGTACAAAAATACGTAACATTAGCAATGAAACTTAATGTCTGTTTAAAAAATAAAAGTCGAGAAAAAGTCAAGTAAATTCAATATATAAATCTCAAGTTACGAATCACGTGCAATCTTATTGATACATTTTATTTTTATTTTCTCGCGATGTCCATTATTATTAGTTTTTATGACCTCGATATTTCGCTAGCTTTGATAAACATTTCGTTTTTCCAAAGTTTGCGTTTTAAATTCAGTTGCATACTACAATAATGTAATGATTTTAATAAGAAAAAAAAAGTTTTTGAAATCCGGAGGAGTGTTAAAATTTGAAGGTTAAGTGGGTCTTATTAAATGCCCTGTACTCTAGGGCTCAGGGTATTTTGAATCCAGGCTTGCTTGTGGAATCGCTAGTCGTCACTGAACGTCAGTATCGCGTCATTACACGCGCGAAATGTGTAAACACATATAATACGTATAATCATATACGAGGTGACCGATCGAAAGACGGATATTCAGGCCGATTTGACTAAACTCGAGACGACGTCCCCGTAGACGACGTCCCCGGACACTCGCGTGGAATCCGTCCCGCGAACGGGATTACGACCGCCGAAGGGGATGTCGCAGGGTGATTGTGTTATATTTTATTAATAATCGTGCGGTGTGACGTAGCGTCCGTGTGAAGTGTGTGCACAGTCGACGTGCGTCGGGTCGCAAAACGAATACAACACAATGTGTTTAAGTGTTAACCGTAGCCACTACCACTACCACTACTACTACTGTTGCCATTACTATTACCGCCGTAACAACTACCACTACCAGTACTAACCACCCACTATGTATAAATATACGTTTCTGCACAGTGCGTGCGTGCGTGTGTGTGCGTGTGCGTGTGTGTGTGTGTGTGTGTGTGTGTGTGTGTGTGTGTGTGTGTGTGTGTGTGTGTGTGTGTGTGTGTGTGTGTGTGTGTGTGTGTGTGTGTGTGTGCGTGTGTGTGCGTGTGTGTGCGTGTATGTGTGTGTCGAGATGTGCGTCTCGAGTGTCTCTTGTCAAGGCTTTAGTGTAGCGGAAAACCGCTAAACGCACGCGTGCGGTACATTTCGAGTGCGGCGGAATGGGCCCACGCCCCGCAGCTATACGTCACGACACGACCCCCCCCTCACGGGTTTCTGGGCGAATTCGTTGGTCCGTGACGGTTATTGTGTGTTTTAATAACGTTATGTAGCACTGTAATTTGTGTTTCGTGGTTTACGTATTATTACGTCATCACGCGAGCGTCCACCGAACGAAATTCAAATTAGCGCCCCGCGAATCACCCCGCCCCGCTGTGTACGAGTACATATTTTATTCATAAGCCGTTGCTCGCAAAACTTTTGCCCGGTGAAATTCAATCGGCGCGAGATGCCGGACAGGACATGAGAGAAGTAGAAAAGCTTAGTTTTCAGCTCCTCGAGAACTCCCGAGCTCGGTCGATAATCGATCGATCACCTCGAAAATATATATATGTATTTTTTTTTTTTAATTGGAAAACAGTTTAAATATTCTACGACGTAGTCGGGCGGAATGTAAAATATCGTTTATCTTAACTTATAAAAGAAAAATATAAATCTGGTACGTGCATGATATACGTGTGAGTAAAGGTAAAAACAAAACTCGGTAATGGCTGACATTAACGTATTTGTGAAGACGAACATGATTTGTACCGTTGTCGTCTACGGCCGTCGAGAATTTGCAATGAACGTACTCACTACGTAGTTGCTAGGAAAGAAGGGAGAGGAGTTCGGCTACAGAGTTCTTCGGAACACCAGTTGTGCGCTTACGATTAGAGACTTCATTCCTAGGGAAATCGGTCATCGTGCCATAATAATACGTGAATATACGTAAAAAGTTGACAAATATAGTTCATAGACGTATAAAAAAAAAATAATAAATCGGATCATTAGTCGAGTCTAAAATTAAAAAATATTTATACATTAAAATTGCAATTTATCAGTCTCCTGAAATATAATTATTTTTCAATGTGTCTCGCTGTTTCATCTGAACGAAAACTTTATTTTCAAATCAAGATATATTTCGTTCACTAAATTAGAGCGATAACACCATTGGTTATTAATATTATACTCATTATATTCATTATTGCAACACGAGATTTTAAGTTACATAATATGTTAGAATTTAGTAGCGAATGATTCTGAAAGTAGATAGTGGACGTATGAGTTTTTCTGATTTCTTAGTGTGTGTTTATGTGTGTGTGTGTGTGTGTGTGTGTGTGTGTGTGTGTGTGTGTGTGTGTGTGTGTGTGTG
This sequence comes from Therioaphis trifolii, assembly GCA_027580255.1. Taxonomy (NCBI): domain Eukaryota; kingdom Metazoa; phylum Arthropoda; class Insecta; order Hemiptera; family Aphididae; genus Therioaphis; species Therioaphis trifolii. Next base: position 66,886,094 of record CM050405.1, on the reverse strand, counting down.
TGTGTGTGTGTGTGTGTGTGTGTGTGTGTGTGTGTGTGTGTGTGTGTGTGTGTGTATGTGCTGATACCTATAAAGTTATGCAAAAATGTTCATTACTTTTGTACACACATATTATTTACATTAAATTTATTAAACTCCTAACAATAGCAAGTTAAGTGTGGGTGAAAGTTATATTTAAATATCGAAAACGAAATAATTGATCACCATTAAAAAAAAAACGAGATACAATTATTACCCGGTGTTTAAATGATTGTTTCTCATTAAAAATCCAAAAAGTGGTGATCGCGATAGAGATTATTTTACAACTGCTGAGTTAGTCATAAACCTGTATGTCATATAACACACAAACGTGGCGTGCATGGAGTGTTTAAACTATGCTCTGAAATCTCGTAATAATAATATTTTATTTTTGAATAAAAATATTATTATTTTCAAAATAAAAAACGTCGTTTTCACGTTTAGGAATAACTTTTTATTATTATTTTTTTTTTTAGTACTAGATTTTTACTCGTTAAGAATTCTTCAAGACAGACGAAAAGATACCAAGTAATCACCATTACCATACCTGGTCTGGAAACGTTATTCGGACATATCGATCGATTTCGTTCAGAAAACATAAAACTTTACTACACTGAGATATTATGACATCGATTCGCTTCATATCTCAGTCGATTTGAACATTACATTCTGCATATTTTGGGTAAAACGGTGTGTTTAACTATTTTGTAGGTTTTATATTTTAGTCGTGTGAAATTCAATAGTTTATTCTCCTCAATAAATGTTCACTCACGTGCGTTGTACGACGTTTATACAAAAGGAAATTATCCTCTCATAGATTAAAACGCGTTTCGTAATAATTTGTAAAATTTAAAATATTTATGCTTTTGTGATCTCGAAAAAAAAAGTTTTATTACCATACGGGTACACGATCGTAGATCATAAACAGTCGTATAATTCTGTGGAGAGTTAGAATGTTCAGAAATATGTGTATTTCGAAGGCACTCTCGTCGTTACCGCGAAACGTTCGTGTCCCAACTGTTGTGTACGACACAGAATAAAAAAAAATAAAACATTTCATGTCTACAGGTTTAGTAATAACCAGGGCTCGGAAGTTGTGGCACTAAAAATGTTAATTTTTAGCTCCTTAATATGCACTTAAAAACTCCAAAATATGCGCTATAAATGGCACGAAAAAACAAAAAATATGCACTTTACTCGAAAAATAATAATTATAAAATATTTACCATAAAAAAAATTAAATGTTATTTATAATTACATTTACCGATTACTAATTAATAAATTAACTATTTTATAAAATGCTATGAATTATTAATACATCGGACCGTCGATGAGTTTGTAAAACGGTGAAAAATGAAATATTTTTCGCTTTGTTTCCAATAATTTAAATATTTGAAAAAAAAATAACCAAGTAAAATCATTATTTTCAACAAAATGTATATTTTTCCTATATTATGTGAAAATATACCCGAAAATAGCACTAAAAACCCTAAAATAGCAAAATAGCAATAAAAACCGTAAATATGCAAAAAATGGCAAAAAAAAATGTCGTATATGACATCAGATACATGGTTCTATCTTACTTAGGGTGTTCTAAGACGAACCAAAAAAAAAAAAAAAAATATGCATTTGCCACGGCGTCCGAGCCCTGGTAATAACTATGGTCTATACGAGCGCATTTACCTACGGTTATTCGGTGTGTTTCGAACTCGAACGCATCCGACCGTATCATACAAAAATATTATAATCGTTTGTTTTGGTCGTCGAAATCTCGGACCGAAGTGTACGGGAGTAATGACGTCGAGATTCAACGCCCTCAAACCGTGTATGATGTAGCGGAGCACGAGACATATTTATTTATCGTGGCACCACGATAATCTTGTCGTCTGTACGTACGTAAGCGTCGTAGTGCGACAATGTATATACGCATTTTATACCGTGCATGTAAATTTACAGAATCCCTGCGGGGACGAAGGGCGTTCGTTTGATTTGTGTCGTCCCTGTGAATATCGCGTGTTTTTCTACGGATAACACGTAACTCGTATCGAATCGGCCATCACGAGACGATAATAATAAAAAAATAAACATAAAAAAATAATGATAAAAAAATAAAAAAATGTGTACATAAACAAATCATACTCGTGAGCTCGGCCGAGTCAGCTGTCTCGTTCGGCGCCACATCTTTCGACGACGACGGGGGAAAAAAAACAATCCCTCGGGTCTCGCAGCGGATGTAATAATATCATATTTGTTGTTTTTGTGTTTTTTTTACAGTTTTATCAGCATCCCCATCACCTCGGTGGGTCCGAACGTCACGAGGTCACGTACTCGTGTTATTATTTTTATTATTATTCCCTATACTATTACTGTAACTATTACTATTATTATTATTATTACTATTACAGCGCGCATAAATATATTACCGTGTGACAAAACAAAAACAAAAACGAAAAAATAAAAAATGAATACGATCCGACGAATCGCCAACGTTTTACCTGTGCACGCACACGCGTCATGACGATTATTATCTAAGGGCCGAGACCACGCGCGTAATAGTACCTGTACCTGCCTATAATACGTATAATGTATACGACGCGAGGGAGTCAGCCGTGTCGCCTTCGACCCGGGATTATTTATCGCCGCGACGACGACGCGACGGCGTCGTGTATATTATATTTTATGTATAATATTATGGTGCAGAAAAAAAAAAGAAACAAACGATGATTTCGGTATATTTTAGATTCTGAGTGAAACGAATGGTTTTACAATGATGTTTATTTTTTTTTTATTATTATTTTTTTTTCTGTAAACACTTTTTCGTATATAAATCCTGGTCCAAAAGTTTCGTCCAGCAACTTTTTAGATTTTAAATCGGACTGAGATGGTACTTTAAAGAGGTCATTTTTCGAAATTCCCCATAGTTTTTCCAGGAATGAGTAAAAACGGCAAAATCGGTAAAAATCCGCCGTAAACGAGATTTTCACTTTTAAGATTTGGTTATTTCGTCATAACTCAGAAATTATTAGGGTCAGAAACTTGACAATTTTACTCAATATCAAAAACATACTTTTTTCTATAGGACAAAATTTTCAAAACAATTAGAGTTCTTTTGGCTTAAATATAGAATTTATTGAATTTTATTAATTTAATCTTTTAATTTACCAAGTTGTTTGAAAGTTTTTATCTAATATAATTTTAAATATTTGACAAAAAGTTCTGAAAATTTAATATGACCTTACTCATATACTTACCTAACTATCCTAACAAAAATTTGAAAATCGCGACTCAAGATTTTTTTTTTTTATACCTGTTTTTATAAATTCCTATAATTTCGTATACGAAAATCTACTGTTTTTACATTAATTTTCAACTTAAAATGTTTATAAAACTTTTTCAGTGTATCCGATCACTATGAAACTTGGAATATAGATGTAAAAACATATTTTGAATCTTTTGATATCAGAAAATTTCCACTGAGTGAAAAATTGAATATTTTATGAGGGTTTAATTACAAAAAATTCACCAAAAATTAGACAAATAACCGGAAAATACGTATTTTAATATACAGTATTTAAATAATATATAATATTATTCTGAAGCTTTGCTCAGAATCGCCTTATACTAAAGAAATGAGTCATCATTTCTTCAAAACATAATACACTTATCACCATCATCTCACTTGCCAGCTTTTTATTTTTATTATTGTTTTTTTTTTAATGTGAAAACATCTGATACGGCGTTCAGTCCTTTCCGTTTGGGCAGTGAAATTTTCGAGCGTTACCTTTTTCGCATAACGCTCGTTTGACATGTTTCTACATGTTCATTGTTTATATAAATAATATTTTTTTTTCTTCTAATAAATGTTATTTGATACATTTTCATTTTTGCTTTAACCGAGAACATAAATTTCCGTTCCTATTTATGATTTCAGTCAACTATTACTTTCATATTATTCAAAATTGAATATCGCTTTGTGTCTGGAAAATAAAATTTAAACAAATTTAATTCTTAAAACATTTTAAACCTAACCTACAAATATTATGAAAGCGTGTCTTTTAAATCAAGAATATTTACTTCAAATTCTACATATTAAATCTATATTTCTAAGCTCACATATACCTACCGTTTTCATATCTTCCGAGGGTCTTCCATGATACTCTCAGTTTTTTTTTGCTTTTCGGTTTTCAGTGACGACGTTCAACGAACACGGACGTCGTCCCGAGAGTCTCTGCCGTTATAACCGCACGTACGACACGACGACGCGCTGCGCTGCACGCGAACCCTATCCCCGGTAGGCCTGTGCGTAGCCGAGGATTGTGCACTTTACGGGTGTGACGTCTCACGTTACGTCGACGGCGGACTGCGGAAACCGGCAACAGCTGTCATACGACGCGCGGGAGACGATAATATTACCGCATCACAGGCACGTGTCGTGCTCTGAAATCATATTGTCGTAAAGGCGGCCACAAGAATATTGTTTCTGTTACGAACAATTTCCCTTGATGCCAATGATCTGTTCTTTGACGCGAAAAAATTATTTTTTGCCCAAAAGTAAATTACCATTGAATTTTACATTTTCAATGTCAAATTTAAATTTCCAAACGCAATTTTGTTCGTTATACACACGCACACACACACACACACACACACACATATATATATATATATATATATATACACATATATATACAGTGCCGTATTTAAGGGCAGGCTAAGTAGACTGGAGCCTAGGGCGGATTTTTTAGGGAACGACGTTTCTTTGTTGAATTAAGAGTTATTAGGTAAATCAATTTGAATAAATTTGTTTTATATATACTCGAATAATATTTGTATTTAAAAAAATGTATACTCGTATGAATATAGGTATTATGTAGGTACATTAAAATTATTACGATTTCTATTAAAATTTGAAACTACTTCATGTGTAAAGTAATCATTTTTAATTAGTAATTTGAGTGGACAAAAAACAATATGGGTATTTTCTAAAAATGTTTGACCCAATTACAACAGAAATAGATTATGAAGAAGTCATAAAAGCGTTCTCAGAACAAAAAAGCAGACGTAAAATATTGTTTTAATGCTTAAAATTATTTTAATAACTAATTGTCCATAGAAATATTTTATTTGTAGTTGTAAAAAAGGATTTTTTTCTTATTTGATTTTAATAGATTTCAAGGTTTTTTTGTACGATTTTGTTATTTATTCATTGTCATTAAGTATTTTATTAATATTTCTATGATGGGACTGTACAAACTACAAGCATTTAATGTTAAGTAGGTAAAGTAAAATACTAGGCCTGAAATATATTATTTTTAGGTGTCCATTTAAAAAATTTAATAACAATATTTTTGAAAAAAAAAAGTGTAAACAAAGATTTTAAGAGACACGTTTAGCCCAGATATTGTTGGTTTCTTAGTATTGTAGTTAGGGAGGCAGATTAAATTAGCCTATGGGCGTCTAAAAGCTAAATACGCCACTTTATATAAGTTCGTTGAACAGTATGATTATTTATTCAGATCCACGTTATAAATTTCTGATTTTTATCTTTTGAATGTTTATACAGTGAACTACCTGTTTTGTTTTAACGGCCATCTTTCGGATGGAATGCAAACTGTTAATCGACTAAAGACTTACACTGTAAATTTACCTTGTACATCATACTTGAGTGGGTCACAATTTCCTCTGTTTTTTAAGAATGTAATCTATAAGTAATATAAGTAATATATAAGTATTGGAATCTAGCAATAGCAAAACACTGCCGGGTCAGCTAGTTATCTTGATGCATTTATCTCGATAAGCACATTTTTTGTCTATTCTAAACATTAGATAAATCGTAACATAATTATCTAGATCTTTAAAAGATAATTTATTTTAAAAAAATTTATCGAAATAAAATTATTTAGATAAAATTATCTAGATAATTCCCAACACTGTATGACAACGCACCGACGCTGTTGGAAAATACGACAGACGATGGATACACAATTTTCATAATATATCAACGGATGGATATGTCGAATCGGACAGTTAGTTTGGAATGTTTGTACTGTAACATTCAGTGGTTCGATGTTCGGATTTATTAATTACACCAAACACCATAATATTGTGTTGCCACAGATTAAACATTTTCGAATGTGTCGACGATCCCGTAGATTTCAACGATGAGATACAGCGATAAATTTATGGCCAACATGACTTTTTTCCTTTGGTCCTAGCGTCCGTAAATAAATGTTATTCAACCATACTTTATACCATTATTGCGTTCCGGAAGGCCGCCAGACACCACCTGTAGGATCTATCCCGTCCAAAATACTCGCTAAGGCCGATAATATAATATAAAAAAAAAAAAAAAAATCTCTCAAAACAATTCATCAAACCCGCTTGAACGACAAAAATAGTGTATTTTTTTATTTTGTTTTTTTTTTTTTTATTAAGTATAAGGCTTCGATATCACAGATCATTAGCCTGCTAAGATTTACATAGATTTAGTGTTGTACATTTTTTTTTTTTTTTTTTAAGTGAAAAATTATATAATATGAAAGGTGTATATTGTAATAGTTAATATTTGGTATTTTGAGTGATATTTTAATACATTTACATGACGTGTAATATATAAATATGTATGTTTACTAATTTAAATTTATTATTTACAATTGATTTACAAGTTTGATGGCATTGAAAAAACTGAAAAACATTATCTGTATTTGTTTCCGAGAATGCTTCTTCCGTGTTTGCAGGGTGGTTTAAAATGCGCTGTTCGTTTTTGTATCGAGGGCGGTGGAGTGTGATATGATGAATTGGCAGCGGGACTTTGCATTGGTGGCAGGTTGGCTGTTCATCATGTTTGAAGAGGTGTGAATGGGTGAGCAGAGTATGTCCGATTCTAGCACTGGTGGTGACAGTATCGACAATGCGGGCGGTATTAGTGAGAGATCGCAATTTGGTAACCGTTTTTTAAAAATATTTTTTAGTTTATTATTTGTTATATGATCCCATCGGGTTTGCCCCTGTCGGTTGGAGATTTGGTTGACTACTTTTAACGAATCTTTAACGGGACTTCATTTCAGTCGATTCAGTAAAATTGTGTGGCTTGGTTTTCTAATAGATAGGCAACTGCTTCATTGCCAGCAATACCGGTGTGTGAAGGGACCCGCTTGAACTCTACAGTATTTGTTGAGGTAGCCGTGATATTAATTATTTGTTGGGAGGTTTCATGGGATGGATTAGTCGTTAGTAGAGAAGATAGGGCACTTAAGGAGTTACTTATGATGAGCATTTTATTTAAACTAGTAGACGCGTGTTATCTATTTCGATAAAATTAAAACGGCCCATGAGCCATCGATATTGAAAACATAGAGAAAAGTGCGATAAAACAAATAAAATTACCTGCTTATGTGATTTAAACGTTGGCTGTATTAATATTAATAATAGACTAATTTATTTTTGGAAATATTGTAATAGTAAAACAGCTGAAATTTAGTGTAAAACACATGTTTTTTCTACGGATGCGGCCCGCGAAATTCGTAGAGAATAATGTGTGGCCCTCTCCGTAAAAAGTTTGAAGACCCCTGCCTTAAACGAATGATTTTGAGCGCATTTTGCGGTCGAAACGTTTTCGTGTATCCGCTATACCTACCATTCTCACCGACCGAATAAACGTAAAATTCCATGTCCGTTTTTAATTGAAATTGTTTAAACTTTTTCATTACATGCGCGCAATGCACGTGACGTGATGTCGACAAAAAAGATGCACAAGACGGTATGAAAATGCAGCCATCAAAAATAAGCCACTTTACAAGCGCAGTACGCGCAGAAACTGTGACTGGCGCAGCGTTTTGAAAGCCCATCGGTGAAGCTGCACGGTTCTGTCGGGAAATCTGTCTTCGTCTCGAATCCGTGATAATAATATGATAGCGACGCACTGTCAGAAAAAGTCGTGAAATCTCACGGTGACCGTAAAAACGTTAAATTATCGTCGCGTATTTCGACGTACCGAACGTACCTTACATAAATCGCTACGACCTGTAAATCGCCATTATAAACACCTATGCGTATGCAGTTATACAGTGCGCGTGTATGCATATGTGTGTGTGTGTGTGCTGCAGTTTGTATGCGTTGCTTTTGAATTCGTGACGGTGCAGAAGAAAAAAAAACCAGCACACACGACACGACGACGATGACGATAAACGGATCAAACCGCTCCTCGCACCGCGCCGTTTCCGCGGGTCCGTTCGCGGCTCCTGTAAAACGCGCGCACATTTTTTCTCCGACCAGAACGTTACGAGTGTGTGTACGTAATGTTTGTGTGTGTGTGTGTGTGTGTGTGTGTGTGTGTGTGTGCATGTTTGTACGAAATCGCGCGCTGCTAATTTATGTGCGCCAAACACACTGGGTCGGCAAACGCATAATCAGGGAGGTGTGTGAAGGGCGGGTGGGCGACGGCACACGAACAGATATACGCACACACCAGCCAGATATGTACATAATAATATAAGCGAGTATAAATAATAAATATGTGTGTGTGTGTGTGTGTGTGGGTGTGTGTGTGTGCCGATGCTGGCGGCCGGAGGGGTGGTAAAAGAAAATCGTCACCGTCGTGTGCACTGTGTGCGTGCATTTACATGCGTACGTGTACTTTTTTTTTCTCGTTTCGTTTCGTTATTTTTTTTCTCTCTTTTCGACCGGTCTCTTCTCGCGCGTTGATCTTCGTGAGCTGATGAGTATTTGCCCTCAACGCCGCCTATCCCGTCGTCGTCCACGACACTCACGTTAACGCTTGTATACTTACCCGTGTGTGTGTGTGTGTGTGTGTGTGTGTGTGTGTGTGTGTGTGTGTGTGTGTGTGTGTGTGTGTGTGTGTGTGTGTGTGTATTATTATAACATATCGAGTACACATCGGATATCCCCCCGCCACCCCCCAAGCCGACGTATAATGCGCGCGGCGGTCGCGTTCACGATTCGCCACAGTCGATGACTCGCCTCTCAGTTTCTCTCGGTCTGTCTCTGTCACCCTCTCTCTCTCTCTCTCTCTCTCTCTCGTTGCCGTTTCTTTCGCCGGACGTGTCGTTATAGTAATAATCGCGCGCGGTGCCGGCGGTAAACCATTTGTTCGCAAATGTGTTTGGCGCGCCCGTCCGGCTCATATCGACACGTCGAATCGGACGGCGGCGCGCGCGTCATACGCCGCGGCCGCCCGGCCGCAGCATCACCGCTCGAGCACTGGTACAGGTACCTACGAACGTACGGCGTGTGTGTGTGTGTGTGTGTGTGTGTGTGTGTGTGTGTGTGTGTGTGTGTGTGTGTGTGTGTGTGTTTGTGTGTACACGCGGCACTCCATCTCGTGTTGCTTTTAATTGTCACTCCGTGGCCGCCGCCGTTCTCGTCTCTTGAATAAGACCATTTTTCTCCCGCACGTCACGTATCTATATCGCGGCGTGCACACACTTGTTTACAAAACTTACCGGCGCGCTAATGACGCGTGTGTGGTACGTGCGTGTGAGCGCGTGTGTGTCTGTGACTGTGTGTGTGTGTGTGTGTGTGCTGGCCAGACCCGTGCGCGTGCGCGAAAACTAGTTCGGCACAAACACTTTGCCGTGCCGATGATCGCTGTATACTGCACGAGTGTGGTGGCTATAATACGCGTTTCGCGTTCCAAACTAGTCCGACGACGACCTGCTGCGACGCGGTTTAAATACGACCGATACGGACGACGGGTCTCTGTAAATTGTGTCCCATTCCAAATTTTTTATGTAAATTGCGGCCCGGGTATATTTTTGTACATATGCCTATCTAACTATTTCTTATTAATATGTAAATTACGTCTAAGCCTTTTTTCCACAAAACCAATATTTTCCTTCCCATTTTTCAGACTTAGGACTGGCAATATAATTGTACTGATATTGGTATGGTTAAAAATATTGGTTTTGCTGTTTTCTGTTTATAATATTCTTCGACGACGTTTTCGCTTACCGGGCGGCGGGTTAAAAAATTATCGTTTATTTTTTTTTTTTTTTTACCTCCGCCGCATAAGGAAAAACGACGATAACACTCAATACATTATAATATAATATGTATACGATCGATGAGCGTTTGAAAACAATGAACACTGAGCATACGTAATTGAACGCGTCGACGATACTCGTGTCAAAAATGGAAAAATTATCGAGAATAGTGAAAAGTGACGTGTTTAAAGTGCCAAATAGACGACACTATGATATTAATAGATGTCGGTAAACAATTTTGAACAAGGATGAGTGTACCAAAAAGAGCTCACAGAAAAAAAAAATAAACACCATTGTAAAACCAATACATCCCTCGCTTCACTCAGAATCTGAAACAAAACAAAGAGGTAAACAATAATTATAAAACTAAATGCGAATAAGAAAATAAAAACGATTCTGATGATATTAAAAAATCAATTAAGTTCTAAAATAAAAAAATGTTTATCTCGCCGAAAATGAGTATAAGTGATTCAAAAAAAAAAAAAAAAAAAATTGAAATATTGTGACTCTCATTCAAATTGACTTGTGTGCACTGTCCACAATAGAATATTGAGTCGTTGAAAGTGGAATGTTAACAAATAAAAAAAAATATCAATTGAGAAACGCTCAACATTGATGACAACAACGGTTGAGGAACTAAATTGGGAAAAAATGCACTAGAGTGGTTCAAATGTGATTTACATCAAGATACTCAAAAGAAATCGTCGCAATACGATTTACTTGCGAAAAACCAACCAAACCTTTATGGTTGTATTATTATAATCACTGGCTGTGTAAGTCCAGTATTTGAGTACAGAGTTATGCCGGTATATTAATACATTTTAATAAAAAAGATTTAATAAAAACTTCTAAGATTGTGATTTTTGCATTGTTCGTACGAGCTAGGTATTACACAGTTCATCGTGATTTTACTCGTAAAAAATGTTTTTAGAAGGTGTAGTAAATAAAATGTTTAAAACAAATTCATAAATACTTATTTTTCTTCACCTCTTGATATAAAGGATAGGTACGATTGACAACAAAACATTTTGTGTTTTTGTCATTGATAGAATGTTTGAAAATCCTGAGAATACATTAAAATGATTTATTCGTGAATCATTTTTCAATAGATTGTTGGATCAACGTATATTATAACTGTTTCAACTGTTTGATACTGTCTTATATGCATGGTGAAACAATAACGTATAGTCTAACGTACACGTTATACAGGCTTCATCGTGTTGGTAAATAAAATATACATAGGAGAATTTTCAAGTCCAAATGTTTTAAATTCAAATCTGTTTATAATTATTATTTTTATAATTATTTTATTTTTTTATAAAACAATAATTATTATCGCATCATTAATTCGACAAAAAGAAATAATAATAATTATTTGAATTAATTGATTGTTGAGAATGACGTATTCAGCTATGTGTTTGGTTTGTTTATAAAATAAAAATAACAATAATAATATAGTCAACACAAATTTCATTGACCCCAGATTTGCTGGCTCGTAATAATAATAATAATAATAATAATAATAACTCGTACGACGGACGAGGAAACGTACGATTTTGCAGTTTGAACATAATACGGATTATTATTAAGTTTATTGCGATTTCTACATTTGCATGCGTGCACACGTGTTTTATCGTAAAATATCGTTTTATCGTGCGAAACGAGCCGTCGTCGCCGATGCCGTGGTCGCATTTTTATAAAAATAATAATTCGTCTTTATTGCGGATTTATTGTCAAACGTGTGTGTGTGTGTGTGTGTCGGTAAATACTCGCAATCATGCACGCACGCATGCATGTACACACACACACACACACACACACACACACACACACACACACACACACAATATTCTTATTATAATGATATAGTTAATGCAAATATTTGTAGGCATTATAAAATACGTATTGTGGTGCACACTTGTAGTCCATAACACACGTGACTGAAAAAATAATTTTAATTACTACCAGAGTCGGTTATGAAGAGCGTAACTGTTTACATTGTTTACAATACCGTAGTTCAGATAGGTTAGGTTTGGTTATCAATAATAAATCGAGTGAACTGGCGTTTCATAGTTATACTCTGTCGTATATGTGTAACATACCACATATATGATATGTTAATATGTATAAACATTTATTTATTTATATTAAGCATATATTTTTTTTAAGTAATATTAGTCCATTGTTAAATAAATAAGTCAAATGCTGATACCACGATTTATGTAGGTATCAGTATCATATGTCGTGGGAATTAAAATTTAATGTAGGCTATAGGTGTTGGGAAATAGCTATTAAGTGTCGATGATGCACATATGTGGAGACTAAAAGAAAAAATTTTAACTAGAAAAGAAGGGGGCGGACGTCGAGCAGCGAAAAGGCAAACGCTCAGCTCGTCAGTCCAGGCTAGAGGCTCCCTTCGAATAAGAAATATTTCGATTGTAAATTAATATATGTATTACCGTGCAAGTAGACACGGATAATATTCATACTTTATATTTTTGTTGTGTTAAAGATAATATTATAAGGAGTTTCATAATTATTTTGCTTTTTGTTTATTTAATTTATTTCACAGAGTTTCCTCAAGTAAGACGTTAATTTTTAAAAAGGTAATATTATAAAAACGTTATTATTAGGGACTCGTTTTCTGTCTACGTAACATTCGCAGTTTTGAGGTAGACGTGAACGGGGGAGACATAGCCTTTTTAACAATCGTTCTTCCGAACTGATACTTGATTTCAAGTTATCAAACAAGGAAACGTTTTCTGTTCACACGAAACTCAAGCTTTGAAACCACGTAGATGGGGTAGGCATAGCCTTTTTAACAATCGCAGTCCCGAGTAAAGCGAGTTTTAAAATATTATCAGTTGTAGGCCTTACAAAGGCATACGAGAACTCTGATGCTCATATACGTACTGCTAAATTGGCCACTGTTTATAATTATTATTAAAACTCTGATCACAGTCATTTTATTAATCGCACCTAGTTTACTATTGGTTCTTATATGTATACTTTTATAATATATACACATCACAAATGTAGAAGTTAGTGTTCACATTCGTATTGTTATATTTCACATATTTATGTTATTGACACTTTTGACGTTTTTGTCATGGCATTTTTAATGATGGTTCAGATGCAAGGGTAAAGACACATTAATATACCTCGGTAGTTTCGACACGGCGGAAAATAAAATATGTTAAAAACGAATCAGTAAGATTCCGATTCTTAAGTTAAGTTTACCAGTCCAGTAAAACGCATCACCGTTCGACTAAACGTTGTTTATGTACCGCGTAATATCTCCTTTTCTTTATTCTTATTTTGGCGACTGCTATGAGTTTTTGGTCACGAGAAAAAAGTGACACGTTCCATAAAACTTAATCACCTCACAATATTATGTTGGAATCACTTCGAATGATAATATTCTTGCCTAGTTCCAAGTAGGGAACGGGTTTTGATACATTTTGGGTTTTTTTTTCAATCAAAACATTTTCATGTTTCCTTTATTTTTCTCGTGTCCGACACATTTGTCTTTTGTTGAAAATCACTAGATAAATAGAGAGTATACGTAGATTTATTTTTGGAGACTATTCTGTAATCTAAAATGTATCAAATATCGTCCGACCAACGATAGTCATGACGTGCAGATATTTTTTTTAATCTACTCCGGTATTTATAAATACAGTAGACGCCGCTTATAAGACTCACGGATATAAGGTTCAGTCGCTTATTAGACTCAAAATCGTCTGGAACGGTCCGGACGTATCCAAATACATTTAAAAAAAATCGGTTTTAAGACTCAACACTTCGGTTATAAGTAGAGCCCGGAATTATATGCACAAAAAATGTACGAAATATGCATGCATTTATGCACTGAATATCATTAAAATATGCACTTAAAATATGCAAAAATATGCGAAAATATGCAAACAAAAATGAAAGTTTAATAAATTTATTTAGTTTTAAAATGTATATAATTCATTAAATAATCTATATTAAATAGAAAAATGTATTCTAAAATGTATTTACAATATTTTTGTACGTTGTATTGAACTGCATTGAGTTGTAATTTGAACATTCACTCATCTAAACAAAAAGTCATGAACGAAAATTAATTTGAACAAATGCAATAGATTTTTAAGATATTTTTAAATTTACCTGGAGAGTTACAATTAACTACTAAAGACTTGACTAGATTTTCAAATAAAAATGAACGTCGGTTTTCAGCAAATATGTTCTTGAATCTAGAAAAACTTCGTTCTACATCCGTTGAAGATATCGGGGCATACTTAAAGTATACTAAGTTATTATAAATCTTATTATAGCCCATATCAAATTATACTTCATGATACACTGAATTGACGTTTTCTTGATTTTTTCTATAGGTATATGCATTATATTTCAGAAAATTGCTGAAATATGCACAATAATTTAAAATGGTCCAAATATGCAAAAATATGCCAAATTTAATTTTGCATATCAACACATTAGGTTAAGATTAAAATTTGTATCTTACCTAGCTACTTTTTAGATAAATAGATAGAAATATGCAAATGCATACAATTCCGGGCCCTGGTTATAAGACTCAAATTTTGTAAAATAAATAGTAGAAAATAAACTTTTTTGGTTATAATTTAGAAATAAATTGATATTGAAAAATTAATCGCAACGATTATCGTTATTATAGTGTACTGATTATCGGTCGAGGCACGTTTGGACCAGGGACGTTTGGGCCACTAATAAAAATGCAACTCGTTTGGACCAGGATTTTGTGAACCCGTTTGGTCCAATTTTTTATTTTAATTAATATACAAAGAAATGATACACTTCAAAAACACAACATACTACACACACGATGGACACAATATAAAAATGGTCAGATATCTCAATTGACGTACTTGAAGATCATTGGACAAATGTTTCAAGCCGCTCGAATTTAACATAATATAATATAAAATTATATATTCATATTTTTATGCTTATTTCTAAAACAAAGTAACCACTCATATTATTATACACATATATATATATATATATATATATATATATATATATATATATATATAAAAAATCAATAATAGTAATAAAAATAAGAAGCAGCATTTTAATCATGCCAAAGACAGTCCTAAGCCTGTTAAAAATAAAATGGGAAGGAAAATGCTGGTCCAAACGAGTTGTATAAAACTAATATTTTTTAGTCCAAACGGGTCTTCAAAATTGGTCCAAACGAGTTGTGTTTTAGGAAAATTGGTCCAAACGGGTCCTGCCCCTGATTATCTGGCGGCTGCACAGTTATCGTAATTACGGGTACATAAATACACATACGTACACGTGCACATAGTTTTTTTTTATCGAGATTATTAAATTTATTCAATAATAATTAATTAAGAAATGTATTCAATAATAAAGTATGTAATATGTAATATGTGTTAATGTATTAAAATCAAAGCAAAATATGTAGTAAAATAAAATGTATAAATACGTAATAAATTTTTTTTTCCACTTCGCCTATAAGATTCATTCGGTTATAAGACTCACTTTGTGCTGGTCCCAAAGTGAGTCTTATAAGCGGCGTCTACTGTATATGCATTTTATATTCATTATTGTTAATAAAAACTGCCCTCTGATGAAAAAATTTGGATTCTTATCGACTGATATTTATTTGTTATTTATTATGACACTCTTCTACACGTCTTGTACCGTATTTCGGTTGAATATATTTTTGAGAATGTGGTTATCATTGACAAAGAACTTTTAGAAAACCGACCAAGAACGATGACAAACAGATACACGAATCGTTTATAAATGCGTTTTTAATATGAAACCTACACCTTGGAAAATGTGCGATCACCACGTAAAATTAAAACATTATGGCCGATTACCGGCGTACCGCGGGCCCGCGATGGTGTCTTATGGCAAACCGACGAAATCGGTTAAAATATCATGCGTTTAAACCGACTCGAGTCCGTCCGCCCGTTTACGACGCTCGTCGACGTACAAAAATTGTATCGGAAACCGTCAGACATCAATCCCTTTACCTCCCATCTGCTGTATTTTTTAAAATTTTTTTTTCATTGGTCTTGAAATACATTTCTGCTTCGACTGCTTTGGTCATTAGAATTACATTTATGTAGAACTTAACAACATGGATACATTATACATGAAAGAAAGAAGGAAAAAATAATAATAGTGATAATAATAAACAAAAGAGATAATAAAAAAAAACAACAATTACAATGGTATTTTAATATTTTTAAATTGTTTTAACTTTGCTATAGAAGATTTAGTATTTTAATTTTTTTTAAGAATTTTATAGTGTTGGTTTCGGTTTCAGGATTTAGACCTAGTCTTGTTCCTGTTTGATGACTTATATTGAATTCCTCTCTTTCTTTTTGATATTTTCTTCATTCTTCAAAAATGTGTTTGATGGTGATTGTAGTGCCACATGATTCGCATATTGGGGGTCACCTTTTTTCATTAAGTGCCCATGTGTGAGTCTTGTGTGGCCAATTCCGGCCCGATTTAGTTTCTTTTCATTTGTAATGCTTGTATTTGGGTTTCTTTTCCATCTTTCAACGGTTTGTTTTATTTGATATAATTTGTTTGGATGTTCCATGTATTATGCCAGATAAATGTGGTGTCTTTTTTTATTTGTTTTTTTATGTCTGAGAATGAGGAGATATTGATATACTCGTATTGAGAATTTGGTGAGTTTATGGCTAGTTTAGCTTGTTTGTCTGCTCTTTCGTTACCGATTATTCCTATATCTGCTGTATTATACGTACATGCTTGATTCGATATTGAAACGCTGGCGTCGGATTCGGCGTTGATTAGTGTGCGCTGAGAAGTTCACATGACGTCACCGCTTCCGAGACACCAAAACATTCAAACGATCATACACAAATTGTGTACGAACAAATAATGATCATAGCAGTATAATAATTGTTCTATCGGTATTGGCTTTTATCAAGGCTGGACATTAATCTATTAATAAGTTAAAGTTAAAAACATACAATAATTTCAACTTTTTATTTGAACGCGTAACATTATTGTAGTGTTACGTTTTTGACTTGATTATTATACTGTCCCATTTACTCATTTGACTGGCAATTAAATTAAATTTGAATAATATTGTATATCTATTGGCAGACGTAAACGCGTGTGTATCTTGCTGGGATCAAAAAAAATTAATATATTGATTGAACATTAATTACAAATTACATTTCGAATTAAGTGATATATTAAAACAGAATTCATTACTTGATTCAACTTAATTAAAAAAAAAAAAAACAAATTAAATTTTCTTTAAATTGTCTGAAATATATCATTCACCTTTGGCTTTTAGTCGTATAATACCGTCGTTTCGGAAGCTCTATCGTTCTACGCGCATAATTTGCACAGAATGGCTATATAGTGCGAGACGCGAGTTATGCGATTATGATTATTACAATAATATTGTTTTTATTGTCGTTCGTCGTCTTTGTTATTGTTGTTGTTGTTGTTTTTTTTTTAAAAACTACTTTTTGTTTACGTTTAAACTAGCACGAATCGGTTTCACGCGTGACGTTTGCTCGAAAACGATACCGTCTCGAAACTACCAGCGATAATATTTTACAACGATAAACTTTTCCGGGTGTTTTTTTTTTTTTTTTTTAATATTTATCGTCATAGTCACGCACGATCGAGATTATACTATAATAAAATTATTATATTCACACACAACACACAGGCCCGTATATACTGGCCCAAACAGCCCGTCGAAAACTTTCCCGATGCACCCCATTATACTCGTAAACTGAGCGCTCTACGTCCCGCTACCCTAAGACTCATATTTTCCTTATTATTTTATTTTATCTTATTTATATACGCAATCGGGCATTTGTATACAAGAATCGCGGTTAAATACAATAATAACAGTAAATATAGTGGTACAGTGGAGAGAAATAATTAGATTAAAATAAAATGTATGTATACAATGAAAAAAAAAAGGAAAAAAAAAATAAAAAAATATATATATATTTTTATATTTATAAAAAGTGGCAGAGACTAAGTTTAATTAAGGTGACGTAGCATCCTATGCAGTGGGCGGTTGAATCCGTAAGAGGTGTGATGGTGTGGTATATGGAAAAGGGAGTGGTGCCTAGATTTGTGAGGTGGGACTCGGAAGGAAATGGAAGTAAGCAAATCAGTACATTCTAGAGAACCCTCGAGAAGAGAGGTGATGAAACGAAGGTCAGCTTCAGTACGACGAGAGGATAAGGAAGGAATTTGAAGGGCAAAAGAGATGAGAGAATAATCGTGTTTGGAGTGATCTAGTTTTAATTTGAAGGCAGCATATGAAAGGAAACTGTTTTGCACTTGCTCAATACGTATTTGATGACGGGTCAGATATGGAGTCCAAACGACTACCCCATATTCCAGGATTGAACGGACCAAAGAAAAGTAGAGAATGCGAAGACAGGAGCAAGAAGAAAAGTTGGATGTGTTGCGCTTTATAAATCCTAAAACTTTGAGAGCTTTATTGATGGTAACGTTGATATGATGGTCAAAAGAAAGAGTAGTAATTATGATTTTAAAATTTGATTGAAATAAAAAACGTGTTCTTTTCATACGTTTTAAATAAGAATCGTGGTTCAAAAGAGGCTTAATCATTATAAAAATGGTACATTAAGTTTTGTAAGTATTTAGGATAATATTTTGATTTAAAATATTTGATTTCAATCGTTTTATACGGTGTAAGTCGTACAAAAGTTTTACATAGAAATACTTATATCAACATTTTTATAAAAAAAAAAAAAAATTGGTTCAATTTACATCCATTAATTAACTCCAAAAAATTTCAAACACCAGTAAAATGAATCGTTTTCACGAATAGTCAAATCGGCGTTGATTTAGACTTCAAAATTTTACTAAATTTCGAAGACTTCAAAATCGTATAAATATTCTCTCGTATAGTTTTGCCTGCACTCGCCATGTTTTGTGGAAAAACGAGGAAATGTGTTGTTCGTTTAGCTATATAAATTTTCCAAAAAATCAAAAATATATTCTAAATCCGTTGTCCTTTAGATAATTTTCTCTGTGCCATCTAAAGGTAACTCGTCTCGATCGTCGAAAACACAACGGACCCGTGACGAGGATACGTCGTATACGTCACTGTGGTTCTCAGCCTTTTCGTGTACGCGATTCAAGATATTAAACAATTTTTCCACGTGGTCCTTTTGGAAATAATGTTTTACGTGAGCCGTAGCGTGGTGAGAGGCTGTTTGCTCATACTCGGGAGGGGTTTAAATCAAAACATATAAAACGTTATGAGTAGACACACGATTTAAACTGACGCCGGCCTTTAAAACGGCCTAAATACACGCAGTCAAGTGCCGTGTGATTTACGACCCACACGACACGGGGCTCAAGACTATCGCGACAGTCAGATAGTCGTATCCTTTGTAGACATCTTTACTAGAGTAAAATGTTTATGGTCGTGTCCAATCGTAGAATTTACGTCGGTCGGCCGTCAATTGTTTATTATTGTTGGTGTTGTGTCTACGGACGTAGCACACGATATTGATACCGATACAAATCTGGATTGATTTACCGTCAGCGACTAAGCAAACTTAATAAAATATCTAATGTTTGTTCTACGCGTTTGGAGCGTTTGGGCGGTGTGTATTTAAAATTAACCGCTTCGGCGAATGCGGGAAAATAAAATAAATTTTTAAATAAAAAGACCAAAATGCAGAACTTGTACGTACGGTTTTTGTCAAGAAAAATAATTTACGGTAAAGTTTCATTAGATTTCTTTCTTTTTTCTTCTTCTTCTTTTTTTTTTTTTTTTTAAGTCACTCCTTACGGATTGTTTTAACACGAAAATCCTGCAATGAAACTTTCAATTTTTAAGTCGTACGCTCGAAATCACGGGTAATCTTAAAACGAAAATACTTCAATAACGTTTTCAATTTTTTAGCGATTCGTTCGACAATTATACCGGCATTGAGTCATCGTCCATATTGGCCGAGAAATATCGCGATGTGATGATGTGTGCTATCTGGCAATTTCCAATCCACTCATCGCGAAAACCGTGAGATTCTTTTCAACCAGACGATTGAAAAATAAAATAAAATTCCTCTCGTCGTCGGCGGTCTCTGTTTTCCTGGAGCGCGAGTTTAATGTTGTGTTAAAAAAATAAAAAACACGTCAGCTCCCTAAATCGCTTTTATATCTTTTCCGCGTATCCGAGAGTCCGTAAAAATATAAAAGATATATTACAAAAAAAAAATAAAAAACGGTTAAATTCGCGCGAGAAATATTATCGTCGATGATAAAACACTAATAAAGTGATAAATATATTATGTTATATTATTATTACACTAATTTTTCGTTTATGCGCGCGCGTATGGCATTAACTCGGTTTTAACGAGGACGCGGGGGAAAAAAAAATTAATAGAACTCGTTTTCGGCATGTGTACGCTTAACCGTCGTCGACGGAACCGTTCGAAATAAACGTCGGTCGTTAAAATAAAAAAAACTAACTCGACGGCGGCGGTCATAAGAACGTAAATAATTAAAATGTCATTACGATCGAATACGACGCGGATCGCGATATTTCGGACGGCCTGAGTATAATACCGGCTGGTACGCCGGTATTATAAATGATACATTATTGATGTTATTGATCGTTCGAAAAATCACCGAAATTATAGAAACGCTCGATCACTTTGTCGTCCGTAGGAACTGTTTTCGCCTTCCACTCTGCCGTCGTGTACACGACTTTATTGCTGAATTTGACAACACGATATTTTGTCTCAATGACTAACCTGCACATTCACCAAACACGTAATATTATGTCCCACGTCATCCCGCCTGCGCCGCCGCAGTGGTTAAATAATTAATATTTTTTTTTACGATTCTTGTTGCGATTCGTCTCTCGGGTCTAGTAAACAATTGATGTGATTAAAATTGCATAACTTCATTATCATTTAAACAAATGAGATCTATACGCAGATGTCGTAAGGCGTAATAATAATGTTATTTGCGTTTTGGCAGGGACGTATTTAAATAATATATGGTAGCTTTTGAGAGAAATACATTTTGAGAACCTCAAAATAAATTGACAGGGACAAAATATTTGTTGCTGATTTAAAATGATTTCATAAATAGTATCACGATGTAATGTAGTTTCGAAAAAATAAAAATCACTCGTACACTGGTGTCTTAAATTAATTATTATAATTATGATTAAAATTAAAATCTTGAAACTCGTGTTGATTGTGTTTTGGTGAAACCACCAATTGGGTATACGTTAAAAAATCGGGTTTTCTTAGAATTAGACATCGAGCTCATCCTTACAAGTGGTTAAGTCTCCGTGTTTCCGTTCATAGATATGCAGAATCTTTTTTGTTTATGTGTTGAAAATCAGAAAAAAAATTTTTACTGCAATTTGTAACCATAAAAAAAAACTTAATGCTAAGAATTATTTCAACGTTAAGAAAACAATCTTTCGCTTCATTGTCAAACTAATATTTTGTACATAAAATATTTCTAAATAACACTGTTGAATTCACTGGTTTCGTATTTTTTTTATTTTATCAGGAGAAACATGAAAACATAACTGATCAAACTAAAAATATAAAATGAACGAGTCACATTATAAAAACAAATAAATACTGTATAAAAAATTGAAACAAATCAGTGTTGCAAGATCGTAGATTCTAAAATGTGTTCACTTATATTCGGTTAGACAATAGTGTGTAAATTAAACAAAAAAATGTTGTTTATTTTTTACACGGTGAAATAAG
The DNA here is from genome assembly GCA_027580255.1 of Therioaphis trifolii. Taxonomy (NCBI): domain Eukaryota; kingdom Metazoa; phylum Arthropoda; class Insecta; order Hemiptera; family Aphididae; genus Therioaphis; species Therioaphis trifolii. Next base: position 66,864,286 of record CM050405.1, on the reverse strand, counting down.
GTGGAATTTAACCGCTAAACTGGTAAGAATTTGGCTTCTCAAATGGGCTCAGAACATGCATGTAAGTTTTTGAAAATAAAAATCATACACTAAAAATATAGTGTGTAAATTTAAAACAAAAAATGTTGTTTATTTTTTACACGGTGAAATAAGGTGGAATTTAACGGCTAAACTGGTAAAAATTTGGCTTCTCAAATGGACTCAGAACATACATGTGTTTTTTGAGCAAAAAAATAACTCACTAAAAAATAGGTAGAAATCGCCGGCCAAACCGGAAAAATTTGGCTTCTCAAATGGACTCAGAACATACAAATACGTACTACTAACGGCCTTCTGAAAACAAATAGTATTGGTTATTTGAAACGTGGAAAAATATTGTTATCTCACAGAGAGTCTTTGTGGTGGTAATCCTTATTTTTTCCACCACCCGAATTCACTCCAAACCGTTTTCTCGCGTTCGCCTCTAAGACGGTCGGATAGGGATAGTTTCTGTTGATCAAAGAACCTTGTAAACCCTCCGAAACGTAAACATAAGAGATCTCATACGATAAATATCCGTTATATATCAGAGCTCTTGATTCTCGAATCTCGAACCCGATAGTTGAGCTAATCGAATAATGGTGCAGTGGTATTACCATCGAACGTGCTCTGACGCGTGTTTTCCGTTCACTCGTCTGACCTACTCGACGGTCATCGTTGAAGCTATACGCGACACACGTTTCGACGTGAACGAGTAACGGAAAAATTATTTTTATTTATTTATTTTTTTATTCTATTCAAATGCACTTTCATCGGTTCGGTTTCGTTAGGTATTCGAACGGCGTCCGCACAACACGTCGTCGTCGTCGTAGTCGACCTCCATCGAGGCTTATCCGTAATACGAACCTACATAATATTATTGTGTTGGCGACGTGCGGAAGGAAAATAATTTACATTTCGCCCGAGTCGACCGGGCCGGTAAGACGGTTACGTTATAGGTAAGTCGGACGACTTTAACGAACGCGAAAGTGGTATTGGAGACGAGTTTCCCGGAGAACGCCTTTCGATTTCGTTCCGCGCGCCACGATAACGCAATTATTACATTTGTTACGTATACATTGTTCACGAGCAGTTCAACGCGGTCGTCGCCTCCACCGGACGTGGTTGTTTTGAAAACTCTCGGAAAACGTACGACGCGTTTACGCCTTCTCGGAAAACCGTCGTCATCGACGGGCACCCGTTTTCACCCGTGCCGCCCGAGCCATTGATATATTCGTTTGATTGTTCGCGTTTTGTACGGAGCGAAACGAACATTCATAATAAATCCACAGTCGAATATTATCGAAACGCCGCCGCGCGAAACCGGAAACCGTCGAATATCGCTCGTGTTCTTTGTGACTAGCGTTTTTCACGGAAACGCCACCCGTTCTGTGAGAGTATCGTTCATTTTTTAAAAAACGTCACAGTGTTGTATTTCAATACCGACTCGCGACGACAACGGGTTTTCCTGTGAACCGAAACGCTCCACTCGAGGACAGTGTGTTTGCCACCCCGTGTGTATCTCACTCGGTATGTTGTGTTCCAGACATACACGGTTAATCGATGTATCATAATATAATTTCATGTAGTGCAAAGGTCGGCCGTGTGCGGACCGCGAAAACAAAAACACTGGCCTAAAAAAAAAAATGCAGTTTGGCATTAAAATAAAATAAAATATTTAACGTACGAATCGTGAATATTTGAAAGAAACGATTTTTTCATCATTATTCGTCTGTGTGTTGTCGAATAGTAATTAATAGCCTTGACGTTATTTAGCGTATGATTTTTATTTTTTTTTTTTTTTTTTTTTTTTTTTAGTTAAAATGTATTTATTCGTTCCGGGCCACGAAAATTATTTTCCATATCATCCATACACATTTAGAAACCTGTTGCCGACACCTGATATAGTAGATTGTATGAAGGTACGAGTGCACCAAGCGGACAATATTTATTTTGCAAGTAAAAAACGGAACGTGTTATTTAATTTTCGATTCCATCACAGACAAATAATTTTCGAAATCGTCAAATGTTCTTCGGCAACGCACTTTTTTCAGCACTCTACTTTCGATTCAAACACTGCCTTTGGGCGTGTAGTATTACAGGTTTTTTCTACAATAGTCACTGTCGATACTGCGAAGTATATCACACCTGTTTCTTTCTTAAAAAGATAAAATTCTTTCTTAAAAAAGTAAAATGTCTGCATTTTCATTGTTATTCATTGAATGAGTCGGGAAATTTTCAAAAACTCTTAATCATAACAAATATTATTGGTGTTAAGCTCATTTCACTTTCCACTCAGCGCGTAAGTGATTTTCCTGGGCGAAAAAAAAGTATTATCTACGGGTTTTCTTGTACGGCGAAGAGAACCAAATCGTCCCGAGAAAATAACCATGGCATACGGGAAAGTGTTTTTTTTTCGTTTTCGTAGATTTTTGGATTCTGTTTGTTGAGATTCAATACGAATCTGACGAGTGATGATTCGCAATATTGTTTTTCAGTTCACCACAACGACTACAGACACGTTGATAATCGTCGAAAAGTTCGGAGGAGAAGTCGGATTTAGAGTACACTCCACAGTTGAGCAATAGAGAAAAAAAAACGCAAAAATATAAACTTCTTCGCTCGTACGTCTGACACACGCATTACGAGTAAATTGTGCCGTACGAGTCTATAAAAATATATTTATTACATTTTTATTTTTTCTCGCACAAACCCGCAGGTCGCGCAGTGAATAACGTATGCGTAACGTACGGCGAATACAATATATCATTTCGTATGCCGTCCGGAAATCCATGACGTTACATAAACCTTCTCGGTGACCGCAAATCATATTATTATTATTGTTATTATTATTATTATTATCATCATCGCGCGGTGCCTATACCTACTTTGGTATACGAGAGGACGGACGACAACATTACTGTATACAATCATATTTTCTATACGTATACGTGGTCGTAATAAAACAACTAAATAATTAAATACGATCGCATATAGGGTCGATGATACCATAATCCCGAAACTGGAAACCTGTACGCGCGGGACGGACAACGGCGAACAGTGTATGACAAAGTACGTTATGGCTGCGTTACGAGTTATGATGAGAATCGTGCCATCTTGAGAAAATAACAACATATTTGTTCAGAGAATATCTCTGCGCGGAGTTTAAGAGAAAAAAAAATAAATAAAAAAACCATCGACAATAAATAAGATACATACATACATACATACATACACACACACACACACACACACACACACACACACACACACACACACACACACACACACACACACACATATATAAGGTCGTATTAATGTTATATTATTTAGTTGTACACACACACTCACATTTATACATATATATAATATAGTCACGATTCATATGGGTATAGAGATAATATACGCAATGTTTCTTTTTTTTTTTTCAATTAATAAACCGGACGAATTCCATATCGTCCACTCGGTTCTTCTGTAATGATACGATATATATAACCTGCAGTACACATCATCATATCGCTACGGTGTCCGTATCCTGTACGATATCTGCACGAGCATAATAATAATAATAATAATAATAATAATAAAATAATCCTTATACAGGACACTCTCTGGTGGGCCTATAAAAATTTATGTTTATTATTTTATATTTAGTCGGTGGATTCCTCGGTAGACCTCAGGTGAGAAAACCCATAACCACGACCGGCCTTAATTATCGTACGACATCCGAATTAGATCATGTGGAAATATGCGTTTCCGTTTCCCGCTAAAACGACCGACGTCCTCACGCGCCACTGGAGCTTGAGAACCTTATATCTAATGCGATGCACGCTTCTTATAAGCATTGTTATGTTATCACGATTCGCTTCGAGAAAAAAAAAGTATGAATCGTTACGGCTTAAACGCACTCAAAATACAAAACTTATTCGTTTGGACGTTTGTAGTGCTATTAAATCAATAACTGTTATATTGTGTGAAAACAAGGTAATAAGACTTTCACTGTAACCAACCCGTATGCAATCTAGCTCATCGTAAACGCTATATTCATGGGTGTGTATGCGTGTGAATACAGTGACCACGGTTTTTCGCTTACTGCGGCAATATTTAGACTCATATCTGTAGACTAGCTTAATTTAATTTTTTTTTTTTTTTTACTTTAATATAATACTATACATATTTATTATAATCGTGTCGTTTAAACATACTTTAAATCAGTGGTGCCCAGGACTCAAGAGAGTTGAAATAATATGTTATGTCTAATCGTTTTCTCAATTACCAATAATTAAATTTATTTTAGAATCGAATACATCGATTCGAATAGTCGGTTGTTTTTATTTGAATTTTCCTATAAAAACGTTGTGTACCTATATAATGGCAGCTCTGCAACGGTATGTCATATATCATCACTATATGGACGGCAGTGTTATTGAAAGCGACGATAAATAAATAAGCAATGGACATTGTGTGCACACAATGAGAATTTCCGAAGAGGAGGGGGCTGCATATTTTTCAAACGTGTTATAAAAATAAAACATCAACATAATCTAAGAACCGGTGGGAATTCATAAGAGCGTGCCTCGGAAGAATGATGCAACATCAGTTAGAACTTTAAATCGAAACACGAATCACAGAATATATATTTCGAAACACGAAAATAACGTGTAAAATTTAATTGGACGTCTACGTACCTCGTGTTTCTCCGTGGATCCCAGTAAATCAATAGATTTGCATTCAATCAAATCAAATACCATTTGTTTTATTCGAATCGTCTTCAGACGGTTAGTCGCCATCATTCGCGAGTGCACTTTAATCATTTTTGTTATTTTGAGAAACAAAAAAAAAAAACGTACATCTTATAAGTAGATTACATACTTGCAAACTTAATTCAAATGATACTTGATCATATTTGACACCAGTTGTGTCTCACGTTCTCACTATTTCACTCCCCTACCACAATAAATCAATAGTTCGATTACTCGGAGAACAACGAACCGGTGCAGTAGGTATCGGATAAAGAATTCGGCATGCATTGACCCGACAGTATCCGTTAAATCGCGTTTTTCGTTAGATGACGTGACAATTATTTCCAAAACGACTATAAAAAGATGCCTTGGTCAAAGGGGTTCAAGAAATGTTCGTTTTACATAATACACAAACGGTATCCGGTTAGATGATTTCGCTCGAGGTGTTTTTGGTGACATTGTCGGTAAACTGGTATTTTTGCGAATAGAATATAATAAATACACGCATAATAAATCTTGTTAAATTATAGTTTGTTGTTTAAACATTAAACATTTTTGAAGCGAATCAAACGTATTAAGATTGAACT